>OY744612.1:26073939-26103436 GCA_963556255.1 Allolobophora icterica | reverse complement strand
TCCATCCGAGGTCCTTACTGCCTAAATTCGGAATTGAACCACTTTTTAAGCTTTAAATTACGTCGTAGTTCGCATAATTTCCAAAATTTCGCAGGACAACCGCAACGCTTTCACCACTCACTCGGCAGCCATAACATATATATATATGCCTCTGTGGAGCCATGAGATTGATGGAAAACGTGCACGTAGGTATGATAAACCCACACAACCATTCAGACAGGCCCCAAGCTAGACATACCGGAACAGGGACAACTGACGTTGCGTAGCACAGGAGATAGAGAGATTTTAAACATACAGAGATAGAAATAGATAAGCAGACAGACGAATGTAACCCTCCGCCTATAATGGGTAAACTCTATCAAATGCTGCTTGAAAATGCATGGAAGTGGTGGATTTATCCTACAGAGGAATTCTGATGAATGTTTTGCCATGGTGTGCGTCGCCGACTGGTCGGACCGAGGTCAAAGCATGGCAACTATCATAACCACCAAGGCAACAGCTATTTGTTACGTCACTGCTCTCTCTCTCTCTCTCTCTCTCTCTCTCTCTCTCTCTCTCTCTCTCTCTCTCTCTCTCTCTCTCTGTCTGTCTGTCTGTCTGTCTCTCTCTCTCTCTCTCTCTCTCTCTCTCTCTCTCTCTCTCTCTCTGTCTCTCTCTCTCTCTCTGTCTCTCTCTGTCTGTCTCTCTGTCTGTCTGTCTGTCTGTCTGTCTGTCTGTCTGTCTGTCTGTCTGTCTGTCTGTCTGTCTCTCTCTCTGTCATTTGTCATACGCTTTCTCTCTTTCTTCTGCTTACGTCACTGCTATCTCTTTTTGGCAGACGCTATCTATGTCTGTTACGTCACTGCTCTCTCTCTCTCTCTCTCTCTCTCTCTCTCTCTCTCTCTCTCTCTCTCTCTCTCTCTCTCTCTCTCTCTCTCTCTCTCTCTCATTTGTCATACGCTTTCTCTCTTTCTTCTGTTTATGTCACTGCCGTCTCTGTTTGCCAGACGCTGTCTCTCCTTCTGTTTGTTACGTCACTGCCTTCTTTGATACCAGCTGCCTTTGCTTTCGCTTGCTACGTCACTGCGTCCTCCAGACTTTGGCTTCCGATATATTTTCTTTTATTTCGTACGTCACCGCTGACCGCTCTCTATCTTTGTCACATTTATCAATTACTATGTAAATTACAATTTAAAATTACTATTATATGAATTTGTAATGTCACCTTACATCTTAAGATCGTGTAACACAGTTACCAATCCATAATATAGATGTTACCTTATGACTTTCTATATATAGGCCTATATATAATAAATATATATACACTGTGTCCCGATGAAAAGAAGACCCCAAGAAAAAGTGTCATAACTCGGTCAAAAAGTATAGCATTTGCCTGAAATTTTAAAAATAACAACACTAGCCATATTACCACCAAATCCTAACGCCGTTTGGAAATGTTGGTGAGTTTGTCAAATTTATCAACGTTTGAGATGCAGTACGGAAAAGGGGAAATTTCTAGCATACAAATTTTTGACAAACGTTTAGGGGTCTACTTTTCATCGGGCGGCTACTTCACATTCAACAAGACAGTGCCCCTGCGCACCGAGCACGTGAGACCATTGCTCTGCTGTCCCGGGAGACACCTGACTTCATATCCCCGATGGTGTGGCCGCCCAACAGTCCAGACAACAATCCAGTTGACTATCAAATCTGGAGTGTACTGGAGGAGCGCGTTTATCGTTCCCGCATTCGTGACGTTGATCACCTGAGTCTGATTGAAGAGTGGCAGCTGTTTGACCACGTGATCATCGACCGGGCCATCAAACAGTGGCGTCCACGCCTACGGTCGTGTGTCCGCGAACAAGGAAGACATTTTGAACACCAGCTGTGGCTGAACTTCACTTCCTTATGGCTCTTGTATGTTGGAAATTTCTCCTTTTCAGTACTGCATCTCAAACGTTCATAAACTTGACAAATTCACCTACTTTTCCAAACGGCGTTAGGATTTGGTGGTAATATGGCTACTGTTGTTGTTTTTAAAATTTCAGGACGATGCTAAATGTTTTGACCGAGTTATGACACTTTTTCTTGGGGTCTATTTTTCATCGGGACACAGTGTATATATGGGCCCATATATATTTGGCATTACATATTGATATATTTGTAATTGTTATTTATAAGTTTATATCAAATTATATAGCGCCAGGCCAACAGACAGACTCATTAGAGACGCTCCCTGCCTAGGGTTTTCAGACACATGGGTAACCAAAGGAGGACACAGAAAAAGGAGGACACAGAAAAAGGAGGACAATGGAGGACGCAATAAATGTTTCACTCCGTAGGTCTCCTAAGAAACCAATAAACCAAGTCGCATTGAAAAGCTGCTTTACTAATAAAAACAAACCACAGACGCCGCTCTGCTACCGGAAATAAAATTAGCACTTTAACAATAGATACACTGTAATATTAGGCCTACTCAGATAATGGACTAGAAACGTCAGGAAAATAGAGCTGCAATAAATAATAAATAAGCAAGTACATTTGTTAGGGGAACTTGGGGCAACATGCGCGTGTAAGTCGTTAAAAACGGCCGCAAAATAATAGCCAATAGCTCAACACAACAAACATACAAAGCCGGACATTTTCTAAGTGCTTAGTTTTGCCTGCCGGACAGAGGACATTAGGCCAAAAGGAGGACATGTCCTCATTCTGCCGGACGTCTGGCGACCCTGCCTGACAACCTGAAAACAGGAACGGACTAGTTAGTTTTAAGCATATCTGAAGCTGTAGCCAAGAAAGACCGAAGAGCTCAAGTCGCATGCAGGTTGACAAGTAACCTAGTCCAAAAAGATGGACTAACCGTAGTGAAACTCTGGTCTGTCCATATTTTGGACATATGGGCGTCCGGAGGGGGCGGCAAGGGGGCGCATTTGCGCCCCACTAGATTTTGCAAATCTTTTGATTATTATGATTATTACATAAGTCCCAACACGATTTGCAATGCGAAGAAACACTTAATTATTTAGGTAATGTCCTTGATCATCAGTTATTTGGAATTTGTTTCTACGCATAGAAAAAAGCCTCATTTTGACCCCTAAAACTTTTTTGCGCCCCCTACAAAATTCCTGCGGACGCCCATGTTTGGACATGTTAATTGTTAACATCAAGTTACATTTCTGGACATAAAATTTACAGCTTACTGTCCGTCCATTGGGGCAAAACATTGCATTTCTTAACATTAAGCTTAATCACACTTAGCCTATAATTATGTTCATTTTTGGACATAAATAACATTTAACCTATATCCGTCATTTTTTTTATTAAAATAACATTCCTGTCTCTATCTTTCAGGCATGAACTTACACTTTTCATTCATTCATTCATAACGGACATTTATATAGCGCCTCTTCAACGAGTACTACTCGACTCCAGCACGGCTGAATAGAGCGGTCTTAAGGTGAGAAAAGAACGTGGAAGACAAGGTTCTGGGAAGCTATAAAGGAAGGCTATTGCATGTTAGGTTAGGTTTGTGACATAGTGTGGCGTGTTTACATAACCTCACATGTTGTAATTACACGAATATAGTCTGGTCAAATTGATTCTGTACGTTCCTAACGATATCGGTTTTCTGTCGCCTTACACCAACTGACGCGCTTATTCCCTGGTCAATGGTTCCCTAAATCCCAATGGACGGCTCGTCTATTAGATTATCTCGCAGCGCAGACAAGATCTTGCAAGGTCGCTTTGCGCATGCGTCCCGAACCCGTAAGTCGTAACCGAATGAATTCGGTCCGTAGAATGAGGGAATCTACTACTGGAAAACCAGCATCATGTTACGGGTGACGTAATAGGCGACGATAGCTGTAACCATGGCAACTGCACTGATTTGTGTTTGTTTATATAGGTCGGTGCAGCTGATAGAGAGTTGACGTAATAATGACGTATGTATGTATGAGAGATAGAGATTTACGTGCCAGACGTCAATATTTGAATTAATGAATTCAGTGCTTAGAATGAGGGAATCTACTACTGGAAAACCAGCATCATGTTATGGGTGACGTAATAGGCCGACAATAGCTGTAACCATGGCAACTTCAATGACATATCCTTTTTTAATTAGGTCGGTAGACGTAAATAATGACGTATGTATGTATGAAAGAGATTTACGTGCCAGACGTCAATACTTGAATAAATGTATGCATGCATGCATGTGTGTGTGTGTAGGACTACGTACGTAAGTGTGTATAATCAAGAATGTGTATACAATACATGTATATAGGCATGCATATAGGCCTATGCATGTATGTTTATGTGTGCATGTAATGTATATACATATGTATGTATGAATGTATGTTTATGTATACATGTAATGTATGTATGTATGCGTGTATGTATGTATGTATTCAGACCTTAGTTATATCGCCTTAAGGTTAGCCCAAGGTTCATTAAGAGCAATAGGTTCATCTCTGCTCAGTTATTAATAATAATAATATCTGTCGCACAGACGGCCAGGTATATATCTTAGGTGAGTTTCGAGGTGCGATTAGTCCCGTAATTCGACTTAACAACTTTGATTCGTCATCCGATGCGTGACCACTGTCACAACTTATGCACTTTCTTTATGCATATAAGGGTTTCTGTAAAAAAACGCCCTACGACATTTAAGTCATGGAGTCTAGACCCTATGTCTTTGAAGTTTGAACCAGTGTGAGAATTGTAGAAAAAAGACTGGCGGGGGTAGACTTTGATCCACGTGGAGTTGAATATTTATTTCATCAGTATTTCGCAAACTGATGTTAACGAAATTTTAAAGCAGCTGAATTCAACGCTAGCAGTTTTGCAAGTCAGATTATAATCAAAATCAATTCCTTTGTTGAGAAAATTCAAAAATGCATACATGATACACCATGGAAATTTCTTCTCTTTGTCAGAGACTCAGGGTCAAATAATGCTAAGTCACACGAGCACAACTGAAGGAGTTGTGAACGACCCCCATGGGGTGGGCAAATTACTTAACTGCGGGGTCTAATAAAGACTAGGGGGTTGAACCCCCAACCACTGACAATTCTCACCCTGCTTCGAACCCATAAGATGGTAAGGCGGTTTTGGTTAGTTAGTTTCTGTTTAACGACTCTGTGTCAAAACTATGGTGATCATAGTTGCCCTCCTTTTTCTCCAGACTTGGGACTGGTACTACCAGAGTGCGAGTAGTGGTTTAACACGAAGGCTTAGCATGGTTTCATCGATATCCATCCTCTGTGAACGTATACGCAGTCTGCCTGTCATAATATGGATTGCCTTTGTGGACTATAGAATGCGCCATAAATTGCAAGAAGCATGCTCATTGTCCACAGTCGTCGTAGTTGCAGTATAGATCACAATACAGTAGGCCTACATTAGATTACGACACGTCACACACCCCAATACAGTATACATTTTCACTTAACAGTGACCATCGATGGATGGATGTCTACTGCAATCTTTCACCGGGCGCTATAGAAGTTATTAAATTAGATTAGCAATACAGCGCAATGTAATGCATGGCGTCATATGTCAAAACATGCAACAAAATCGCAGTACGTTATTTAATATTTTTAAATTTTCATATTTGTTATTTAAACTTTTTTGATAAAGCGTCACCGAGTAGAACTGGCCGATGACTAAGCAATGAAAAATTCGTTGTTTTTGATTACGATTACGATTACAGAAGAAGGTAATCGATCTCATTCTGAAGGACAACATTTGCATCGCAGTAGACCTAAATCTCAGTACGTTGATCGCTTAAGGCAATAAACGTGGGCTTCGTAATCGCATTGCAACTCGTCGCAGTGCGCGCTGTGGCTCATGCAGATGGTGCTTTACTGCAACGGACGTCTTGCGAGGAACGATAAAAGATCTAAGAAAATTCTATCTAAGACCACCGAAGTCTCTCTTTGTCTGTCTGTCTGTCTGTCTGTCTGTCTGTATACGTCTGTCTAAGCCTCTGAATCTGCCTCAGCTTCTCAGTCTGTCTGATTATCACCTTCTGCCTCAGTCAATGTTTCTTTCTCTCTGCCTATCTTTGTCAATAGTCTATTTCCTCTCGCTTGTGTCTGTTTGTCTTTCTATGTGTATCTATCTGTCTTTCTCAGTCGCTCTTTCTCTTCGTCTTCATCACTGTCATCTCACTGCGAAATCATATTGTCTTCATTCGCCTGTTAATGTAGGCTATAAAAGTTATGCAACATCTTTGTGAAATTATTTAAAACACGCTACATTAAGTGTCCGGATGCATGCTGTACTTACATACATACATACATACATGTCCATAAATATTAAATGTCTGTGTGTGTGTAATATGATTCGTATCTGCCTGGATGTATATTATGTTACGCCTAGAATTCTGAACTGGTGTTCCGGAAATATGGCCGGAAGCAGTGTTGCGAGAGAGGAGTTTAAGTCGTCGATAGCTTTATGCGTTGGTTTACGGGTCTCTGGCGATCGATGCATAGAAATTGGTGCGTTGTGCTTTGGGTTTTCGATGGTGAGAAGGAGGGAAGAGAAGGAGGACGAGGACGAGGAGGAGGAGCAGGAGGAGGAGGAGGAGGAGGAGAAAGAGAAGAAAGTTTCAGAGGAGAAGCAGAGGGGAGAAGATACACTGAAGGAAGAGAAGGATAAAGGGCAGATGGAGAGGAAAAGAAAGAGTAGGATAAAGGGCAGATGGAGAGGAAAAGAAAGAGTAGGATAAAGGGCAGATGGAGAGGAAAAGAAAGAGTAGGATAAAGGGCAGATGGAGAGGAAAAGAAAGAGTAGGATAAAGGGCAGATTGATAGGAAAAGGAAGAGGAGGAGGAGGAAACGAGAAGAAAGTTTCAGAGGAGAAGCAGAGGGAGAAGTACAATGAAGGAAGAGAGGATAAAGGGCAGATGGAGAGGAAAAGAAAGAGTAGGATAAAGGGCAGATGGAGAGGAAAAGAAAGAGTAGGATAAAGGGCAGATGGAGAGGAAAAGAAAGAGTAGGATAAAGGGCAGATTGAGAGGAAAAGGAAGAGGAGGAGGAGGAGAACGAGAAGAAAGTTTCAGAGGAGAAGCAGAGGGAGAAGTACAATGAAGGAAGAGAAGGATAAAGGGCAGATGGAGAGGAAAAGAAAGAGTAGGATAAAGGGCAGATGGAGAGGAAAAGAAAGAGTAGGATAAAGGGCAGATGGAGTGGAAAAGAAAGAGTAGGATAAAGGGCAGATGGAGAGGAAAAGAAAGAGTAGGATAAAGGGCAGATGGAGAGGAAAAGAAAGAGTAGGATAAAGGGCAGATGGAGAGGAAAAGAAAGAGTAGGATAAAGGGCAGATGGAGAGGAAAAGAAAGAGTAGGATAAAAGGCAGATGGAGAGGAAAAGAAAGAGTAGGATAAAGGGCAGATTGAGAGGAAAAGGAAGAGTAGGATAAAGGGCAGATGGAGAGGAAAAGAAAGAGTAGGATAAAGGGCAGATGGAGAGGAAAAGAAAGAGTAGGATAAAAGGCAGATGGAGAGGAAAAGAAAGAGTAGGATAAAGGGCAGATTGAGAGGAAAAGGAAGAGGAGGAGGAGAACGAGAAGAAAGTTTCAGAGGAGAATTAGGGAGAAGTACAATGAAGGAAGAGGAGGATAAAGGGAAGATGGAGAGGACAAGGAAGAGGAGGAGGAGGAGGAGGAGGAGGAGGAGGAGGAGGAGGAGGAGGAAGAGAAGAAAATTTCGGACGAGAAGCAGAGGGGAGAAGATCCTCTTCCCCTTACCTCCCTCGCCGTTTCAATTCTAAACACTATCCACCTTAGCCGTTTGACTCTCTGCCTGCCTGACCCCTTTAATCTGTACCTGGAACCTATTCTACCCCTCCCGACTATAGATTTTGGTTTTTGGACTGAGCGCCTGTGAATAAGCTGGTTCCGCGACTTCGCTTTTTTGGGGCGCTGTAGAAATCTCGAGATTACGATTACGATGATTCCACTCACTGCATGGTTGGGACTATATCCCAACATTTTCTCTACATTTTTTTCCTATCCATAAATCTCTTTCCACTAGTTGTCCGTACATTGATTTTACCGACGGCATCTAGCCCACATCGTACCCTCTGCAAATCACTCGTCTTACGGGAACGCGTATCATCACTGCCAATCTTATCCGGCGCGATGGTACTTGCCTCTCACTCCACGCTCTTGACAAGTGGCCGTACACGACTGACCCGTAGCCGGGGTCGCAGATCACGACCCTCATATTTCAACACCACGTCTGCTCTCGCAATATTTTCCTCCCGGGAAATGATTACCCTCTTCGCTCCCATTCCACCCATTTCTGCAACCGATGCATAAACTCCAATTGCTCGCTCTCTCCCTCTCCACCGCGACCTTTGATCTTGCGCCCATTTCGGTCTCGCGCTGGACGAGATTTACGCGAGATTTTGGGTTATCGCAGCCGTGGTGAAGGAAAGACTTGTATATAAACCCGGGTAGTTTTTTCTCTATAGCTCCACTCGCTCGTACTGGACTCGTCTTGAACAGATAAATCACTACGGCGGTCGACTTTATGTACCAATAAGTTATTAATTTCCCCCTTATACGACCGCTATTATTTTGCGACGACGAAATTCGCGTTTTATGCGTCGACTCCAGATCGTCAATGCGGTCTGTTATTGGACGGGAATGAGGCAATCGAGGAAACAATACAGAAAGATACATAGAGGCATGGAGGAAAAGCATAAACAAACGGACACACAACGAAGATGAAACGGCAAAGGGATAGAAGCAGATGATATACGGACGCCAGAATGTCGTATAGAGGTGAGCGAGGGAACAAGAGAACTCAGATTAGCTCTGAGGATTGGATTTCAGCAGATAACAAGGAGGAATAGAAACTACGTAACAGAGAAACAGACAAACAGACAGCGGAAGACAGCCCAGAAGAGAATCGGGGAAAATAGTTTTAAAATAGAAACCCAGTCTAAACAATTCCTATCTGCTTTGTTCCACTCCAATTCACCCCATTATATTCAAAGCTTCAATATCATCTGCTTCTGAGTAGATAACCTTGAAGAGGCGCTATATAAATTCTACTATTGGAAACTATTGACAACCAAAGGTTGCTCATTGCTCAACAGACATGGCCATAGGCGTAATTTGTGGGGGTACGAGGGGTACCAGTACCCCCACTTTTTGGACTGGGGTACCGTACCCCTCACTTTTTGGACTGATGGGTACCGTACCCCCACTTTTTAAACAATGCCAATCAATATTTTATTATCGAGCCTTCTCAGAGATCGCAGTCTCTGTTTTGCTTCGTGTATGTAAGAAATTGGTACTCCCACTTTTTAGACCAAAGTTACGCCCCTGGACATGGCCGTCGGGACACAGCCTAGTAAATGTAGAGGAACTTTACGGGCTTAACTGCTAGCAAATAATGCTCAAACATCATCAATATCTAACGCTCTAGCTGGCGCGACTCAAGTGATAGTATTCCAAAATTGCCAGTTTGAAATTGGTGTTATATCATTGGCCAGAACAGAGAAAGACACACAGACACACAGACACACAGACACACACACACACACACACACACACACACACACACACACACACACACACACACACACACACACACACACACACACACACACACACACACACACACACACACACACACACACACACACACACACACACACACACACACACACACACACACACACCAGCACACACACACACACACACACACACACACACACACACACACACACACACACACACACACACACACACACACACACACACACACACACACACACACACACACACCAGCACACTCCGAGCTCTGAGTGTTATTACATCTGTTCCGCCTTCAATTGGGCTTCTTTCAACACGTCCTTGGGCGGATTAGCGAAGAATGGCAACAACTGCGCGGCTTTAGCGCCAATTGGAAGAACGCGGCTGGAGGTCGACGCTCACTTTGATGTATAGCCAACTGCAGGATATAGTAGCTACCATGATTTCCCAATTTAATCTCAGCTAATCTAATCTAACCTGACTGGATCTCATATGATCGGCGGATTAGAATCCTACTATCTGATCTAATCTGATGTGATCTAATCTGATAAGATTTTTTAAAACCTAACGAAAGATCACAATTATTATAACAATATAACGAGAAAAAATTGCCTGACCAAAGTGCGACCGTACGTTACTTACCGGAATAACGTACGCGTACCGTACGTAGGGTCTGCGTTATCGAAAAAATAACGTACGCGTACGTTAAAATACCACATGTTTATCCGATCATTCACAAAGAATCTCAATATAACTATATATAGTCTTAGGGGCCATCCACATATTACGTACGCACTTAGGGGGTCGGGGTCGGATTTTGGCGATTTTGCGTACGGGTGCGAACGGGGGGGGGAGGGGGGGTAACAAAATGTGTACGTACCCAAAATAAATTTCTAATTATGACGTCCACATTAGCCTATTTATAACTCTGTATTATCCTATAGTCGTCCCATGGCATTTTATTTCTTCTTCTTGTGCTGTCAGCTCTAGGAGCCCTAGCGATCGTCATGACACACAGTCTCCTTTGCCGTCTTGCTACTTCCCCAGTAGCCCTTGAGTCGCGCTCCGGCCTGGGAGTCCCACCACCAGTGCTCCGGCCTGGGAGTCCCACCATCAGCGACCATCGGCGTGGTTTGGTGTGTCTCATGACGATTTTCTTGGCATGTTAACAGGGGTGGTTTGCCATTGCCTTCCCCTGGTTTTGCCTGCCGTGCCCGTTCGTTCCCCTTCCTTTGGAAGGGTACCAACAGTTCCCCTTCCTTTGGAAGGGTACCAACAGTCCGCACCACGTGAAGGTGGGCACGGAGGACTTTGGTTCACCAGCCCAGGTCGGATCCGAGTCTACGCTCATGAGAGACGTCGGTCAGGTCGCCTCCCTGCTTTACTCTGCAACAGAGTGACTGGTGAACCTTTGCAGACCATTTTATTACATTATATAAAAACCATGTGCAGTTATTCTGTGCTGTGAACGACACCTATAATTTGTCTATATTGGCCCTTCAATAATCTGGCCTAAAGTGCAGACAGGCTGCCTGGAGACACTTTCTGCAGCTGGTCATCGGGGGGGGGGGTGCGTCAAACGTACGTACTCAGGGGGGGGTGGTGGAAGAAAGTACGCTTGCGAACAGGGGGGTCCAATTTTCCCGGATTTTTGTGTACGTAATATATGGATGGCCCCTTATAACGTACGCGTACATCAAAAATGATCGGTCTAGCCATTGCCTTCTAGACATTGAGCATTATCTAGAAGGCAATGCTTTACACTATTAGCACAGAATAGATAAAGCGTAGCTTTTTCTATTCTGTGGTACTAGTCTCCCCGTACGCAGGCCTAATTATTTACGAACGTCGAACGGTACCGAAAGTTAGTATTTATATCAATAAAATGACCACTGGCACTGACCATCCTATAAAGTATGCCGTAAAATCTTAATTATCTTCATATTATACATTTGGCAGAATATTAGCAGTTTGGGATTTAATATTTTAAAGTAGAGATCATTGATGCAATGGTTAAAATTGGCTACGACCTTCAGTCACCAACTAGTATTGATTTTTCTTGTGTGTAATGTTATGTATTTTATTTTCGTCATAAACTGATGTGAACGTACGGTAACGTACGGCATAATAACGTCCGCGTACCGTACGTACGTTATAGAAAAAATAACGTACGTACCGTACGTACGGTCGCACCTTGAGCCTGACTAACGTTCTATATAAAGCGAAATCTTGACCAAGAAAACAACTGAACCTGGCGACATGTTTCAAAAGCAAGACTGAGTCTTTGTGTCACATAACGACAGCACGCATCCGCAGAAATTCCTAACGAGATCAACGCATTTACTTCCAATCTGCAGTGATTTCACCGATATATCAAGGAATCACGGAAGCATGCGATTCTCGCCCAAAAAGCCAAATCACTTTCCACTTAATTCACTAATTCTTTATTTTTTCAAAGTAGCGGCACACAAAACGGAACCAACATTAGAACTGGAAACTTGCAACCAGGGAGAAAGGTAGGTTTGACCTGCGTGGAATGAACCTATAGACCATGCATGATCCGTCAAAAGCGCCCACGACAAATGCGCCCCGAGTAATCCGGACAAAAGCAGCATAAATTCGCCATCAAATGCGCCCCGACATACAACAGTAGCGTCAACCTTTCAACCTAAGAGAATATCGTGGCCAATATAAGAATTTTAGCACACGGTATAAAAGATTAGTTTGACAATTAGGACCTATATTGGGATCATCGTCCTCATAATATGTGATCTTTATCGCCAGCTGAAGATACGCTTAGTAGCTATGAATCGCGTGAAGCGCGTTCTGCGTTACATGAAGAACATTTCAGAATGTCATCATCAATCAAAGTCAACATTTGTTCCGGCTCAGATGTTACTAGATGTTTTGATTAACTCATTGAACTCTGCCCGCTCGGTTTAACGCCTATGCGTAACGACCAATAGGAAACGGCTTCATTGGCCATTAAACGACGCAATAGACACGGTATTGCACTTCTTTCGACACAGCTATGAAACGTGCACGCTCAATAGGGGAGAACATGGGCGTCCGCACATGGGAACGGGGGAGGGGGGACATTCCCCAGATTTTACGCATATTTAAAAAAAATAAAATCTTTTCATTATTGTGGTTATTACAACAGTCCCAACACGATTTTCAACGCTAAAAACACTTAATTTAGGTAAAGTTCTTGACCACTATTTATATTTACGTTGTCACATGTTCTGTGTTCATGAATAGCTATGCTAAAACGTCACTTTGCTCACTCCTACAAAAATGTTGCACCACCTACAAAAATTTTGCCTCCTACAAAAATACCTGCAGACGCCCATACCATGGGGAGAATCTTCTTAGAAGAAATGATTCAATTGAAGAGTGGTGGCGTGTGTTTTAACTAATTGTAGACTGTCATACACCAACAGGATCACAAACTAGGGATTAAGTTTAAGTTCTAAGAAGGATTTTGCCGAACATAGATTGGAGGTCCACTCTGCAGGGGAGGTCACACAGTGTGTTACTATGAATAAAGATATACGATTAAATAGTCGATTACAGGCTGAAACACGTGTGAAGACGTATGGCGTATCAACTCACGGACAATTTTCGGAAGTTGGAATGTGATGGAGAATATTTTACAAGGGCCTACCGGTACTACTTATGCCAATAGGAATAATGAAACTTTTTTTTATATAGAAACGAACACACAACATACATTTACTGTGTATACATAGGCCTAACTATTATTCGTGCATGCATAACATTCTTTAGTTTAAACATTCTAACCTTTTTGTTGTGGTTTATTTCTAATGAGCGCTTTTGACCGTGCACCATATATGCAAAAGTACGTGTACAGAGAGTGCGCTTATATACACATGCACGCAGTCTGTGATGCCTTCTGCTTTGCGCCCAGGGTTTTGCACACTTTCATAAAAAATACCCTCGTGAAGACAAGACAAAATGTTTCACCTGAGCAGTGCAAGCGTTAAGAAGAGCAAAAGAAGAATTTATCGACTAAGTTGATTAAGTTGAAGTTGACCTACCGAAAGTCATTAAAGTCATCAGTTCGGTTCGACGTAGTTTTGCGACCGTTGAAACTACGGAGAGAGCTAAACGCGCGTCTATATGAATAACACTCGCAGATGTTTTGTAAGAGAAAACTGGTTTGCATAGAATTCCTTGGCATTTAGGACCTCGTCTGAATACTTCGGCAAAGTTCAACTCACGTTTATGAGTTTATGAGATCAGAGGCTGCTTCGATTATGCAAATCCGAGTTCATATCTGTGATTTCGAAACATTTTGATTCAGTTTCCGAGTCACAGAAGTTTTTGCGTATAGGCCTAATGCAATATCCGAAGAATTCATGATCCGATCCAGGACATTCCCGATCCATTCCGATCAATTCGGATATTTTTCGGATCAATTCCGATCTTTTTTCTATTCTTTTATAACTCGGAACATTCCCGATCAGTTCTGATCCTCAGTGGATCAATTCCCGACCTAGTCTCTGGTGATGTCGCCAATGCATTCACAGGAAGGTCTGCTCCTGCGTCCTTGAGTCCTTAGAAGACGCGAGGTCTGCCCTCTGACTGGCACTGTAGTTTTGTCGTACGAGGTACTGCCTTCGATCAGGGGCCTGGACTGAGACGTACGCACCGTATCCATCATAAGTGGACTGCGGTCGGTACCAGGACGGCTCACGGTGTCTACTCGAATCCACCTCAGACACCGAGCTGTGTTCGCGGCTGTTGGTCCTTCTCCGCGGGGTTTCTTCGACGACTGGAACCTCCTTGCTGGTACTCTGAGTGCCTCCACACAAGTCCTGTTCGTCTATGCACTGGGTTCCTCTACGCTGGTCGGCGGACGAATAGATTTCCCTCGCTGAGTTTCCCAGGGCGGACTTCCCTGAGGAGACGAATGTCCGATAGGACAGACGATTCACAGCGTTGTTGCCTCGCTGCCAGACGAGCGGAGTTTGATTGAATTCGGAGAGTGAGAGCGAATCTGGAGAGACGTTGTGGATTCGCCGCCTGGTGAACCTACAGAAGAAGTGGACGGCGGCGAGGCGCAGGGTTCGCGTGCTGAAGATGCCGTAGAGGAGAGGGTTGAGTGCGCTGTGGGCCATCGCCATGATCTCGCAGACGGACAACACGTGTGTGAGTTGGATGCGGTAATGACTGAAAATCCGCACTAGACTGACGACAAAGTACGGCGTCCAGCAGACGAGGAAGCCAAGTATGACGGAGAGAGTCATCTTTATCACGTTCCGCTTCGATGACGATACCACACGATGCGGCAGACCGAAACTCACGGCCGACTGGCGAGCCCTGACGCTGCCCTTATGGTCGCGGAGGGGCGACGAGACGGTGGACTCAACGCCGGCGGCGGATCTGCGCGCCTCCCTACGACTCGTGACGAAATGAACACGTGGTTGATCGACGTCACGACCACCTGCTCGCATCCAGACGGTACGGATGATGTTGAGGTAGCAGTAGGACATGATGACCATTGGAATGACGAGGATGTAGGCGGTCAGGAACGAGAAGTAGACCTTGCGCTGCCACTCCTCGGTGTAGCCCTGGCTCTTGCAGGCGCGAACCGTCCTCTCAGCAACCGTCTCTTCTGTCTGGACGAAGATGAACAGCTGCGGAGTGGCAAAGATGAATGCAAGCAGCCAAGCCACTTGGACCTTGCGCCTGACCTTCGGCTGACCTCGAAGCGACTTGAGAGGCTCGACAAGAACCTGGTAACGATCGATGCTCATAGCCGTCAGTAGGAATGTCGTGGAAGACAGTGTAACGATCTGTCCGTAGACGACGAGCTTGCAGGCGACCGCTCCCAGGATCCACTCACCAAAAGCGACGAAGAAGATCTCCGTTGTCATGGTGACGGCGCAGACCATGAGGTCAGCCACCGCCAGGTTGACGAGGAAGATGCTGACCCGCTTGCGTCGAAGGCTCGCATAGCAACAGATGCCGCCGATGAGCGCTGTGTTGCCTAGCAACGTCAGAGCCATGATGACGACGATAGTGATCACCCTGGCAACGACTTCCGTTGGCCAGACAACCGGTATCTGGTAAAGGCTGTGCTCAAAGGTTGAGGAATGTTCAAGGGTCCGATTGATCCCCGTAACGTTGTGCCACTTCTCGAGGACCCGTCGAATGGGCCAGTCAACCAGGCTGGAAGTGAGGTTCTCGTCGTAGGACATGTTTCGGCCGAGATTCGCCGGACGACAAACTCCGATAGAGACGCAGATGTCCATCCAACTACGTCCGGCCATCGGCAGGTCAAGTTCAACGTGTCATCTAGGTCATGGGTCAAGTTGACAGCGCAGTCTAGTTTAAGGCCTACCTATGAGGTTACGTCAGTAAAGGATCTCCGTCATTTAACGCAATGTAATTCCGTAATGCAATGTAGCACTATGATACAAAATCATTTAATGAAAAGTCATTCCGCAGTGCAATGTACATGTAGTGCTCTGCCACGCAATCGTTATTTAATGCAATGTAATTCCGCAATGCAATGTAGCGTTATGCCACGCAATCGTTCATTTAATGCAATGTAATTCCGTAATGCAATACGGCGTTTTGCTACAAAATTACGTCATTTAATGCAATATAATTCCGTTATGCAATGTAGCGTTATGCTTCGTATTCGGTCATTTAATGCAATGTAATTCCGTAATGCAATGTAGCGTTATGCCACGCAATCGTTCATTTAATGCAATGTAATTCCGCAATGCAATGCAGCGTTATGCCACGCAATCGTTCATTTAATGCAATGTAATTCCGCAATGTAATGCAGCGTTATGCCACGCAATCGTTCATTTAATGCAATGTAATTCCGCAATGCAATGCAGCGTTATGCCACGCAATCGTTCATTTAATGCAATGTAATTCCGCAATGCAATGCAGCGTTATGCCACGCAATCGTTCATTTAATGCAATGTAATTCCGCAATGCAATGCAGCGTTATGCCACGCAATCGTTCATTTAATGCAATGTAATTCCGTAAGGCAATGTAGCACTATGCTGCAAAATCCGTCATTTAATGCAACGTAATTCCGTAATGCAATAGGCTACAAAATTACGTCATTTATTGCAATGTAATTCCGCCTGCAATGTAGCGTTATGCTACGTAATCCGCCATTTAATGCAATGTAATTCCGGAATGCAATCTAGCGTTATGCTACAAAATCCGTCAATAATGCGATGTAATTTCGCAATGCAATGTAGCATAATGTTACAAAATCCGTTATTTAATGCGATGTAATACCACAATGCAATGTAGCGTTATGCTACGTAATCCGTCATTTGATTCAATGTAATTCCTCAATGCAATGTAGCATTATGCTACCGAATCCGTCATTTAATGCAATGTAATTCCGCAACGCAATGAAGCGTTCTGCCATGCAATCTGTCATTCAGGGTTCGACGGCTGCAATTAAATGCAAAGACGTTTAATGAACGGTGCTGAATTAATCGGACGCAATTAAGTGTGATGCAATTCAAGCGAAGATTTACGTAGCGCCATTTTGCGATGACAGCTCTAGTAATTGCGTCGTAGATTGAACAATACACTGCATCCTAATCTTGTGTTATCTACATTGATCCTGTATTGATGGATTACTCACACAATCAGATAACTAATCATCTAATCTTATTACATCTTATCTGATATAATATAATGAAATTTGCAATTAATCTGAAATTCTGAAAGTAATTAGTGTGAACACTTAATCTAATCCAATCTTTGCTGAAACGATCTCATCATAACAGTCTTATCTGAATTTAATTAAAACAAATCTTAATATAATCTGACGTCATTCATACAATAACGCACTTCTTGAATCGTCTAATCTAAACTAACAGAAATCTAATCTAGGCTACATGTAATTTAATTTAATGTAATCTAATCTGAATTAAATATAATCTGAATGTAATAATTATGAATGTCATCATATGAGTTACACTAATCTGAATGTAATCTAATCCGAATGTAATATAAAACGAATTAAATAAAATCTGAGTGTAATCTAATACGAATGTAATCTAATCTGAATTAAACTAATCTGAATGTAATCTAATCCGAATGTAATATAAAACGAATTAAATAAAATCTGAGTGTAATCTAATACGAATGTAATCTAATCTGAATTAAACTAATCTGAATGTAATCTGATATTAGCCTAACCCAATCTGAATGTAATTTGCCCTGACCCGAACTTTACCTGACTGCTCTTCCAAGTGGCTACCCTCTGACCGAACGTCTCAGCCTCCTCACTCCTGTCGTACAATCCGCTGAAAGTGACTGAGTTGCAGTTTCAGCCAATCCTTTGGATGCAATAGATTCACTGATGCTTCACTTGCCGCATTGTCCGTGCATCCGCCAGCAGCTTTAAGCACAGCGGCTTGCGGCAGCCTTGACGCAGCTGCTGAAGCAGAAGAGAACGAGCGGGATGAAGATGGCATAGTAGGGGTCACACTTGAGATGGGGTGAATATGTCTACTGGTGACTGCGGATGAAGGGTGCATAGTTCTACATCTGCGGTTATACCAGTTACCTGGGTATGACTCGGTTGCAGAACCTGAAATGTGTAGTGACTGGAGGTCGAGAAAGACTGAGATACCAGTTACCTGGTATAACTGTGCACAGGGACTAGACTAGATAGCTGTGCTGGAGAGGAAAATTTATAAGGTAAAGAAGTGGTGAGGTTGAGAAGAAAAGCACGGTAGGCCTATGGTATGGTAAAGCATGGTTAGAGAGCTGTATAAAAGGGTCTTTGAGAGGTTCTAAAAATGCGCTATATAAATGCTTTGATGTACGATACGTACATGTATGTTTGCATGTATATGTGTATGGCTATTTATAGAACCTCGTGGCTGTCTGAAAGATCTTAAGAGGTGGGTTGACGTGGATCCTGGATTGTCTCCCTCTCCAAAAAGTACGTATTTTCAGAGAACATTGTTCCCGAAGAACGGTCCAAGGCACGAAAAAACTGAGCTCGCCTCCTTGTATGGCAGCATGGAATGGTTTGGTATGGTATTGCATGGTATGTATACATTGTGTGTCTATGTATATATGTATGTATTTAGTCTGATTGTCTGCATGAATGCAAGGTAATTTGGTATGGCCTTGTATGGTATGTACACATCCGAGTAAGTATATATGCATGTATTTATATCAGAATGTCTGTACATATGTATGTATGCATGCATGTATGTGTGTCTGTATGTATGTCATTCTGTATGCATGCATGCACGTATATTGGTGTGCATGCATGTATAAATATGCACGTATGATTGTATGCATGCATGCATGTATGATAATAGTATATCATCTTTAAACGACCTCTCCAAAGCGCTACTACAAGTTTATGAGTAAGCCAAGGTGAGGATAGGATTACAGCAAAGTTGCAGCACGAAATGTCTCATCAGATGCATATTGACAATTCAAGAAGTGCCCTGGGAAAAGCACCGAGGCACTTGCTGAGAATCGCAGAAGAAGAGCCATGCCGACTGCAGCAGCAGTATCCTCCGTGGCAGAGGGGTGGTGGTAACGATAGCGGATTGCACAGGAAGGAGGTAGGTAGGTTTGGAAAGGAGCCAAGGGAGGGGAAGTCTTCTGTGGGAGGAGGGTCGTCGCAATCGATTAGTTTATCGATCTGCGAGACCCTGATGACGTGACCAGGGCGCTCTATGCGGGAATTAAGCCAAATCAAGGCATTCATTACAGACACGCACACACACACACACACAGTCACACACACACCTACACGCACACACCTACACACACACACAAACACACACACACACACACACACACACACACACACACACACACACACACACACACACACACCTACACACACACAAACACACACACACACACCTACACACACACAAACACACACACACACACACACCTACACACACACACAAACACACACACAAACACACACACACACACCACACACACAAACAACAACAACAACAACAACAAACTGGCATCAGGATCCTCTGACTGAGGACAGATGAACTCGTTGTTCGTGATACTTGGATGTGCTGTGGATGGTTAGTCTGGTCAACAACAACAACAACAACAACAACAACAACAACAACAACAACAACGACGACGACGACGACGACGACGACGACGACGACGACGACGACGACGACGACGACGACGACGACGACGACGACGACAACAACAACAACAACAACAACAACAACAACAACAACAACAACAACAACAACAACATGCACACCTATATATAGGCATTTATATACATATATATGTGAGCGTTTACATATAAATATTTATGAACACAATTTTTTTTCTGTTTATATATATATTTATATATTATTATGTAATATATGTGTAATTCATTTTTAAAAACTGTTAAATCGAACTTCTTTCCTGGAGATGGGTTGAGAGTTTATCTTCGACAATATATTGTAGGGGCGCTGTATAAATAACGCAAATGAATATGTTTACATACTTTTATGATCATGTATACATACATATATATATATATATATGTATATATATATATATTTGAGCACATATATAGCGATAACGTAACAAAATTCCGTAAATTATGTAGCGTCTTTTACAGATCTAAACATGTGCGACTTTAGGTAGCCATAAATTGCGAGTTGGGCTTAATCAACTGAAACAATACGTATTCTTAAAGTAAGATTGATCCACGGGGAAGGGGGTTCGATGCCCGAGAAAGCCCAATGAGCTCGCATTGATGTGCGAAAGCGAGGAACCTGTAAATCTTCGCAGGCAGCAGAGCGTAGTGCTCGGCGACCAGACTGGATCGTAGCTGGAACACAAAGCTCTCTGATGTATGGCGGCACAGTGCCGACCATCGCGGATCGTCTAAAGAGGAGGATCCTGAATCGAATCTCTTCCTCAATAGGAATCTATGTGTCACAGAGGACCCTAGAAGTTCTCGATCGAAGTGCAACATAAATGAACATTGACACCTAGTATGGACAGTTTCTGGTGGCGCTGTATAGATGGGTTTGGTATCTGGCGTGGCCAGGTTTCGCTTGGTATCAGCGGAGGAGGTATTTGATCTCTGATAGACGCAGGTGGATTTAACACAGGATGATTCCATCCGCGTCGCGATTTCCGTCCGACTCAATAAATCCTCCCCACACTGGTTCCTGGTCCCTTTTCGGTGAACTCTGTCAAATCGGTTTTGGACGCCCGAGGATAACACGTGACCACACCCACACCAAACTAACCTAGGGAGAAATGCTTCATTCGGGGTTTTGGACTACGTTGCCCCGAACGTCGCTATGAGGGGAGGGGAGGGGGTGGTTGTATTTCATGTACTTTTCTGGTATGTGAATTATTAGTTTCTGCAATTCATTTTCGATAACCTGTTAGTGTATTTTTATATCGCTTATAAATTGGGTTTAATTTTCGTAACGATTTATTTTTATGATAGAGCTACATGTAGTTCCCTGAGTAAGGCAGTTTACTCTGGCTATAGGACAGGTTCTTGCAAGACAATACATAATAAGACAAATAACCTGTCTTAGACAAAGGAAACCCGTCTCTGGCGCAACGGATAGAATCAGTTTTGCGAAGCGAATTTACGTCTTAAGCCACCGATGTATTGATTGACCATCCAGGTATCACGAACGACGAGTTCATCTGTCCTCAGTCAGAGGATCCTGATGCCAGTCTTGTTTATCGATCTTAGATCATCGTGCCTGGCGTTTGCCTGACCATAATGTACTTCGTTTTGGTCTGGTTCAATCGAAGCCGATTTGACGACATCCATGCTTGTGCCTCCGAAACGACGGAGTACTCGACACAGGTATGTGCTTCAGATTGGTTGCAATCTGAGTAAGAACGAACATCGTCAGGACACTGGTTCGCGTTCCAAGAGCTGTGATGAGCATAGGCGTAGACTCGGAGGGGGGAGCCGGGGCACCTGCCCATCAATAATTGAGATGGACTGTACACCCAATGCAACATGTGTAGAATGAATAACCAAATCCCCCCTCCATATTTTGGACAAGTTTACGCCAGTGGCGATGTGCTCGGTCAAATCAGCCGTGCAGGTTATACAAAGAAGAGGCCAAGGACCGACCCCTGCAGTGGGACGACAATTCAATATAACTGACGCCTAAGCAGGAGTGGTCGGAGCCAGTGACCGCGCGGCCAGAAAAGAGCGGAGCTAGTCCAAAGGTGAACCAATGTTTCCGTAAGAGGTGTTAAAGAGTGTAAGGAGGATTTCGTGGTCCACAGAGTCGAACTCCGCGCTCACATACAAAAGAGCAAGCAGCGTGACGTGTCCGGAATCAATGACATCACATACGTCAGCAATCAGGCTCCGTAGTACGGTACCTCCTCTCTTGAGTGACTCTTTCGAAACTATAGACCGTAACTTTGGTATGAAACCGCACGCTTCTAACTAGCACGTGACCAGTTTAAACACGATTCTTTCAACAACCTTCGAAAGGTACGTAAAGTTTGAAGTAATCGATATTTGTTAAACTCGTGGTTTTCCAATACTGGTCTCTTCGGTGAGGGTCTCTAAGAAGAAACCTCTGGAAGAAATCCCTCAGCCGTACAAAAAGGTAGTAGCGCGTCCACGAATTCTGGGATATATATGAATGCAGAGGGCTATACATGTACATCTAGGTTAGTTTCACAAGGGGTCGTCCATTAATTATGTCAACAAATTGGGGGGACAGAGGGTTTGAAAAAGTTTAACAATTCTTGACAAGGGAATGGGTGTTCAAGACAAGTGACGTCAACAATCATTTAATGAAAAAGCAGCCATAGATACGAAAAGTCTTCATGAGTGATCTATTTCTTTATTTGTTTGTAATTTAATCAAATGCGATTTTTTTTCGTTTTAAATTATCTTGTTTGTTGTTCCAAGATTACCGAGAAAATACGCTGCATAATCTCTTAAAAAGTGAATATCCTGGGTTCTTTTCGAATATAATATTTCAAGTTTCTTTTCGATGGAAAGATATTTTGGGAGGGGAGTAAATTTGTTTTGACATAATTTTCTTAGAGAGGTCCCTGAATGTTTGACAGTTGTTGACAAGGGGGAGGGAGGGATCACAAACTACCTAAAATTTGTTGACATAATTAATAATTAATTAATCTATTCATAGAGCCTTTTTGTTCAAGTATATGCTAACATGAAAACATAAGCAGTTTAGTACACACGGATATACATGTTTGTTATGTTTGGGTTTTTGAGTGCATCCTTAGGCCTATTCTCGAATTTTATCGTATTTCTTATTTGATCTCGTATTTATTCTGCAATATGAAATGCGTTATATATATATATACACATGTATACCGTGAACACTACCTATTATATAAAAACTATATATATATTTATCAGAGATAGAGGCTATTTTAATTAGAGGTACCGATTCAATATATTGTGTAAGCTAATAAAAGATGATCGAACACCGGATGTCTGTTGGTTGTATGGCGTGTGTCAGCATTCCCAGCCGAGAATTTCCTCCGTCGGGTTAACAATAGGGAAGACGACGACGACAACGATGATGATGAACGGCATCACGTGTCTTTGTTGTAGCAGAGATAATGACGTTGCTGATGATGATTATGAAAAAGAGGGAGGTTATGAAAATATAACCAGTCTGAAGAAAGAGAATGCAAAGAAGATGAAGAAGGAAGAGGAGAATAATAATAATAATAATAATAATGATGATGATGATGATGAGGAGGAGGAGGAGGAGGAGGAGCAGGAGGAGCAGGAGGAGCAGGAGGAGGAGGAGGAGGAGGAAGAGGAGGAGGAGGAGGTGGTGGTGGTGGTGATGATGGTTGAGTGACGTAGGCGGTCAGGTGACGGAATGTTTATGACGAGGATGTTGACGAATGACTACAAAACCAGACAAAAGTGCAATTCAAGCATTGAAACACTAGCCATACTCGGTGTGCCTATTTTTGTTTATTATCATGGAGGGTGTTATAGAAATCCTTTGAATGAATTAGTCACTTAAATAATTAAGTAATACAGCCATACAGCTTCGTCTATCCTACGTCTATCCTACATTCAAATTCATGATATTAGATATTTACTAACAGGTGAACGTTTTTGTTGTGAAGAACTTTATCAGTACTCAGGCAAGCGCAGATAGCACCTTTGTCAAGTAAATAAAAGGTGCTATATTAAATCTCTAGATACATACATAGATTCGTTCTTGCGCATACATACACCCATCCGTACATGCATTAATATATACACATACATAAGCAGATAGACAGACAGACAGACAGACATAGACAGACAGACAGACAGAGTCAAAGTTCACCAACTTACAGTGAACACCAGAAACAACGCTCATAAGATATGGTTCCTGCATGTATTCATATAATATTTATGTGGCAATTTGAATATGCCCCCCCCCCTATTGTCTTTTAAGAAGCTTTAAAAACGCTGAAGAAAATGGAAGCAACTTGCCATGAATTGTTCATATTTATTACTGTAATGCAACAAATACAGTCTATATTTCTCAGCTTTTCTTCTAAAACGATTTTAATTCAACGTACGCGTAATAGTACTGACGTTTTCCCTGAAATTAAACAATTGAATCAAACAATAGTGTCCAAAGTAGCTGAAACATCGTGAAGAACGCAACAATGGCCAAATGTTGTGTGAACTAGACAGTTGCGACTCGGATCGGGCTATTTATCATTACTCTACAGTGGAGCTGCTCTTGTGTTGTTGATGGAGCGAAGACGATCGAGCGTAGCCATTGGCGAGTCGTCTGTCTGAAGCACATCTGCAGAAGAGTTGCTTGTGTCGAGTCGGTTCAATTCAAGCATAGGCTACTTCAGACTCAGACAAATTGATGATGCGGCGCGTGGATTTTTGAAAGGTGGTGCGAAGCATCAGTGTGCCGCCCCCTCCTCATAAGTAGTCTAGTGAAATTTTGTCTGTGTTGTTCGTGATGGTAGTTAGCAGTAGCCTTAGCCAGTAGTAGCCTAGTATAGAGCACAGTATCAGATCCGCTAATAGTGTCACTGTGTACCAATGATCTGGCTATTGGGGTTTTCCAGAGAGTAGTCAAAAAGAGGTCCGAGTCCGGTTTCAGAAGACCAAATCAAATCAGATTGGGTCTCCAGAAAGTAGTTCAAAAGAGACCCAAGTCCTGTTTCCTGGGGCCAGATCAAGAGAAGAGGTAGAGCAGCTGTCAAGGCGAGTGTCGTTTAGGGCTAGAATAATTGAAAGGAAGAGGATCAGGTGAGTCAAGGTAGGAGTACTTGAAAAGGTGAGACTTCAGTTTTGAGTGGAAAGCCAGAGGGTGGTAGAGGAACAAGAGGAGGAGGAGGATGAAGGACGGGTTGTAATGATGATGGAGGAACTGAGAAGCTGCGGAATTCAGGGGAAGATCAATCCATAGGCGTGGTGCTGTGTTGAATATGGCTCGGTTGGAGAACTTGAGATGAGTAGTGACTGGCGGTCGAGAAAGATTGAGATAGGAGGATGATCGGGTGGAGCGGCTTTCCTGAATGGTGAAGAGATCACTGAGGTACTAGGACCGGGAATATTGTAGGGAGTTGTAGGTTAGTGTAATATAATGAAATGGATTCGCTCTGAGATTTTTTACCAGTGGAGTGATTTGAGGATGATGATGTTTGGGTGTTCTAGTGACAGCTCTGGCAAGTGGGATGTGGATAAGTTGCAGACGCTTCATTATGGTGGATTCAAGGTTGAGGAAGAGGGAATTGCACCAATCAAGCTTTGAATGAACAAAAGAGGTAGCAATGGTGGAGGCAGTTTTAAGGTCGAGCATGGGCCGGATGCGTCGGAGGTCATGAATGTGCATGAAACAGGAGTGCGGGAGGTTGGAGATGTGGCTAGAGAAGGAGAAACAGATGTGAATCAAAAGTAATACCACATTATCAATATAATCAAACGCAATCATTATTTCTAGACGCCAGAGGCGTAGCTAGGGGGCGCAGGGGGTACATGTGTCCAAGGGCGCCAAGGGAAGGGGCGCCAAAATGAGGGTTAAGATAAATAATTTTACTCTTAAATTTTATGCAGTTTTAACTAATTTATCCCACATAAATTTATATGATTTAATTTTGGCGCCCCAAATATATCCATATTACTTATAGACCAGTTCTCATGTAGGATTTTGGTACCCCATTGAGCACTAAGGGGCAACATGCATGTACTATCTGTATTTTTCATATTTTATTTCATTAAAATTAAAATTGCTTTTCGATTATTTGGAAATGTGAAATAGTAAGCCGGGGGGAGGCAAATTCATAGTTCGTCCCCAGGCTCAAATTATCCTAGTTACGCCACAGGTAGAAACTAGGCTTATAATGATCTAAATCAATTTAGAACTAAGAAATACATTAAAACTCGCATGAGAAGTGAAGATTTACAGTTCACTGAATTATGATATTAGAGTTTCATTGATACTTCTAGCAACGAATAACGTAATAACTCCAAATGAAACACTACGGTGACCACAGGAAGCACCGAAAAATTATTCCAAGTTGTCAAAGTGCCGCCCCCCTCAAGTGGCCGCCCGGTGCGACCGCACCCCCTTGCACCCCCCACGCGCCGCCACTGAATTGATCTGTGGCTGAAACCGAAGCAGGACCTATTATACTTGCTTACTTATTAGCGTAAGAATAGATATTTGCGCTATATGTTGTCTTTGAGAAAACATAGAATAAAACAGAATATAATAGAATCGAACAGAGAAAACAGAATTGCAGAATAGCAGCAAAACGGAATAGAATGACAAACCATCAAGCGATGATCCGCCAACGTCTAGCCAGCAATTTGGGATCGAGGAGCAGCGTGGTATTATCAGAAAGCCAAAACAGAACAGGTCCTATGGCTTCAGACCGCTTTGACTAAATATGTCATTTATAGTAAATAGTTCTGCTGCTTGTGACTATTCCAGTAATATCCACCCACAGATGAAGTTGTTTATTCATTTTTTATTTACTTCTTAAGAGCATGATAGTTTATTTTTTTTTATTTAAGGCAGTTGTTACGTGCGCAAAATAAATCTGAAGATGGACTGGTCTGGATTCCTGTTCCTAATGAACTCTCTAACGTCATTTGGGCTTTAGCAAGCAGCGCCTTCGGTCAAAACCTACTATGAATGCGCTACTAAAATGTTCAGGTACACTTCATGCGCTACATTACTAGAAAAATCATATCTAAGAGCATGCTATTTAGCTGCGTACAGTATACTAGCTTCGTTGGTGTCTGGTGATAGCAGCCATTGGTGTGTTTCTGAGCGTGGGCGTGTATTTGTGCGGTGATCCTCGCCAAGCGTCCATTCGATGACTGTTGGCAGATGCGTGAATTTACGAGATTCCGACTGACAGACTATAAACGAGTTGAAAACTTAGGAAAACAACAGCAAAGACATCCGAAGGGAGTCAGCAACCTGTTGTGACAGATAGGCAGGCAGACAGACAGAGCTACAGCCGCATCCAGGGACAGAGACGAGAATGAGTGGAGGCGTGAGAAATTAAAAGATAAACAGACAAATAGAAAGAGGTTGACAGAAAGACAGAAGAAATTTATAGATCTCTGACTCACCGACAGGCAGACAGAGAGATAGAGGTAGACAGAGAGGCACAAAGAGACAGAGGGGAGATACATTTCCAGGCAGAGACAGAGCGATGCAGCAGAAATGGGTCCCCAGACGACAGACAGACAGACAGACAGACAGACAGACAGACTGATTGACTGACTGACTGACTGACTGACTGACTGACTGACTGAAACAGAGGAGAATAGAAATTCCACACAGACAGCCTTTTAAGACAGTTGTTAAATAATTCATTTGTCCGAACCTAGATTACGCACATCCAATTCCTCATGGTCAGTCTAAATCTCCAGTGCCACCGAAACATTCTTTGGTTTTATATTCGACTCACAACAGCGGAAGCGTGGGAGGATCTCTCTTTCTCGCATCGGTCTTTTAGGAAAGAAGCAAGCACACACATAGAGAAACAATTGGACAGATGGAAAGAAATAGACAATCAGACAAACCGATAGACAGTGTGGTTGCAAGAGAGGGAAGCAATGAGGGAGGAAGTGAGAATCGGGCGCGAGAACCTGAAGGATTACGGAGAGAGAGGGTGGGAAAATCGTGAAGCAATAGCAAGATGGACAGACAAAAGTACTCAGGACGGAAGAATAAGTGGAAGCCAGTGAAAATAGGATGGCCACACCAAATAGAGGAACAGCCGGTTTTTGAATCGTGTACAAGTTACGACTCGTCACCAAAGGCTACAAACGCCCCGTACAAATATGTTTAGAGCCTTACAGCCTTGTATTCGCATACATGGGTTTCAGTCTGTATCGGGACGCAGTATAGCATGATGTACCTCTGCACCTATTCTACCAACTTCACAGAAGTCGGTAGGAACATATTAAGAACTCCTTCGATCGATGGAGCACCCAAGCCAAGCCACATTAAACAGGATCAAACGTTAAAAATAAGGTGAGTAGAAGACGGACATTTGCCGGTTGTATTAGTCCTTCACCTATCGAATAACACGTACAACGAAGAAAACAGCATTTAGGCTAGATAAATCTTAGGCGCATCGCATAAACTAGACTTTAGTCAGCCCCAAACTTATCACATAGGGTGCAGTTTGTTGTTACCGATACACAAAATGGTGCCAAGAGTTGAGAACGGAGGGAGGAAGGTCGTAAAGAGTGGGAATTGGCCACCGCTGCCCACATGTGTGCAATTGACACCGGGTTCTAATTGGTTCCCCGGCTTCGTCCCCCGAAGCCGCTGCCATTAGGATCAATAGTGAATGAGGTCGCATGTCCTGTTCCGACTTAATGCGGTCATAACAATCGCCTGACAGCGTCATATCGACTGGTTAATAGCTGCTATAGCATTAGCGCCGACAGCTTGGCAACTTTAAGTAGCCTCGATATTCACACACTGAATTGAAATATACTGTAATGGTTCCAAGGGCTTTGCTAGCAACACGAGCCAATAACATACTTGGAATAATGGAATTGTACGAGAAGGAAGGCTGTGGTAGCTGATAAAATGCAATGAGACAGAAAGAGAAGCAATGGGATATAATAGGATGCGATGAGACGGGATGAGATGCAGTGGGATCCAATAGGATGCGCAGTGACATAGCCAGACTTAAATTCGAGAGGAGGCAACTCCAGGAGACATCCAGGTGTAGTATGGGTGTGGAGGTATAACCCACGGAAAAGTTTTGAAATCTGAGAAAGCAAGAACTGCCTCCTCTTGTTTCAATGTGGCTATTCCTATGTGTACGTATACGCCGATGTCTGTTTCTCTTTCTGATTTCATTTGCTTGTTTGTGTATTTGCAAATATATGTCCAAGCTTATCTGCACAAAGCTTCGCTATGTTTTATGACGTCAAAAGTCCCTTTAGTTATCAAATTACTTGCGCAGTAAGTTGAAGGAATGTACTTTAATATAAAAAAGACGAAGATAATGACCACTGAGAAATGGAGTTACTTTGAGGTAGATGGAGAGGAGATAGAGGTGATATCAAGCTTCTGTTTCTTGGGGGCCATGATGGAGAGTGAAGGTGGATGCGAACGAGAAATACGACGAAGAATTACATTGGGGAAGACGGCAACGCAAGGACTGGAAAAAATATGGAAGGACAAATCAGTGAGTGTGGGAACGAAGACAAGAATTGTTAAAGCAATGATCTTACCAGTGGTGCTTTACGGATGCGAAACATGGACAAAAACCAAGGCATTGGAGAAGAAAATTGAGGCATGTGAAATGTGGATCTGGAGGAAAATGTTGAGGGTTTCTTGGACTGAGAAGAGAACTAACGAGGATATCCTGGAAGAAATAGGACACTGGAGAGGGAGTTTGACGTTGGGGCAGAGAGCGTCCAGGCAGAAGATGTCATACTTTGGACACGTGATGCGTGCA
>OY744612.1:26006439-26068939 GCA_963556255.1 Allolobophora icterica | reverse complement strand
TTTAGTTATGGTGTATTCTATAGTTAAGATAGTTCTTTAGTTTAGATGTTTTCTTTAGTTAAGGTAGTTCTCTAGTTAAGATGTGTTCTTTAGTCAAGATAGTTCTTTACTCAATATCTGTTCTTTAGTTAAGACATGTTCTTTATTTAAGATGTGTTGTTTAGTTAAGATTTGTTGTTTGGTTTAGAGAGTTCCTTAGTTAAGAGAGTTTTTTTAGTTAAGGTGAGTTTTTTTAGCCAAGATAAGTCTTTAGTTATGATGTGTTCTTTAGTTAAGATATGTTCTTTAATTAAAATGTGTTCATTGGTTAAGACATTTCTTTAGTTAAGATATGTTCTTTATGTAGGATAGTTCTATAGATTAGATGTTTTCATTAGTTAAGATGTGTTCAGTGTGTTCAGTTGAGATAGTTCTTTAGTTTAGATATTTCTTTAGCTAAGATATGTTTTCTAGTTAAGATGTGTTCTTAAGTTAAGATAGTTCTTTAGCTTAGATATGTTCTTCAGTTAAGATAGTTATTTAGTTAAGATGTATTCCGTAGTTAAGATAGTTCTTTAGTTTAGATGCTTTCTTTAGTCAAGGTGGTTCTCTAGTTAAAATGTGTTCTTTAGTCATGATAGTTCTTTAGTCAAGATGTGTTTTTTTAGTTAAGATATGTTCTTTACCTAAGACGTGTTGTTTAGCTAAGATTTGCTTTTTGGTTTATAGACTTCTTTAGTTAAGATAGTTCTTTAGTTAAGATGAGTTCTTTAGCTAAGATAATTCTTTAGTTAAGATGTGTTCTTTAGTTGAGATATGTTCTCAAGTTAAGATAGTTCTTTAGTTAAGATAGTTTTTTAGTTAAGATAGTTCTTTAATAAAAATGTGTTTCTTAGTTAAGTTATTTATTTAGTTAAGATGTGTTCCGTAGTTAAAATAGTTCTTTAGTTCAGATGTGTTCTTTGGTTAAGATAGTTCTTTACAGTTGTTTTCAAGGTAGATAGTTTTGTAGCTTAGATGTGTTCTTTAGTTAAGATTGCTCTTTAGTTAAGGTTTGTTCTATACTTAAAATAGTTCTTTAGTTTATATGTGTTCTTTCGTTAAGATAGTTCTTTAGTTGATATGAGTTCTTTAGTTAGGATAGTTCTTTAGTTTAGATTTGTTTATATGTTCTTAAGTTAAGATAGTTCTATAGTTAAGATAGTTCTTTAGTTAAGATAGTTTTTTTAGTTAAAATGTGTTTCTTAGTTAAGTTATTTATTTAGTTAAGATGTGTTCCGTAGTTGAGATAGTTCTTTAGTTCAGATGTGTTCTTTGGTTAAGATAGTTCTTTAGAGTTGTTTCCAAGGTAGATAGTTTTGTAGTTTAGATGTGTTCTTTAGTTAAGATTGCTCTTTAGTTAAGGTTTGTTCTATACTTAAAATAGTTCTTTAGTTTATATGTGTTCTTTCGTTAAGATAGTTCTTTAGTTGATATGAGTTCTTTAGTTAGGATAGTTCTTTAGTTTAGATTTGTTTATATGTTCTTAAGTTAAGATAGTTCTATAGTTAAGATAGTTCTTTAGTTAAGATAGTTTTTTAGTTAAAATGTGTTTCTTAGTTAAGTTATTTATTTAGTTAAGATGTGTTCCGTAGTTGAGATAGTTCTTTAGTTCAGATGTGTTCTTTGGTTAAGATAGTTCTTTAGAGTTGTTTTCAAGGTAGATAGTTTTGTAGTTTAGATGTGTTCTTTAGTTAAGATTGCTCTTTAGTTAAGGTTTGTTCTATACTTAAAATAGTTCTTTAGTTTATATGTGTTCTTTCGTTAAGATAGTTCTTTAGTTGATATGAGTTCTTTAGTTAGGATAGTTCTTTAGTTTAGATTTGTTTATATGTTCTTAAGTTAAGATAGTTCTATAGTTAAGATAGTTCTTTAGTTAAGATAGTTTTTTAGTTAAAATGTGTTTCTTAGTTAAGTTATTTATTTAGTTAAGATGTGTTCCGTAGTTGAGATAGTTCTTTAGTTCAGATGTGTTCTTTGGTTAAGATAGTTCTTTAGAGTTGTTTTCAAGGTAGATAGTTTTGTAGTTTAGATGTGTTCTTTAGTTAAGATTGCTCTTTAATTAAGGTTTGTTCTATAGTTAAAATAGTTTTTAGTTTATATGTGTTCTTTCGTTAAGATAGTTCTTTAGTTGATATGTATTCTTTAGTTAGGATAGTTCTTTAGTTTAGTTATGTTCTTTAATTAAGATAGTTCTTTAGTTTAGATGTGTTCTTTAGTTAAGATATTTCTTTAGTTATGATGTTGGTTAAGATAGTTCTTTAGAGTTGTTTTCAAGGTAGATTATTTTGTAGTTTCGATGTGTTCCTTAGTTAATATTGCTCCTTAGTTAAGGTTTGTTCTATAGTTAAAACAGTTCTTTAGTTTATATGTGTTCTTTCGTTAAGATAGTTCTTTAATTGATCTGTGTTCTCTAGTTACGATAGTTCTTTAGTTTGGTTATGTTCTTTAATTAAGATAGTTCTTTAGCTTAGACGTGTTCTTTAGTTAAGGTAGCTCTTTAGTTAACATGTGCTTTTTATTTAAGATATATTATTTAGTTCAGAGCGTTCTTTAGTTAAGATGTGTTCTTTAGTTAAGATACCCGGTAGTTCTTTAGTTTAGTTATGTTCTTTAATTAAGATAGTTCTTTAGTTTAGATGTGTTCTTTAGTTAAGATAGTTCTTTTGTTAAGATATGTTTTTCGTTAAGATAGTTCTGTAGTTTAGATATGTTATTTAGGTTAAGATGTGTTCTTGTTCTTTAGTGACAATAGTTCTTTAGTTAAGATATATTCTTTAGTTAAGATTGTATTGTATTGTATATGGGCATTTATAAAGCGCCTCTCGCGGTATATACCATTCAGAGGCGCTCCCAGTGCGCGAGACCCCGAGAGAAAAAGCAGGATTTAAGGTGAGAAAAGGAAGAAGCAACGTATGGTTCTTTAGTTTATAGACCTACGTGTTCTTTCGTTAAAGTAATTCTTTAGTTTAGATGTGTTATTTAGTGAAGATAGTTTTTTTAGGATGTATTATTTAGTTAAGATATGTTCTGAAGGTGTGTTGTTTAGTTAAGATGTCTCAACCAAAGAACTATCTTCAGATAAGGTACCCGGTAGTTCTTTAGTTAAGATGTGTTCCGTACTTAAGATGTGTTATTTTTAAGATGTGTTCTTTATCTAAGATGGTTTTTTAGTTAAGATGTATTCTCTAGTTAAGATAGTTCTTTAGTTGAGATATGTTCTATAGTTTAGATGTGCTTTGTATAAGATAGTTCTTTTGTTTAGATATGTTCTTTAGTTAAGATAGTTATTTAGTTAAGATGTGTTCCGTAGTTAAGGTAAGATGAGTTCTTTAGTTAAGATGTATTCTTTAGTTAAAACGCAGTTGTTAAACCACGTCCCATAAAACCATCCCTAGACCAGGAACTTCTCTCCAACTGCCGTCCAATTTAAAATCTCTCTTCCCTAAACTTCGGCGTGAAAATTCCAGCACAGTATCAAATGCTGTAGTTGGGAGCGCCTCTGAGTAGTATAGTAGACTTCGCCTCTGAGCAGTGGTGGACTGGAGTGTCAAAGCGGCCCGGGAAAAAAATCAAAAGCGGCCCTAACCGACATTTATTTTTCGTGGGGATTTGTTTTCAGCAAAGGTAACAGGTATATATAAGAGGTCGTTGGGTAACAGGTAACTTTACAACGGGATAGTCATAACACAATGATTAATCGAAAACCTAATTTACATCAGACATAAAATATTAAGAATGCATTTAATGTTATAAATCGATTTATCATGACCCACCAAAATGATGGTTATTGTATAAGCAACTTCTTTAAGCTGGGTGCCATTTCAGACACATGATCTATAATTGTGTCATTATATAGTTCACTTAAAACATCGGTTTCTACCGACATGAGCAAAAATGCTTCAAGATTTGTAGAAGACAACGAACTTAGCAAGCGATTTTTAATGTAATTAAGTTTTGAGAAAGATCTCTCACACGCTAATTGGGTAGAGGACAGAGTCAGTAAGAGGCCATTCATATAGTACGTAAGCAAAAATCTGGAAAAATTGGACCCTTCTCTTCCCTGTACGCACACGTACTTTTTTCCACCCCACCTGCTTACGTACGCTTGACGCACCTCGCCCTCAAAGACCAGCTGCAGAATGTGTCAGTACCACAGGTCCAGGCAGCGGCTCTCTGCACTTTAGGCCAGATTGAAGGACGAGTGATCCATGGACTCACTGCTGAACTGTGTGATAGTTTAATAATAGCGTTCAGAGGTAAGGACCGTAAGGTGGCATACAAGTGACACTACTTCCCTGGTAGTTCCTGATAGCTGAAAGGACTGAACTCTGGCTCACTTGAAGGCCAATCAATTTGAAAGCCAATATAGACAAATTACAGGTCCCTCCCTCGTTTCCTATGCGTACGTACATTATTAGTAGACCCAAGCACATGCAATTGGGTTAACCCCCTCCATCCTCCATGCGAACGTACTATATGGATGGCCCCTAAGAGTTATATGCACAAAACAAGTGCCTGCTAGTCTGACCAAAGAAACTGTATTTATGTAACACAGAAAAGCAGAAAACAGGACTTTTTGCAAGATTTACATTTCGTAAGTTCGTCACTCTTATGCCCAACTTGTTCGTCCCAGAGTTCATGTGGAGAATCTTCATTGACGCTGTCCTCGTCGAACATTCTCTTTGCCTTGAGTAACTTTAAATAAATCGACTAGATTTTGGCATTTGGCTCCATCTTTAGCAAGAATTTTTAGTTTCTTATCTCTGACCTTTTCCGCACCATCTTTACATTTACATTTCAAATTTTAAATCACTCATAACCGTAAATTTTTTCATTAATTTATTAACCAATAATAATAAAAGAATCTTCGTCAAAGAGAAACTTAGCGAAAGTAGAACCTCGTTTTAAGATACAACTGTTAATTATATAAGTCTACCTTCTCAGGCCCGCCGAGAGGGGCGGGGGCAAATGCCCAGGGGCCCGAGAGTTTTAGGGGCCCGGCCATCCGGGCCCGCAATCAACTTATAAAAAATATTATAATCAGTTATACAAAGTTTATGATTTATGCCTTTTAAATATAATATTACTGAATAAAATCGTAGATGTATACATACAAACATAGTAGGCCCCCTATCGTACGGTCGTACCCGCACTTTTTTATTTCAATTTTTTTCTCAATTTCCTCATAAGGCCTAAAGATAGTTTAGGGGCCCGTGACTGCTCTGCCTATGGGCCCGGAATTTCTGTCGTCAGCCTTATGCCTTCTAGCGAATCTAGCGAATAAAAAATAACGCCGTCATAAATACCATAAAAATTATTATAAATAACATAGCCGATTTTTATACATTGTGTCTAAGAACTTAGAAGCGGCCCAAATATCACCGACCCTGGCGGCCCACCGGGATTTTTCCCGGTGTCCCGGTGGGCCAGTCCACCCCTGCCTCTGAGTAGTATAGTAGACTTCGAGAGGCGCTATAGAAATATCCGGAATAAATAAATAAATAAATAAAATAAATAAACTCTGTGAACGGGTTGTCATCTCTCGTCTCAGCGGTTATCTTACATCAAACAATCTCATGAACCCTGTAAAGTCTTTTCTGGCCTTCCAATCTCAACTAAAACTCATCTTTTCCTGGCCTTATTTCCTGCGTAGGCGCTTTCCGTGTCTTCTCGGACCCCTTCGTTTTCAGCCGGACTCGCCTATGAATTTGGCTTGCACAGCGAATTGATTAGTAGCGAACCATCGACTGATCGCGTAAGTATTATCATAGTCACGCTACAGAATCTATATATATATATATATCTATATATATATATCTATATGTGTGTGTGTGTGTGTGTTGGTGTGTGTGTGTGTAGGTGTGTGTGTGTGTGTGTGTGTGTGTTGTGTGTGTGTGTGTGTGTGTGTGTGTGTGTGTGTGTGTGTGTGTGTGTGTGTGTGTGTGTGTGTGTGTGTGTGTGTGTGTGTGTGTGTGTGTGTGTGTGTGTGTGTGTGTGTGTGTGTGTGTGTGTGTGTGTGTGTGTGTGTGTGTGTGTGTGTGTGTGTGTGTGTGTGTGTGTAATGTTAATTCGCTATCATATAACTAGATGCGATGAGACGGAATGAGATGCAGCGGGATCTAATAGGATGCGATGAGACGGGATGAGATGCAGCGGGATCCAATAGGATGCGATGAGGTAGCACAGGACAAGAAGTGTTCCGTCCAATCCCGTCGTATTTCATCTAATCTGATCGTTTCATTCGACATCTATTCCCGTCCCATGTCCATCAGAATTCGTCCCATTCTCTGAATTCAGCTCAATTACTGTCCCATCATTCCGAGTCTCATTATATCTTGTCCAGTCCAATCACGTTTTGTCCTCGGGACCCCCCCATAAAGTCTTGAACGAGATGCAGCGGAACCTTATGGGGTCGGAACTATAGGGTATGAGTGGACACTCTGGGGTGAAGCAGAAGGTATGGTACTATAGGCCGTTAGGGGATGGCTTGGGAAGAAAGTAGTATGGAGTGGAAAGATGGAAAGAGATGTCACTGGAACTGATGGGGTGAAATTGGTCGGAATAGAAGATCCGACGGGGTGAGACATGAGGATGGCATCTGTTTAGGAATGAGGTGGGTGGGGTGGCCGGTGAATCAGGGTTTTATGGAAAGGGTCGATGGAAAACGTGCATAGAACGAGCGATTGACAGGAACCGATGCACAAAATAGGACTAAAGTGTGTCGTTATTATTGATCCTCACTGAAGCGTTGCAGATTAGGTTTCGATTGAAACGGATTTTCTCAGATTGTTTCGGGTTACATGCGTTTACGCCAATAAGTCGAGTTTAGTTAAGGTAGGGCTAATGTAAGGTTAGGCAGCAAAGGCACGATAAGATATGTAAGGTACGGTAAATGCGAAAAGATGATGTGAAGCAGGGTAAGTTTAGGTAATGTGTAATGTTAGAGTAGGAAAAGGTAGGTACGTCAATTTAATGTTATGCAAGGCCTAAATCTCATAAAGTTAGAATTTGTCAGCAGCCACACAAAAAGCTACGTCAGGAGAGCAGCTTGTACTACGGCGCCATATAAATCAGGGTCACTAGAGCCACGTTGTTGAAGTCCGTATCGGTGCATGGTTATAATCAGAGGTCAGGCTAGAGGAGATAGTGTAAAGTGGAATATTGTAAAGTGGAATAATGTGTAAAGTGGAATAGTGTAAGGTTCTGTAATATTTAATGTTACATAAGGTTAGGTAAGGTAGGATAGAGTAGGCTGCTAAACAAGGTATGATAAGGTAGGTAGGTGAGGCAAAATAATCTAAGGTAAAGTAAGGTAGGATAGTTACGGATTGATCTTCTGGATAATTACTTGATTACGGCTTTGTTTTTGATGCGTCATCGTTTGATGCCTTGTGTATTGGACATCGGCGCGATACAAGTTATAGATTACATTACCTTAAATTACAATACGTCAGAACAAAGGACTTAATTGTAACGTAGAGGTGGAAGGTCGACCTCTTCGTGGTCCATCTTACGCTTAGCCTATTATCATATTTACATCATTTACTCCCGAGTCGCATCATCGGAATTCCAAATGCTGAGCTGCGTCGACGTGAGGAGAGGTGACGCTGCAGGAGGTTGCAGTCGTGATTCTCTGTCGATAGATGGATTGCTATGAGGGATCGAGACCTATTCCACGATTCCGCTGAGGGTGATCGAATCTGAATTCTGAGTTGATTACAGATGACCTGATTTCCCGAATCGTTGCTTTGTCACTAGAGGTCGATTCGGACCAAGTCTTGTTTAAAGGTTGCTGGTTATGGGTTGCTCGTTGTGGGTTGCTAGTTATGGGTTACTGGCTATGGGTTGCTGGATATTGGTTGCTGGCTATGGGTTGCTTGCCAAGGGTTGCGATTCTTAGGTTGCTGTTTATGGGTTGTCACCGTTGCTTGTTACGGGTTGCTGGTTATGGGTTGCTGGCGATGAGTTGCTGATTATGGATTGCTTGCTACGGGTTCCCCGGTTATGAGCTGCTGGCTATGGATTTCTGGATATGGATTGCTGGTTATGGGTTTCTGGCTATGGGTTACTGGCTATGGGTTTCTGGATATTGGTTGCTGGTTATGCGTTGCTATGTCGAATGCTAAAATCCCCACCAACGTACGTAGAAAGCTATTTCTTGGTATCGGTTCCACTAGGTCGCTAATAAACTCAACCGTAAAATGAGTACATCAGCAGTACACTGTCGGTGGGAGGACCAGACGGCGAAAGGTAGGACTGGCTACCTGTCCTCTTGGGATGAGGTTAAGAAGACATTTATTTAGCACCATATTCAATGACTACATATTCACAGTTGAACAAAATTGTTCCTTTATGTATTGTATTGTATTGTATTGTATGTATATAACCATAGTTGTTAAAAACGATAGAAACTAAATAAAAAACGGAAAAAACGTCGTTTTTTCTAAAAAATAAAAAACGAGAAAAAACGGGAAAAAACGACAAAAGAAAATAATTTGACTTTCTCACATCTTGTAAGCCCTACTGCAAGTTAAAATTAAAAACCTTTAATCAGCAAATAGCACAACTTTATTAGTAAACACTAAATAACATCGTTGTTCAACAATTATTTTATTTCTTATAGGTTTGGTTTAATAATAAATTGAGAAATTAAAAATATTGAAATCTTTTCAAATTTAAAGTGTAAACATAAGTCCACATAAGTCCATGCTGACTAAACTAACACAATTAAAAACTAAACTTTGTAGGTATAGATTATGGTGTAAACTTTCTCACAGTAGGCCTAAATGCATTTCAATTTAGCCAATGCTGAGATTTTGTCTTTCTCGTTTATCAAAGTAAGGTGAATTCATTCCGCACCCTTTTTCTTTTGGCATTTTAGATAACTTAGAAATATTTTTTTTAAATTTATTTCTTGTACTGTGCTATTTCACAAAGTAGGCCTATTTATTTCTCAAATGATGACGTAATTAGTGACGTAAATTAGCTGAATCCTGAAAGTACGGAGACAACATAAGGGACATCAGACAAAAAAGTTAAACAGTAAAAAATATCAACAGACACTAAATAAATAAATAAAGTTACATACAAGAAATAAAAGACGGAAAAAACGATAAGAAAAATAAAAAACGAAAAAACGACGTTTTTTGGAAAGAAATAAAAAACGAAAAAACGGTTTTAACAACTATGTATATAACTATATATATATATATATATATATAGGTATCATGTTTGCACATATATATATATATGCATATATGTATGCAGGCATATGTATATATTTTTGTATGTATGCGCATATATGTGCGTAGGTTTGACTTATGTGGCGCCAGTAATGCATTGGAAAGCATGTTAAAACATATAGGCAGACTATTTGAGACAACAATGCACGCACACATCCACACACACACACACACACACACACACACACACACGCACGCACGCACACACACACACACATGAAGAGCGGACAAGGCCGTAGCTAGGGGGGTGTTTTTGGTGTTTAAACACCCCCCGAAATTAAATAATGTAAAACTAAAATAATGCATTTACTAACGACAAACCCCTTGGTCGGTTGATTCTGTTGCATGTCGGCTTGCTTAAGGACGAGAAAACACCCCCCGAAACAGAGAACACCCCCGAAACAAAATCCTGGCTACGGCCCTGAGAGCGGATACGTTGTCATTCCGGACAGAAGGCGTGAGCTATCGTCACATGAGCAAACCAAGAGAACACAGAGACAGATTGAGACAGATATAGAGACTGACTCAAAGAGAGACTAACGCGTACGAGGCAGTCTATGGCCAAGCATGTATTTTCCCCCTTGCCGATAAGGCATACAAATACACAGGAATATCAGCTGTTACGGCGGGTTTCGTTGAGGACGAGAAAGCTTCGAAGGTGGAGATGGATTAGGATAGGAATTCTTACAGAGATAAGATTTGGAGTGGAAAGTTTGTGGAATTCCTCCATTATGAGTGCCTACAGTTTTAACCCTTCAACACTACCTATTATTCAACCATGCATTTTGTATGTATGTAAGCCTATGTACACTGTGTCCCGATGAAAAGTAGACCCCACGAAAAGTGTCATAACTCGGTCAAAACGTTTAGCATTTGCCTGAAATTTAAAAACAACAACATCAGCCATATTACCACAAATTGTAACGCCGTTTCGAAATGTTGGTGAGTTTATCAAGTTTATCAACGTTTGAGATGCAGTACTGAAAAGGGGAAATTTCCAACATACAAATTTTTGACAAACGTTTAGGGGTCTACTTTCATCGGGCGGCTACTTCACATTCAACAAGACAGTGCCTCTGCGCACCGAGCACGTGAGACCATTGCTCTACTGTCCCGGGATACACCCTACTTCATATCCCCGCAGCTGTGGCCACCCAACAGTCCAGACCTCAATCCAGTTGACTATCAAATCTGGAGTGTAGCCTACTGGAGGAGCTCGTTTATCGTTCCCGCATTCGTGAAGTCGATCACCTGGTAAATGCTAAAAGTTTTGGTCGAGTTATGACACTTTCTTGGGGTCTACTTTTCATCGGGACACAGTGTATGTATGTATGAATATATGTATGTATGCATGTATGTATGCATATATGTATGTATGCGTGTATGTATATAATTATTATACTCTGACTGAAGAGTGGCAGCTGTTTGACCACGTGATCATCGACCGGGCCATTAAACAGTGGCGTCCACGTCTACGGTCGTGTACCCGTGAACAAGGAGGATATTTTGACCACCAGCTGCAGCTGAACTTAACTTCCTTATGGTTCTTGTATGTTGGAAATTTCCCCTTTTCAGTACTGCATCTCAAACGTTCATAAACTTGACAAAATCACCAACATTTCCAAACGGCGTTAGAATTTGGTGGTAATATGGCTACTGTTGTCGTTTTTAAAATTTCAGGCAAATGCTACAAGTTTTGGTCGAGTTATGACACTTTCTTGGGGTCTACTTTTCATCGGACACAGTGTATGTATGTATGCATATATGTATGTATGCATATATGTATGTATGTATGTATGTATGTATGTATGTATGTATGTATGCATGTATGTATGCATATATGTATGCATGTATGTATATAATTATATATGCATGTAAAAACTTGTTTGTATGCATTTATGTATGTATGCATGCATGTATGTATGTATGCATGTCTGCTTGTATAGAGACTGACTCAAAGAGAGACTATAACGCGTACGAGGCAGTCTATGGCCAATGTATTTTCCCCCTTGCCGATAAGGCATGCAAATACACAGGAATATCAGCTGTTACGGCGGGTTTCGTTGAGGACGAGAAAGCTTCGAAGGTGTAATCGTATGTAATATGTATGTATTTATTTATGTATTTATATATGTATGTATGTATGTAACCACGATAGCAAATGATATAGTGTATTTTACATATCCCTCAACAGCCTATTGATCTATTGACCTATTTGCGCGTATGACGACAACGGTTTCGGAACATGCCACAGTTCTGCAAAATCGAAACCGAAACTGCAAATCTTCCTCGTTTTTCTAGCCAGCTTATAATTGAAGTTGCTGGTGCATAAGCGCATGCGTATTAGTCTCTCGCGCTAACCTGTTTGTCCATGCAAGTCTGGACGTCTATTAGTGTGCATAAAAGCCGTTTCACGAGGGACCTATAGTCTGAAGTCTGTTTGGTTTAATCGTTATATGCAGCTGAAGGACACTGGGATTGTAGAGACTGCTTGTTCGATTTTGTACGCTGTTGTACGGGTTATTGTATGCATGTGTGTGTAGCAACAAGGCAACGTACCCTGACGACCTTCGGATGAGGCGCAAATAAGTCTAGCGGATCGAGTGGAACAGCCTGGAAGAGAGAGAGAGAGGAACAATAGACTACAAGCCCATCTTGAGCAAACAGGTGTGTATTATCGGCATAATCATCATCAGCCCTATTAATGGTGCCAGTATTGCATTACCAGTTGTTTATTTATGAAATTGTTCGAGGTGGCTATGACCCATGAGGAACAAATGTAATGCATGATCAAAAAAGACATTCTGCACGAACCGTTCATGGCCTCAATATTATCAATATAATTATGCATTATTATTCTTGTTATTACTACTGTTGTTATCATCATCATTATCATCATCATCACATCATATTTTCTATCTGTGATTCAAGCATCTAAAAACTCTTAACATGACAGTTAAGTTCTTGCTTCCAACCAGATGGTATTTGAGTAGGCCCTGTGTATGTAATGTATGTATTTATGTATGCATGCATCTATGTATGTATGTATGTATGTATGTATGTATCTATGTATGTATGTATGCATGTATGCACGCATGTATATATATGCATATATGTATTTATGTATGTACGTACGTACGTATGTATGTATGTATGTATGTATGTATGTATGTATGTATGTATGTATGTATGTATGCACATATGAATGTATATAAAGAATGATTTGATTTGATTTGATATATGTATGTAATTATGTATGTATGTATGTTATGTATGCATTTTTGGAATCTCTCAAAAGCGTCGATTACCTGATGTATGCTAAGTACTTCTATACTCTATAGTATCTCTCGTGTAATACATTATTTCGTTTGACTATGACCGTTGGTGAATCTTCAAACAAAGGGCACGATTGTGATACAGTTGGTCGCTTTTGAGGATGGTTTACGAAGCTCTTTCGCAACCGTCTGGGGTCTTACCCTGCCACTATGTCAATTGACATTAGATGGGACCCATGTGGACTCAAAATGGGTCCAATATTGGAACATGGGTCCGATATGGGCTCCATGTGGGCTTCCTGGCAAGGTAGATGAAATTTATGGAACATTCTTGCATCAACACACCACAGGTCTCATGTTGTTTTCCAACACGCCATCTTTAAACTTTGATGAGCCGCTCAGCGATTGGTGTGACGATTTAGCTGTTGGTTATTGTCTGTGTGTCTGAAATGCGCCTATTGTTTATCCTCTCCTCTCAAGTTTATTCTTATAGTATACGTCCCTTCTCAATTCGACCCTAATGCTGATTTCCGCGACACTGTTACAGTTGATGAGGAGGAAGGGCTCCAATCATCATATATATGATATAGGTCGAAAACAGCATTATATATATATATATATATATATATAGACCCTCTCTCTCTCTCTCTCTCTATATATATATATATATATATATATATATATATATATATAGAGAGAGAGAGAGAGGGGTCTATATATATATATATATATATATATATATATATATATATATATATATATATATATATATATATATATATATATATATATATATATATATATATATATATATATATGTGTATCTAAGTTCTTTTCGCAAAAGAGAAACGGAAACGGATACAATTTTTAAATTAACAATCCGTCTGGTCTTAATTAACCGGTGAGTCATCTTATGCCCATTTATTGGCAATGTCTGAAACTGCACACACTAGTGCGATTAGAACCTATGGAAAGCTCTCTGCTACCTTCCATGTCTGCCACCTTGTCTGTCTGCCTCTTTCCCTCTCTGCCTCCTTCCCTCACTGCCTCCTTCCATCTCTGCCTCCTTCCCTCTCTGCCTCCTTCCATCTCTGCCTCCTTCCATCTCTGCCTCCTTCCATCTCTGCCTCCTTCCCTCTCTGCCTCCTTCCATCTCTGCCTCCACCCTTTCTGCCTCCTTCCATCTCTGCCACCTTCCATCTCTGCCTCCTTCCATCCCTGCCTCCTTCCCTCTCTGCCACCTTCCCTCTCTGCCACCTTCCCTCTCTGCCTCCTTCCCTCTCTGCCTCTTTCTTTGTCTGCCTCCTTCCCTCTCTGCCACCTTTCCTTTATGCCTCCTTCCTCTCTGCCTCCTTCCATCTCTGCCACCTTCTCTCTATGCCTCCTTCCCTATCGCTTCCTTCCCTCCCTGCCTCCTTCCCTCTCTGCCACCTTCCCTTTATGCCTCCTTCCTCTCTGCCTCCTTCCATCTCTGCCACCTTCTCTCTATGCCTCCTTCCCTATCGCCTCCTTCCCTCCCTGCCTCCTTCCCTCTCTGCCACCTTCCCTCTCTTCCTCCTTCCTTCTTTGCCACCTTCCCTCTCGAGCCACCTTCCCTCTCTGCCTCCTTCCCTGTCTGTTCTCCCGGCAGCCGCATCTTGTCATTCTTATAATATGTCCCTTCTCAACCGATCTACCGCAAACGGCGTTCACGGTCACGTGATGAGCTTCACGGACAAAGAACAGGTGACCTACATTCTACTGGATCTTTCTTCCGTTTTTGCTAATGTAATTTTTGATTTACTGCTTCACCGCCTCGAACAATGGTTTGGCCTTGCTGTCCTTGCTCCAAACAGGTTGGTCATTTTACCCGCATTTTAGCAGAAGAGTCCTGAAGTGCGGTGTCGACAAGGTTCTGTTCGAGGCCTGCTTCTATTTATACTATGTTGGATAGATATTTTATGTTAATCATTCCGAAACTGTAAGCAGTTTAGGAGACAGGAGGAGTGCGCTATAATCTAGTGGATAGTGTACTGGACGGTCGGGGTTCAAGTCCAGGCTAGGGCAGAAATTTTCTGCAGATTTCTGCTCTTCCTGCACCTATTAGCCGACTCAGTCATAATGAGTACACTGACCGCACACTGTCGGTGGGAAGATGAGACGGCGAGGGAGAGGACTGGTCACTGCAAAGAAAATGAAGTCGCTAAACTTCATAGCCATAGCTATCTCAAGGCTACCTTAAGGTACTGTTCTTCTGCTATAGCAGACGGTAATAACTGACTCTACACCATAGATTTTTCTGACGATGTTAAAGCCTCCTGCAACTCAGTTCACTTATACACATGGGGAGTATTACTGTATTCACAGAGGCAGATTCATGGTCTTACTAGCCCGCTGATCTGATTTGGTGTCTTGCCGACTCGACTACTGCAACTTCTCATACATAGAGCTAAGAGAGTTGCACGAACTATGAATGGTTGTCTGACAAGAGCATGACACAATCATGTCCTTTGAGTATCAAAATAATTTTATTTAATCCTTGTTGCATTCATTATGCTTGTCGCCCACCAAGAAAAGATATCGGTTTAAAATATTTCTTATACAATTCAAAATAATATAATTTTTATCGTTTTCTGTTTTGTCTGTATCACCGACAGAACTAAAGATCGAAGAAACATGGGTGAGTAGCCTATACTAAAAAAATATAGCCACATGACCGGGTACTTAGTATAGTTGGTTACTTAATGGGATGTGATGCCACAATTTGTACAGCTTGGTACTAAGTATAGCCAGTTTCTTAATGGGATGTAATGCCACAATTTGTACAGCTTGGTACTAAGCATAGCCAGTTTCTTGATGGGATGTAATGCCACAATTTGTACAGCTTGGGACTACGTATAGCCAGTTTCTTAATGGGATGTAATGCCACAATTTGTACAGCTTGGTACCAAGCATAGCCTTTTTCTTGATTGGATGTAATGCCCCAATTTGTACAGCTTCGTACTAAGTATAGCCAGTTTCTTTATGGGATGTAATGACACAATTTGTACAACTTGGTATTAAGTAGGCCTATAGCCAGTTTCTTAATGGGATGTAAATTGTGTAATGACACAATTTGTAAGGCGTCATGACTCGACCTGGAATGTTTCCAGCTTGAATATCAGTACAGAAAGCGGGGTGAACAAGGATTCTGAGAAACACATATCAATTTAGCGTATTCATAATTTTATAGTCTTTTTATAACGTTTCAAAGGCGCCGGGGTTGACGATCTAAGCTACCTGTGATTTACACGTGATTTATATTTAGTTAAATTCTTTACATATCGATGGTTATCGTCATATAATCATCATGTATCCTTTTAGTGCATAAATCTTCTCAAGTTTTCCTAATCACAAGCAGGGTGACAGATAGGTCACAAAATGGCCGCCCATGAAAGGCACTCAGAGCTCACTAAGTGTACGCTTGCATAGTGTATTTTAAGCGTATGTAGGCCTGTGTACATGTAACGTCTTTGTTCTGTGTTTGCAGACAATTTCAACGAAGGCATGATCCTTCCGACCCTCATCAAACAACTGCGGAGCATTCTAGAAAGATATCCTGACGATGGGCAAATACTTAAGGTGTGTGTGTGTCAGTTGATTGAACAAACTAAGACATCGAGGCAACTGAAGAAAAATAACGTGAATTTGATTATAGAAAATTTAAACCCTGGAATTCCCATGGGGGTTCCGACCGAACCCCAGACCCGCTTTTCCACGGATAAGTTTAGAACGGCTACGAAATTGTAAAAATGGTTTCAGGACATCCTAAAGCCATCAATTTGGCTCTGTATGACATATTTGTGTGATTATTCTCCGACTCTGTACCCCACAACCATACCATATACCAAGGACACCGCAAGATCTGCGGCTGATTGTCATACTGGCACATGGTTTACCAGCCCAGAAATAAATTTTTCAACGCACATTATTAGGCATCGTTGGACGGCGAATTCAACGCTGAGTATAATACAGTTCGATCTACTGCAGTGTATGCTACCCATTCGAGTTTATACAGTCCAAAGCTACATCCGTACAATTGAATACCTGTGAAAAATCCCGAAAATGCAAAACACTACAAACTAATATTAAGGTTGAAATAAAGTTTCACCAGATGGCACTATTGTAAAATACTATACAGTCGATTGCAAATTTAATTTGAATTATAACAAGCCAAATCCCATTACAATATTCTAATCCCTTCTCCAGATAGGCCTATTACAATGAAAACACTTTGGCACTCGAGGGTATAACTAAATATGAATTCAATACAATTAAACCTGACGCATGTTTAATCAGACTAAAGTTTATTCCCTCAGGGCACAAATGTGTTTCGAGATTTCTGCTCCTTAGCCAACTGAGCAATAATGACTACGTTGACCGGAGACCGTCGGTGGGAAGGTCGACGTACGGCTAGGGAGAGGACTGGCCACTCACCCTCATATGCCAAGGCTAAGAAAATGAAGTCGTCAACACTTTATATCCAAACATAAAAATTGTAACCGATCGTAAAGTATAGATAAAATAAAATAAACAATGCCTAGAGAAAATATCAGATTTGTCCTCCACCTCCAGCAAGGCCTTTAGGCCTACTATCGCAATGTTTCTATAATAAAACAAAGCAATTACATCCTGTTCCCTGTAGAATAGAATGGAGAAAATGCCTGTTGTGCTGGAGTACTACTCAGCATATTTAGAATTCTTCTAGTTGTGCTATAATATTCTCCATTAGAGAGTCGGCTAATGCCTGTTGTGTTGTAGCACTACTCTACCGTATTTAGAATTGTTCAAGGGCAGTGCCGTCTTAACAGCATTGTGGGCCCTGGGCAAAGCAACGCACTGGGCCTCTGCCCACCCACAGGGATAAAAATTAAACCTATAGGCCTAGATTTGTTGGTACTTTCAACATTCGCTTTGTAACTAAATGAATGTTTAAACATAATGAAACATACTGAAAAGCGAAGATTAATCAACATAAACTTTTGAACAATTATTCAATATAACATCAGCCTTGAAAAGCACAAATATTTCAACATATAAATGATTATTAATTGGTACACGATACAGTGTGATAAAGACAGATATGGTACCGTATGAATTATTTATTATTAATCAACACAAACGATAAGAAATTTATTTGCGAAGAAGCGATTTATAAGTGGCTTGAAGTCAATGGTGTGCAGGATGTCATTTTCTATGCACATGAGTGAAAGCCAGTTCAAACGCTGCTGCCCCAGTGTGCTGCGAAGCTGATTCTTAATTATTTCAATTTTGAAAATGAACATTTCCCTGTACACTTGGTCACCATCATGCACATGAACACTCTGAGTGGAATTTCAACATTGGGGAACACAGATTTCAAGTTGTCAGAAATTATTTTTCTGTACAACGTAGGGAGAGTCTCGCAATTTTTCATCAAGAACCATGTAGTGCTTGAAATAAGTGCATTCATTTAGAAGGTCATCATAATCAAGTTCACATTAGCCAGATCTTCACACTTTTTGTTTAGCTCAGCAGAACCAATTGTTTTCAAATATTACACTCAATAAAGCTCAACTTAACGCTATATGCACTGCCGTAAACTTGTCTAAAATATTGGTGCACATGGGGCATTTGGTTATTCATTCCACACTTGTTGCATTGGGTGTACAGTCCATCTCAATTATTGGGGGGGCACATGCCCCGGCTGCTCCCCCAGAGTCTACGCGTATGGCTATATGCATTGTAATTATTAAAGCAGACGACTGTCATTTGCTTCCATATACGATATAAATAATAGAGCAATACCATAGAGCAATAATTAAGCGAGTTATTAATAAAAACCGTTGCCATCACTGCATCAATAGCTAAGAAATCTCACTTCTGTTGCGCGTGGAGGTCATGTGTGCACGCACACATAATTTTGTGTGGTCTTTTGGGGCCCCAGAAGCGTGGGGCCACTGGCGACTGCCCACATTGCCCATGCGTTAAGACGGCACTGTTCAAGGAGTGTATAATATTCTCCATTACTTTACACGGTGGCAGGAGGTGATCCAGAACGCAGAGGATGCAGGGGCTACGAAGGTCGTTTTCCTCATTGACAACTCAACCTATGGCACTGATCCGACGAAATTGCATCATGAAGGTCTCGCTCAGTATCAGGTATACATGACCAGCCAAACAACAATTCTTCAACCTTATATAGAGGATGTTACCATTATTAAGAAGTCGTTGCTTCTGCTCAGTTTGTGCATTCATGCACTCTTCAGTTCAATCACTTGTTAATTCACTCACAATTTCACTCATAACAGAAGTGTCGACCGCCTATAGGTCCTTTCATTTATTCTTTTTCTTCGTTCAGTCAGTCATTCAGTCATTCAATCTGTCAGTCAACCATTCATCCAGTGAGTCAGCCAGTCAGTAGTTTCAAGACGGAAAATAGACTCGGGTAGTCCAGAAGAGTTGAAATCGGAATGGATTCAGTTGGATGACCGTGTGCATGTGCGTGTCTCTGTGTTGGTAGGGTCCTGCTCTGTACGCTTACAACGATGCCGTCTTCGGAAACGATGATTGGAAAGGAATCCGAATGCTACACGACAGCGTCAAGGCAGACGACCCGATGAAAGTCGGTCGCTTCGGACTCGGGTTCAAATCCGTATTCCATATGACAGGTATACCCATACAACAACATACTAGCTATTCATAAGAAATGCAATCTTCAATTACCCGACGAGTAGAAGATTATTTATCATCTCCATAATATGAGTTCATGTCTGTATCTTTGTCTGTTTGTGTCTTTGTCTGTCTGTGTCTTTGTCTACCTGTGTCTTTACATGTGTGTGTCTTTGCCTGTCTATGCCTTTGCCTGCATGTGTCTTTCTCTGTCTGTGTCTTTGTCTGTCTGTGTCTTTGTCTGTCTGCGTACTGGTCCGATTTATGTTGTTTTGGTAGCAGTACGCCTAAGCGCTGTAGATACCTGCGACTTATCTATTTCCGCAGGCTTACCCAGCACAGCCTGTCCCTCTGTAACAGAAGACATCCTAGTGTTTTCATAGATATTCCTACAATATAGATGCAATCGAGAAGTCATTGTGTCAATTGATCCAGTTTAATCCTAAATTTGTTAGGCGCATTGTAGCTACCAGCAAAGCATTGAGAACCTCTCAATGAAACCAATCGTTGTGAGTTCCTGAGTCTTTGAAGTTATTTATAGATTTACCGAGTGTCTTGAGCGGCAAGGGAGTCGGCTTCATCGATCCACACAGAGAGTTCTTTGAGATCCAGCTGCCAGGGTGGAGGTCCCGAGAGAAGACTACTTCCTTCCTGTGGCATCTGGTCAATGATCAGGAGGAGATCTCCAGGCTGCAGCATCAGTTCGAGCCATTCATTCAACCTCTGTTCGGCGTAACAGCGGCGACCTTGACCAGTGGTAACTTCAACGGAACAATCTTCCGATTTCCGTTTCGCACTAAGCAGATGAAGTCCTCCGATCTATCGAGGACCACCTACGATCGCGATAAGGTCAAGGACCTTGTGAGATCACTGCGAGCGGATGCTCACCACATGCTGCTCTTCCTGAGGAACCTCCAAAGCATCGAGGTCTACGAGAAGGAACCGTCTCAGGAGGCAAAGAAGCTTCTGGAGATCAGGATCGTCCCTTCCTATCTCGATCAGATGAGGAGACAGTGCGTGGAGTTTCAGCGGCAGGTCAAAGTTGAGTGGAGGAAAGAGAAAACAGTCTCAGCAACCTATCCCCTGGCCATCAGTGTCGAAGACTACACTGGCAGAAACCGGGTAACGGAGACCTGTGTTTGGATCGTGTCGCAGTACTATGCTGGTGCAGAGGAAAGCCCTTACGTGTCCCTCTCCAGCGACAAGGGTTATCTGCCATTGGTGGGCGTGGCTCTGCCGCTCGATATGTCAATCAAAGAATCGCTGTGCAAGACCGAACCGAAGGGTCACGTGTTCTGCTTCCTTCCGCTTCCGCTGGAGAAAAAGAGTCCGACCGGTCTGCAATTCCACGTGCATGGAAGCTTTGCCATAGACCAGAACCGGCGCCATATAAAGTGGCCATCAGCAGACCTCGAAATGTTAACACTGAGAGACGACGCACTCATCTGGAACCAGTTCCTCGTCAGAGTCGTTCTTCCGAAGGCAGCCCTCAGACTGATCGCCTACCTGACGGAGTTGCACAGCTCAAGGCAACCGTCGGATGTTCCGAAAGAGCTGATGACTGCACTGCAAGATGCCAACCGCAGGAATCCAGAGTTCACGGCCCATCTGGTCTACGCCATGATCCCAAACGCCTCGTGCGTGACAACACAGTGGAAAAGTCTTTCTGACGCAATCTACAGCGCCGTGTGGAACCTGAGCATTTTCTACTCACGAGTTTCGGGTGGGAAGTGGTTACACTGTGACGACGCCATATTCGACTGCTTGGACGACCAGAGTTCCTTGAACGAGCTTCTCAGATCGATACTGTATGCGGATCAACGAAACCTCGCCTGCATTCCGAGATACATACACAAACACCTGCCAAGCAGAGCTAGACGAATCGCTGCAGAAAGCGTCTGTCAGTCGCTGAGAAACGTTCAGTATACGCTGGACCTTAGAGGCGGAGATAGGGAATTGCTTCTCAAATACATCATGGAACATCCAGGCCAAGTGCAGAACCTTCTGGGGCTGAAACTTCTTCCACTTGCAGATGGTAGCTGGACGGAGTTTCAGAAGGCGAATTACGCTGAAAAGGTCTACATTGACTCCACAGCTCATCCGCAGAAGTTGCTGCCCGGAATGGATAGGAGATTTCTGAATACAAAATTGGTGCCGCAGAGTCTCACAGATTTAGCATCTACAGGTGAGTTCTGATAGTCATAAAATTAGCAGAAGAGATTAGGTTTGACGCGATGTCAAAATCTCGGTTGAAAACTGAATAAAATTAATTCGAAATTCATAAGCAATTTGAAGATGTTTCCTTAAAGTCTAAATATAATTACGAAGGTTATGATCAAGCTAGAGGGACTATGAGAATTTCCCATGTGAACTGAAGAAAACACTGAAACAAAAGATGTCCGAACACTTGTGAAAGATGTCCAAAGTAGCTGGGAATTTCTAATTATAACAATGTCATTAATTGTCACGTAGTTATGAGGTGCAAATAATAATATTTATTTAACATTTAAAAAATAAATTTTTAAAAAATTTCTGCACGTTTTAATTTTACTATGTTCTTTCAGGAATTTTTCAACTAAAGAATCTCAACGCAGAAGATGTATTGGAAATGCTGCGACAAATATTCAGCCGATGGCAGACACTTGAAACTATTCAGGTGAACAAAGAGCCGTGGCTCAGTGACAAATGGTTGGCGGATTTGTGGTCCTACCTTCAGAAGAACTTCAGCCAGACTCTGAGTAAATTTGAGAACCTGCATATACTTCCGCTGGGTCAAGGTGTTGTCGGCAAGCTGAGTCGGATTCTTCCCATAGTGAGCAAGATCGATGGTTACAACAAAGGTGAGACGCCGCTCCATGCGGAACTCATTAGTCTCTGTAGGCAGGTTGGTGTTCAGGTCATAGAAAGCATAGAACAAGAAGTATCAAAGCATCAAGGGGTGTGGAATACTTACATCTTGCAGCCAAACGCACGTGGCGTTCTCACGGCCTTACTCCGGCAAGCTAGTCGTATCGGATTGCAAGAACTGGGTAAACTGTTTGACAAAGTCTCAGCTAACGGTAAGCATCGGTTCAGAGACTTTATCGCAAACTTTATACAAAATGGAGAATTGACGAGTTCTGATCAGCCTTTGCTTAAATCGCTTCCAATGTTTTCCACTGCAAATGGTAGCGGTGGACAGAAAACTTACTTTGTGTCTTTGGCAAACGTGCAGCTTGTCGCACCTACCGACAACGACATACCGCTTCCCAGTCCTGTGGTACTTCTAGATCTGACTGACAAGAACTATCGTAAGATAGCCGCAAGTCTCGGAATAAGACCACCAAGCATTCCAGATCACCTTGTTGACGTCTACTTTCCCGCTATCTGGAACAACTACAGTAAGGACAATGTTTCAAAGCTGATGCAATACGTTTGCAGGAATCTGACCAAATTTGAGCAGATCAGTTGCAGAATAGCCTCCAGCGCATGCGAAGTGTGTTTCATATCAAAGAAAAGTGGGGAACTTGTAAGACCATCAGACGTTTATGACCACAGCGAACTACTCAGTAAGCTCTTTGATGAAGAAGATGTCTTTCCATACGGTGAATTCGCAAAGCAGGAGTACAACAAGGCTTTGCTGAAGCTAGGCCTTAAGAAAGCAGACTCAGTAACAGCCCAAGAAATAATTGCAATCGCTGAGAAGCTGTCTAGTTCTACCACAATGAGCCAGGCGAAACTGAAGCAATCAGAGGCGCTCATGGGGTTTCTGAATCAGTATGGAGATAGCATTCTATCGCAATACGTTATAGACAACCGGAGACGCGTAACATTAAAATCAAAACTGGCAGAGCTGAGGTGGGTAAAAATATCGTCAACGAGGCCTCAGAATTACCCTTCAGCTTTGTCACTTGTCGGAGAAAATTCAACAAACAGCCTGGCATACCCCACGGAAATATCTGCATTCAAGTACGTGTATTTGGTGGGATCTTCTCAAGTCACACTCGAGACTACAGGCATTGCGTCACTGGCCAAACATTTTAACTGGATCAGCGAGCCACGCATAGATTACGTTGCAGAACATTTGCTGAATACGATCCTAAGCTACGACCCAAAGCAGAAAGTTGCAGTACAGTACGTATTAGTTAACGTGTATCGACATCTGAACAAAAACCTAGATCTCGTACAATGTGTTCTTAGCCATCTAGAAGATCAAGCATGGGTGTGGCACGGCGATGGGTTTGCACGAATAAAACAGGTGGTGCTGAGCAAACAACTAGCACTGGACTTCAAACCATATGTTTACCCTTTACCAGTAGAAATGTCAGAATTCCGAGAACTTTGGAGTTATTGCGGCATGGAAAAGACTTGCAATCCTGTCAAAGTATTGATGGCGATCAAGCAAGCTCACGACAGTAACTCTGATCTGAGAAACAAGGAACGTGATATACAACTGGCTGTCAATATTCTGAACAAAATCGCCAAAGACGGAATCGCTGAAGAATATCGGAGTGAAATCGTTATTCCAATCACCACATACAATGAGAAACTCGAGATGAAAGAAATCGACGAGTGCACCTATTGCGACACGGAATGGTACCAGCATGGATTCAAGGTTGAAGACTTGGACGACGACATATTCCTCATTCACGAGTTGGTTCCTCTAACAACCGCCGAGAAGCTCAATATTCCAAGTCTCATCAATAAAACCATCGGAGCAGAGGAGCTCGCCATCGGTTATGGGCAATCGGAACCTCTGACGACGCGTCTCAGGACCATCCTGCGAGACTATACAGATGGTCTAGCCGTCCTAAAGGAGTTGATCCAGAATGCAGACGACGCAGGAGCAAGCGAAATCCGATTTCTTTACGATGAGAGAAGAAATGAGGACGCACAGACGATTCTTCTGGATCAGGGAATGAAACCGCTGCAGGGACCGGCGCTGTGGACCTACAACGATGCAGTCTTCACCGATGAAGACTTTGCCAATATCGTGAAGCTCAGTGGCGCAACGAAGGAAACGGCTACAGAGAAGATCGGTCGCTTTGGACTGGGGTTCAACGCCGTTTACAATCTCACCGACGTTCCGCTTTTCATAAGTCGAGAGTTTATTGCCATCTTCGATCCCCACACGACGCATCTCGGAAGAGCTATTCCTGACAGAAGCAAGCCAGGCATGCGACTGAATCATCGTCAAAATAGGAAAAAGATCCAGCGACTGGTTGATCAGTTCAAGCCGATGAACGGAATATTTGGAGTCGACCTCAGTAGTGACTCGAAAATGGAATGCTATAACGGAACACTTTTCAGATTTCCATTAAGGACGAAGGAACAGGCTGCAAAGAGTGACATCTGCAAGATTTGTTATGATCATGAAGAAATTGTGACGCTGCTAAAGTTGCTCCGTGAGGCAGGTCACCATCTGCTAATGTATACTCAACATGTGCGAAAAATCACCGTGTTTCACCTACCAGAATCCTGTTCTCCACCAAGTGGTATACAGGAGTGGTTTTCAATAAACAAAGAACTAGTAAAGGCTGTGCGCAGCATCGGTTGTTCCAACAACAACGTGTCATCCATTGATGCGCAGTGTGCTGTACTTCAGAATGCTGCGAACATTCTTGTTAACTACAAGAAAAGTCCAGCAAGAGAAACTTCTAAACTTGAGTCTTCGTCCATCTTGAAATTCACGACTACCCAAGGATCAAAAGCTCCATTCAAATCGAAAGATACAAGCGAAGTAAGTGAATGGCTGGTCGTCTCAACCTTGGGAAGAGACAAATCTTTCAAGTTGGCTTTGAGAGACAAAACCTTAATACCCCTCGGTGGCGTAGCGGCAAGGCTCCGGATTTCAAAGGGTCCGAAGTACGAAGCAGTAGACTTCTCATCTGTAGGCGAAGGTTATGGTTTGCTCTTCTGTTTCCTTCCACTTCCGATTAAGACGAATTTCCCAGTGCACATAAATGGATTCTTTGCAGTCCACTCCAGCCGAACAACCCTGTACGAGACCTCGCCAATGGACAAGACTGATCATCGTGCTATCTGGAATGAAGCGCTGCTGGACGATGCGGTCACACGCGCCTACTGCATTCTGCTGGAAGACCTGACTCGTTTGTGCCCGAAGTCCATCTCCTATGTCGTTTGGCCGTCGCACAGCACTCTCAAAGAGATTGGATTTCTTGGGCGTCTGACAGAGTCGGTCTATAAAAGTGTATGTTCGCTGGAGAACTGCATGAGTGTGTTTAAAACAGTGGACTCTTGGACAACGATGGCAAAGTGCATGATGCTGAACAGACAGTTCTGGAAAGCGGACTTACATGAAGTAGCATTGTCGGTATTTAGGACAGTCCTGGAAGACCAGGACAAGTACGCTGTGGATATTCCGGAGAAGGTTTTACAAACCATTTTGCAAACAAGCTGTCGAAGTGTGGTCGAGAACAGAACGGTCAGCAAGGTTGACTTCTATGTTGATTGGTTTTTGCCAAACATTGGGATGATAAATCCTCTGGAAAGAGATCAACTGATTCTTCATGCCCTAGGAGATGAGGAACTTGCATCTCACCTAAAGGACTATGACTGCATTCCAGTCACTCCTGACGGAAAAGAGCTTCGATCTATTGCAGACCTCATACATCCGAATTCTCGGTTGACGGCACTGTACGATAACGACGAAGGAAGATTTCCTAAGTGGACTTCTGGAGTTACAGTAGAAGATAAGATCTGTGAGAGGCTAGTGAGCCTAGGCATGAGGCGGGATAGCCTGCCGTGGCGCGAGATTGTTGACAGGTGCGCAGTGATATCCTCGAATCCACAGACAGCTCCCTCCAGAACTCCGATAATACTGTCACTGATTGAAAATCAGCTGAAACTGAAGACAGAAAAGATGTCATCCGAGGAAGCAGTCTTTGGTAAAATTCGCAAAGTCAAATTTTTGCCTGTGCTGAAGAAGCGGAAAGACTTTCCGCTGAAATGGAAAGGAGATGATTATCCTGACCATGAACTGATTTCATGCGAACAGGGATTTCTGCAAAGCCATAAGAATCTGGTAAGTTGTTCGTGCCCAATTATTGATGAGAAACAATCTTTTGACAACAGTTGCTACAGTACGAAGCAGAAACTTGGCTTGGAAAGTCCAGTGATAGACCCCAACGTCGTCGTCCATCAGGCACTCGAGGTCGTGCGGGTTGGTGAGAGCAAAGAAAACAACAAGAACTTATCTCCCGATGATCTTAGAATAATGAATGAGATCTACGACGCCGCTTTCAAATGGCTCGATACTTATCTGAAGCAGGACGGAAGTAATCAGTCAAACGTGAAGCCCCTGGCCTCTCAAAAGACCATCATGGTGCAATCAGACAAACACACTAACTATTTTCTTGAGCCTATGCGATGCGCGATGACGTTTCCGTTCGGAAATGACACTTTGCTACCCTATTTGGCTGCGACTCCTCCAGCCATGACGAGATCTTATCCTGTGCTGTTGAAGAAAATTGGTGTCAAGGAAGCATTCTCATTGAGTGACTTTATACGGATCCTAGAAGAGATCAAAGTACAGAGTAAGGAAACAAACTTAGACAAAAGAAAACTGGACGTTGCCATATACCTTATCACTAATTGCATCTACGAAGAGGTTAATTCGTCCTCAGCAAATGATAACGGGGAGCTTCTGAAAGATATGCCAATGCCAAACGCTGAGGGTAGAATGTGCCTTGCGAAAGAGCTTTGCTTCAACAACTGTCTGTGGCTAGTAGACGCAACCGAAAGGTCTAAGTTTTGCCACGACCTCATCTCGCACGAGATCGCAACCGCGCTTGGCCTGCAGACGATTCGTCAGAGTGTTCTCAAGGGCCATCGAATCGGAATTCCCTACGGCCAGAAGGAACGACTGGTGACGCGGATCAAAAAGATCCTGAAGGGATACCCATTCAGTGAAGACATCCTTAAGGAGATGCTGCAGAACGCCGACGACTCGGGCGCCACCGAAGTACATTTCATTCGCGACACGAGGACTCTGCCGGACAAAAAGATTTTCGAAGAATCCTGGAAGCCGTTACAAGGTCCTGCCCTGTGCATCTACAACAACAAATCCTTTATGAAGACGGACTTGCAAGGAATACAAAATCTCGGAGAAGGCGGAAAGTCAGACGACCCGACAAAAACCGGTCAGTACGGCGTCGGCTTCAACTGCGTGTACCACGTTACCGACGTGCCAACTTTTATTACGACTGTTGAATCCTACGGGACTATCCTTTGTGCCTTTGATCCCAATTGCAAATTTGTTCCAGATGCTCAGAAAGACGATCCCGGTGCCATGTTTAAAGACGTTGAGTCTTTGAAAATGAAGTTCCCAGATGTATTCAAAGGCTACCTTTTGGATCAGAAGCAATATGATGTATCGCAGACAGGTACCCTGTTTCGTTTACCGCTAAGAAATACAGAGACGGCAAATGAGTCTGAGATTTCCCAGAAAACAGTCAGTGTTACGGACGTGTCAACAATGTTTGAAAAGTTCAAGACTGACATGAAAGAAGCGCTGTTGTTTGTAAACTCAGTCGAACAGCTCAGTCTAGTTGACGTGACTGAAGGCAAAAATGGGACAGAAAGTGTGACGCTCCTTTACAACGTTAGCATTCAAATGACCAAAGAATCAAGGAAATTGAGGGCAGGTTTTCACAGACATGTCATAGACACTGCCTCTAAGCTTGTTAAGAAAAAGATTTCGCTTAGAGACGTTGTCATGAAAGAGGTTTCTTACCAAATGGAGATCAAGGACAGTGAGAAAAACGAAGAGGTCTGGCAAATTGTGCAGAGGTTTGGATTTGAAGATTTAAGCAATCTACCAGAGGAGATTGTTAGGGAGGTGAGCCTGGGAAACTTCGGGCTTTTGCCACGCGGAGGAGTTGCTTACCTAGTAAAGACAACTAGAAAGATGGAAAGAAAGAGCAGACTTTTCTGTTTTCTTCCACTTCCAGTTCCGGTGGAGTTACCAGTCCACCTGAACGGCCATTTTGCCTTGGATCACGAGAACAGGCGTGACCTCTGGAAAGATGAGAACAAGACGTACAGAGCTGAATGGAATCGATGCTTGATGGAAGGAGTCATAGCGCCGGCATATTGCATTCTGCTGGGTATAATGCGTGACCACATACGACAGCTCGACTCATTCGACGAAGCCAAAAGTGAAATGGAGAAGTATTTCAAACTCTTCCCAGCGGTAAATAGAGAAAACAACTCATATATCAACAACATGGCCGCGGCAGTCTACAAGCACATCATGGCAAAAAATCTGAAGGTGCTTCCACTGCAGTCCATGAAGAAAGACATTAAGACGGTTGAGTGGAAGAATCCGAACGGGGAACCCGGTCACAAAGTGTTATTCGACAACTTGGAATCTCAGTTGCCTGAACCTCCCAGCAGCCATACCGAATTTTACAGAAGCAGCGGCATCATTAAGCAAGAGGTGAGTAGTCCCCCAAAGGAAAGAAATAGCTCGGTGGTCAGAAAACTACTTGGACGATGTGGATTCAGCTTGTTTTCATGTCCAGTGCGCATCTTCAAGAGTTTTGAGAAGGCAGGAGCAGAAATTTCAATCGTCAGTCCTGAATCCGTAATGGAGTTTTTTGCAACACACAGCAAAAGTCCAACTAGATGCAAAGTGACGAACTTGCCTCAGCATTTGAGCAGCACACCATTTAAAGATGTCCCGTCCTTAGTGGCACTGTTGGAGTATGTCACTAAGGCACAAAATTACAAAGAACGCCTGGAGGGCTTGCCGTTTCTCTTAACATATGACGAAATTGTAAGATCATTCGAAAGCAGTCAGCCAAGATACGTGTCACAATACAGTGTAATTGCTCCACATATTCCACACATGTTTATGAACTTGCATATCTATTCCGCACTGAGGCTTCATCCAAACCTTGATCAGAATCTGTGCTTGGAATTTACGGCTGCGGAATTCGCCGGGGTGCTTCCCGACCTCATTCCAGTGGCAGGGTTTTACGATTCCGAAGGTTGCTTTCCAGTTACAAGTCTGGATGGTTTTCTTCATCCACACAAAAGTAACACACAACAATGGTTGGTGATGATCTGGAGTTTTCTACAGTCCAACCTTTACGGAAAATCGCCGGAGCAAGACAAAGAGGTAATTCATGAGATGCTGTTCCCACTGACAAACTGCTGTCTTCTGCCAGTGCTGGTGGATCAAAGCGAGATGCTTTATCCTCTGTGCAAATCTCGTGGCGTGATACCTCTCCAGTGTGGTTCAGACTTAATGCATAAAGACATGGCCACTATTCTGCTTAAGTTGGAGGTAGCTGAGCCAAATTACAAGTATATTCGGACTACACCAACAACTAACGAAATAATTCGTCTCACAAATGGCATATTTGGAAGAGTTGAGCAGCCGGCTTCAGTGATAGAGGCGCTTAGATTTCTCATGAAAAACAAATCACTAGAAGGCAAACTAAAGAACGACGAATGTAACCGGATAATGAGGTTTTTCTCTTCAACTGTTGAAAGCATAAAGTCATTGGCAGATGTTAAGCTCACTCTAAAAGAGCTGCCTTTCTTTGTTACACTATACGACAAGCAGATCAGCTTGAAAAGATCAAAGGCTTATGTCTTGCCAACAGGCATTCCACCAAATGACATGGAAAATTGGACAGAACGGCAGAATCTCATTTTCCTGAAACATGATTACAACTTGAAGACCCTGTTTGAGTATTTGGATTGCGAGTATTTAACAGTGGAAAAAGCCTATTGTTCTTTTATCCTCAAGGAATTTAAGAGTTTGTCTCCACAAGGACAACAAGCACACATGTCGTTTGTGAAAAATCATATGCAGACCTTGAATACAATCACAAAGAAAGAAAATAAAGAGGAAGCAGTTCGTTTTCTAGGGTATTTAAAATGCCTGGCATTTATTCCCAAGAATGGGATTGCTGGACTTTTTTCACCTTCTGAATTTTACGATCCAGAAAATGAAATATTCAAGATCATGCAGGAAACGCACAAATTTCCTCCAGAGCCGTATGACAGGCCAGACTGGTTAGCCATTCTGAGACAGTGCGGACTTGTACAGGACCTCACACCCGCGATGTTTATAGCATATGCTCAGCGAGTAGAGAAAAACGAAGAGATTATTCAAGATCTGATCGTGCAACAGTCAACTAAACTTGTCAAGCTCTTGCTTGCCTGGAATCAGCCGATGTCTGTGGATTTTTTGCAAACTATGAAAGCCATACGATTTGTCACACCGGGCTTAATCGTCGATAGCCTTGGACAACTGCATAGTCAGTTTGGTGAAAGGAACTCTGACGGTGTTCTTAAATTCATTGCATTTGAGGAATCGACCATGTATAGACATCGCGAACTCATCTGGACAGTGCAAAATATTTTGCCAAGTTGGATTGATCTTCGTGATAATGATCAGAAAACTTTAAAAGCTCTTGGTGTGGTTGTTGCACCGGAGCGAAAAGCTGTTGCGCAGCACACAGAAAAGTTGTGCATAAAATACAAACAAGAATCAGACGATCAGAAGGCTATAGCTATCCGAGTGGAAACATTTCTAGAGGTGTTGCAAAATATCTATGAGTTCTTCAACAAAGAAAAGCTCGAAGAACCAGAAAAGACCATCTTAGCTAGAACACCTTTTGTTTTCATTAGAGAAACCTATACGCTGGTTAGGCCTACTCAGATAGCGATTGACATCAAAAGCCAGGAAGATATAAAGCCATACCTTTATAAAATCCCATTGGACTTTGGCGGTTTTGCATCTCTCTTCCAGAAGTTGGGAGCAACGAAGGAACTGACAGCAGCGCAGTTCGCTCTTGTTTTAAAAGAAATAGCAGATGGAAGTCAGAATGAAAAGCTTAATTTTAATGACAGAAATGCAAGTCGAAAAGCATCAGAAGGGTTGCTGAAGTTGATTGCCAAGGGCCAAACTGTTACTGGTGATATCTTCTTGCCATGCACTGATGAAAAGCTGCATTGCTCCACGGAGGTCTTCTTTAGTGACGACAAACATATACTAAGTAGAATCAGTCAGTTTAGTGGACCGACTTTAATTGATGCTGAAAATTTTGGGCTCGACCATCATGATCTTGAACAGATTTTAAAGAAACTGCCGCCTTGTCAACGCTCAAAATTTGTCTCGGAAATCGTCTATGAAGTCATGATTGAAAGTCAAACGGTGACTTGTGCTTTTGCGGAAAAGATGGCTTCACGACTCAAGAATTCAGCTTTCCGAGGAGGATTTGACCGTCTTGTTCGACACTGCCTTACGTCTCCTGCAAATATCGGAAAGACAGGAGACTTAGACCAACGTTCTATCGCGCTCGTAAGTGTCCTCGATGAATTTAGCTTCGTCGGTGCACACAGGGTTCAGACGTACTTGAAGTACAATGAACAGCGACTAGAGGGAAGTGTGCAGGAACATCCATACTTTTTTGAGACTAATTTGAAAGTTCACTTTCAGTCAAGTGCATTGATTAACGAGCATGATTTCTGTGAGACACTGGCAAAAGCCATAAATAAGACGACAGGTGACTTGCTTAAAGATGCATACCTGCTTTATCTTTCTAGTATCCTATGGCGACCAGTCAATGAAATTCATTCGTATCTGACTAGACTTGCAATCCGAGAATCAGGAGTTCGATGTTCGTCGTTCGTTCCTCCACTGGGCACATTTGTTCCTGTGTCTGACCAGCACTTGCTGGTTCAAGACAACTTCATCTTCCATAGTGGACAGCTGCTTGCTCTGGAGAAAGATGATCCATTCGATCGAGAAGAGGAGGGAATTCCTGTGTTTATCTTAGTGGAGCTAGTGGAAAGATTGGAACCGGATGATCCGTCGGCTCCAATTTTTTCCGCTAGATACAAAATTAAGGTGAAGCACGATGAAGAGATTATTGTAAAACCTATAAAGTTGTTTACTTTCAAAAGAATAATTGGTATCCCTACTGTCACCCAGAATGCAGTTGTAGTACTTGCCGGAGGGGAGAGTACAGAAGAGAATCACTATCCGGAAACGACAGGCACCAGTCCAACCCGTACAACACAGACGCTGGCGGAAATTGTCGAAGAAATTAAGAAGATACTCAAGGAGGCCTGGACCAGACCGAAGGAAGAGCGGAACAGTGTTAGGAAGCGTCTCTACTTGAGGTGGCACCCCGACAAAAATCCAGACCAGGTAGAACTCTGCACAGAAGTGTGCAAAATTCTCCAGCACTTAATCGGGCGCTTGGACCAAAACCTTCCTATAGATGACTACAGAGTTGGAAATGAGTCATCGACAGCTCCATCATCCGCTACTAGTCCAGACTTTGATGATTACTTTGATCGAATGCGAGAAAGAGCCAGGCGCTACCGAAGTCAGGAAGAGAGGTACTACGACAGGTCTTCTTCGAGGAGTGGAACAGGTGGTTTTCACCATTCACGAAATGACTATGAAGACTACTTCACAGGCTTCACGCATCAATCAAATCCACAGCCGGAGGAGGCCCGCCGATGGATGAGACAAGCAGAGCATAACCTCCAATCATCCATGAACGACGGTAGCGCGACGCCACATCCGTCGTACGATTGGTTGTGCGTTAAATGTTATGAAGTGAGTTGTTAAGTGCATTCGAATTATTTCTTCTAGGAATCAAATCGAACTAGATGATTTTATCTGGTTGACCATTCTTCTGTTCAAGCAAGCTAAGACAATTACTCATTTAAAAGTAATCTCCTTAGAAACACTCCGTATAGGTCGAATAACCTTACTGTTAAACTAAGCAGAACTATGATGACCCAACAATGGGACAGCCTTTTCGTTGAGCTTGCCGAGTTTTATTATTCCAAATTGGGCTGCACCCATGCACTACATATATGATTATCACAAAAACTCATGCAGGTTGGGCTTTGGCTGTCAGTAAACTAACAAAAAAATTCTCAAGATGATATGTTAGTTAAGGAGTGGTATATTTACGTAAGGTGATTGCTTTTTTATTGTAGTATTCAGAGGTCATAGATTCAGATGATCTTTCAGCTTGAATGTTTATAAAACTTATGGAAAATATCAGTATACAACAGCATAAGAACTTCTTACGGATTTTAATTTTAAATAGGCCTAATAAACTGGATTCACGCTGGTCATTGGCTATCGACCAGAATTGCAACTATAGGTAATAAGACTCAAGGTGTAAAGTTATTTGAATGATGTAATGGCTAAGATATGTTTCGTACTTGTAGGCAGCCAAAATAGCGATGCGTGCAGTAAAGTACGCCCGAGATGCTAACACAGCGACCGGGCTTAACGAGACCCTGACCTCACTCAGCTTCGGTATTAACGACGCCGAACTGAGTCGCCTTGCGATGGAAATGGAACGTTTGGTCGTCAGCCTCGATCGTCTGAAGTATCCGAGTAGTCTGACAATTCCCAAGATCCCGGGCGAAGTCTACTGCGAAGATACAGCAAACAAAGCATTTGGTGTCTGCAGCAAACTAGTCGGGAGATGCTCGCAACTTGTTGGAAGCGCATGAAGAATAAAAACTTCCAGGTCGCATATCCAAATTCTATAAGTAAAATGTCATTCGTGTTTTGTTTGATTTCTATTAATTTTCTTCACATTCTATTTCGTTTTCTTGCATCATAAATGTCAGACGATAATATACATTCAGAGCACATCTATGTTTTAATATGGCAACTTTCATATCCTTGTTATACATTGATACTGTCGATTCTCTTAGACTCTCTCCTCCACTTCTCCTCCGCCTTCTCCTCATTCAAAACTTAAAACTCAATTCTGTTCAGACTGTCATAACCAGATTTCCTAATTCTTTCACGGTTCTCCCAACATCATGAAATTCTCCTGGCTTATCAAGTCACTGGCTCTCTTGGCTTGACCTCTGCTTTTTGACCTTGGTACTGAAACAGACCTGGATCTTTAGCACCCGATTTGACTAAGCGCTCTTGAATAATTGATTATCTGGTCCTCTGACAAAGCTGTTTAAAGGGGCTGTGAATTGTAGGCACTTTTCATCATACTACAAATTTTAAGGACATGTTTGTTATGCTGTTTAAGGCAGTGGTTCTTAAACTTCTTAAAGCTACGGACCGGCACCACCTTTATGTTTTAAAGCTACGGACCGGCACCATAATTTTGTTGTTTTTCGCGGACCACTAATGGCAAGCGCGGGATCGCAGTCTGGAGTAAACGTACATAAAGTATGGGGATTCGTGGGTTTGCTGCTAAAGTTGCTAAACCAAACTAAATCGCTGCTTACAATTTATATTATCATGATGTGATCAACAGTTTCACATTATTTTTGAAGTATTTTTCATATGTCATTGATGTTTAATCCAAAAGTTTAAAAATTATAAGTGTTAAGGACTTTCACGGACCGGTGACCAGAGCTCCGCGGACCGGCGCCGGACCGCGGACCGACCACCACTTTAAGAACCACTGGTTTAAGGGATAGGATGAATTACCTACTGGATGCTTCGATACGTAATGTGTGCTTGTACCAGATCGTACTCGAAAGCTAACTAATAACTCTATTTTCGGGTTTCTATATATATATATATATATATATATATATATATATATATATATATATATATATATATATATATATATATATATATATATAATCAACATTGTACTAGGACCTACATTCCTGCAGTTTCTGGTTTCTTTTCTGGTTTCTTTCTATATTCAAGTACTGCGTGTAGTTCTGAAGTAACTGGTTCAACAGAAACACTGTTCTACTGATGTATTCGAATTCCGTATTATTTGCTTACTGGTTGAAGACTAATCGATTATCGTTGGATTTGTCTAAAATATTTATATAGACAAACAGTTTTATTCTCATAGAAACTCATGGCCCATTCCCATGTAAAAATGTAACCTCATATATTGACAGTAGAGCAATTTCGCAAAGCAAGTCGTGAAGTTTTTTGTGTTTACGTCAATGAGCGTAACTTGTATTATCAGTTTTTGCGCATAATTTACTTCCTTCTGTTTTCAAGGATTATTTTGTAAGTTATCCTAATCGTGTAGGCCTACTCCAACATTCTAAAGCACCACTCGAAAGCTAAGTGCAGGGCACCAGCTTATTCACGAGTGCTGTAATTCTGAATACCATATACATTAGCCCATCAACGTAGCCAGACTTAGGAGGCAACTGGGGTTTGGGGAGGGGGTACTTGGGGTGCAGGGGTATAGCCCCCGGAAATTTGCAACTGACCCTCTTGCCTCATGGTGGCTACGTCTATGATTACCACGACTATTATCATGATTATTACAATTGCTGTTACCATGACTATTATCATGATTATTATTGTTACCATGACTATCATGACTATTACAACGATTACTACCATAACTATTATCACAACTATTACCATAAGACATGTTACTAAAAGGCATATTAACGAAAGTTATATAAGCAAGGAAACGCGCGGTAGGTGTAATTGAAGTAGGCCCTAATGTCGTTTAATCACAAATGCATCAAAATCGACATTTATTGAACTACAATACTCTGGACTGGAAAAATGAAACTTGAGTTTATTTTATAAAATACACACATTGAAAATATTTCCTATTCCAGCATGTTCACTTGGATTCCCATGTAAGACCGATATTCCCGCATGGGACTCATATAGATCCTAACCTAACAGACAGCATGCAGTAGCATCACTAGGGGGTGCGGGGTGCGAGCCGCACCGGGTGACACCTTCAGAGGGGGTGACACCAAAATGACAAAATGATTGTCTGAAAAAGTTTTGTGCAGAGTTTCAGCATAAATTTATTTTTAAATTAACAATAAGTCAATAACAGATAACAAGAACAAAATTTTCGTAGGCTCAGTTTACATGTACTGCATCAATTTATCAATTTACGTAAAGCTGAAACTCTATGCTAATTGACTTTTTTCAACCTTCTAATGGAGGTGTCACCATGACTAACCACACTGGGTGACACCAACCCTAGTGACACCACTGCGAAGGTGGCCACTGGCAGGATATATAGCCTACTGAGCTTGAGAACATTACTATCCACCATTGAATGTTGGGCAAGTATTTCAGCATCCATCGATCTGACATTATCTGCTGAGAATGTATCACTGCAACGTGGTGACTAATGTTGCTCTTGGCATTCGGTTACGCTCGACCGAAACCCGTCGTCACAGTCAGCTGCATGCAGATCAGGGGGTTTGCGACAAAGCATCGTCGTAAACCAGCGCACCGATGTCATTCCGGGTTCCCATGAATTTCTATTTTGTATTCATCACCCTACAGCAGCGGTTCTCAACCTTTTAGTGCCGCGACCCCTTTACAATATTTCCAAAGTTGTGGTGATCCCCAAAAATAAAATTGATTGGGTTACTCCCCTTCACTGCAGTTTTGCTACCATTATAATGCATTTCATTTTTCACCATTTGTTAATCCATAAGCATCATGCATTATGGGATAATAAATCATTAATCAACAAAACAATTTATAATTTTTTGTTGACCAGTATTAATTTTGAATATTTTAAAAGTAAAATTTAGTAAATGAAATGTTTACTTGAAGCTTAATATTTTATCTTGTATTGTACTGTGACTGTACAATTAAGAGCTACAAATTTAAATGACAGCTGCTAAATTTAAAGTTTAAACATTACTTAAGATTTAAGAAAACAAAGCTACAGAAAGCCAGCAATATTATTTCAATTACAATTAGAAAAATGATAGAGTATCGCAATCCACAGATGAGTGTCAATGAGAAGGCTCTGCTTGATTCTTCTCACCAGATCAGAAATACTCGGGGCAGTCTTTGCAAGAGCACAACGCAGATATCATAATTACATAAAATATTAAATATTAAGAAACTACACTGACAGCTTTTGTTTACAAATTTCTGAAGGTTCCATCCGACCCCTGGCAAATCGTAAGGCGACCCCCGTGGGGGTCGGGACCCACAGGTTGAGAACCGCTGCCCTACAGTGTTTCGGTTCCGTGTTTTGCGGTTCTGAATAAGTTTAAACAATTGTTGCACTAATTTAAATCTGCTTACTTATTGGGTGATGATTATGCGTCGCACAGGTTAGGCTATGGCTGCATATCGGGGTGGGTTCAAACTGTGGGTCCAACAACGAAGAAAGCGCGCTGCTGCATAGTAGCAGTGCGTGCGAAAGCAACAGAGAGGTCACCACGGGTGGCAGAGCGAAGAGAGCGGTAACCAGGTGGAACAGAGAACAGAGCTCGCGCAGATACGAAGAAGGATGTAGATGGTCCACCACAAGTGGACCATCACTCCCACAAAGTGTATCCATGGTAGTCCGCAGGAATTTATTCAGGGGAGGCGCAAAGTTTTTGTGGGCGGGGGGGGGGCAAAATGACGGTTTATGAACACAGAACATGTTACAACTTTAAAAATAAATAATGGTCTAATTAACTGTTTTTCGCATTGAAAATCGTGTTGGGACTGTTGTAATAATCATAATAATCAAAAGATTTTATTTTTGTAAGAAAAATCCAGGGGATAGGGCAAATGCTCCCCCTTGTTCCCATGTGCGGACGCCCATAAATGGATCCCGGCTAGGCAAGTATAAATATAAAATGTATATTATTGCATACTCGAAGAGGTACTGATGACAAGTAATTGTCGTGTAAGCCCATGGAACTAGCGTTTAGTTACTCCTCGGGGTTGACAGCTAGGTTTCAGATTTCCTTCAAGGATCCTTGTGGTTCGATCATTTGAGGTTCGACTCTAGTATGTCAGCTGTTGTCATCTCTTTGCCTCAGTCGAAAGATCTTGGAGACGATTCTGACTGCGATCCGGGTCGTCAGCGCATTGGCGTCTGCTTTGTCTTTACAACGCAGGAAGACGATAACGAAACTGAAAATATCGTCACAGCAAAACTAAGAATTTCTCCGATTACTTCTATCGCATTATTATGGATATTTGGACAATTGTCGCGCAGTTTAATGAAATGATCGATCGTGTTTGATTTAGGCCTACAGAAACTTCCTAGTTTTAGCTAAATTTGTGTGGCTCTATTCACAAGAATTAATATTTTCTGAATCGCATGGTGAACTGCAGCCAGTGCAGGATTTAGACTTGCTATATAAAAGATTGGAGGCCCCTTGTTAAAACAATTACACCAGAAGGTCTCACAAAACTTTTTACCTTTTAATTGTTTCATAGCTGGGCATTTAAAGGAAAAATTTAAATTATTTTCAATCAGCAACCCTCCTATTAGATTCGTCATATATCTTCGTGAACACTCAAACTTACCTGCTACCACGGGATCGAGTCCGTAAACTGGATCGTCTTTTTGATGTCTCCTTTCTGGAATTGCGATCTAGTCCAAGCAATTTACAGTTGGACCTGGGCAAAATTGCTTCACAAGCTTTTTAAACGGTTTCCTGTCCAGAAAAATTGCTGAATAACATATCCAAAATCACCCAAAATCCGAATAGGGGAACACCCCCAAAAATGAATTTCAAAATGGCGGATTGGGGTTCCTAAGAAATACCAATAATAATACAAATAATTTGGAATTAGAGCTGGGCAAATGATTCGCAAATTTTTTAAACGGTTTCCTGTCCAGAAAAATTGCTGATTAACATATCCAAAATTCGACAAAATTGGACCACAGAAACACCCCCAAAATGAATTTCAAAATGGCGGATTGGGGGTTTACTAAGAAAAATAATACAAATAATTTGGAATTTGAGCTGGGCAAAATGATTCACAAGCTTTTTAAACGGTTTCCTGCCCAGAAAACATTGCTGAATAACATATCCAAAAATTTGACAAAATCGGAATAGGGGAACACCGTCAAAAATGAATTCAAAATGGCGGATTGGCTGTTTCATAAAGAAATACCAATTAAACTAATTTACACTTTAATCCTGTACTGGGCCTGTGGACCCGTTTGGTGTTGGCGGAAGATCTCACTTCCACTTAGTCAGTGGGTCCCTAGACATGAAAAATCACCGAGGTGCTTGTCGGCCACATTGCCACGAATGAGGCGATGGCCAAATCCAATATGGCCGCCGTCGACCATATTGGAAAATTGCCCTTTTTTTGTTTTTTTACAGTATATGCACTTGTAATACTTCTAATGTCACTGATTTCTGTATGTAGAATTCATTTCTGAAATTGTTTTCGTCATTCGGGGTCATCTTCACCTTGAAAGGTCATGGTCAAGGTCATTTTGTTACGTCGATGACGCCATCAAGCTAACTTTCCATCAGTTGGTAAATGTAAATTTTTATGTCACAGGTAGACCTCTAAGCTAAAGATACGCAGACCCCAGCCAAGGACAGGTAGACCTCTAAGTTAAAAATGGGCAGACCCAGCCAAGGACGAGTAGACCCCTAAGCTAAAGATGGGCAGACCTCAGCCAAGGACAAGTAGCAGTGGCATTGCGTAGTAACCTGCAGACCCTTCGACACTTGCTGGATGGTCTGCCAGTGATGTAGTCGAGTCCACCTAAGCCGAGTCCGAGTCAAGTCCGAGTCTATCTAAGCCGAGTCCGAGTCCGAGTCCTGAGGTGTCCGAGTCCGAGTCACTAAAGATCGAGTCCAAGTCTGAGTCCGAGTACAAGTCCATCCTCATCAAAATACACTGAACCACGCAATTCAATGCCATAGCAAATAACATAAGTTACATAACTATATATGTAGAAAGAATTTTTAATGTAATTTACCCAAATTTCACATTAAAACCCTAAATTAAATAAAGGTTTGTTCGATAATCTGGCACGATCATGAGAACACATAAAAATTCTTCCACTGCTGAACACAAGTTCAGTCGGTAGGAACAGCTAGAACTGTAAATGCCACTAAGTGCGGCCGTGTCATGTCACGTCCTCGCTCATTCTCTACACTGGAAAGGGCAATACGACAGTTTCTTCTAATTCAAAGCGATAAATTAATCACTCCATGCACAGTTTAGCATTATAATTGAAGATATATCATATATTTACAAATGGACAATCCCTAGTATTCAGTTGACCGTTCTCTTCAATATCATACTCTTCACGGTGTTCGCCTCTATAAATGTGCCCTTCCACGCCAATTAGAGACCCTCAGTCTTATGCCCCAGTCTATTCATGATACTCGTCTTCACTTCATTAGTTTCTATTGTCTGCTGGTAGGAACTGGTTGGCGCCGGAATAGTTACACCTGTTCTGGCTGATGCCTGTAGCGAAGGTCGGGCGGGTATTCACGTCAGTTCTCTCATGAGGGGTGGTCTTGGGCTCTTGGCCGTGACATGGCAATATAGTTGCCTGTTCTGCCCAGAAATTGTGACTCGGAAAACGAGTCAGCGAGTCAAAATCGAGTCCAGGGTTCGAGTCCGAGTCCAAGTCCGAGTCGTGACGGTCCAAGTCCGAGTCCGAGTCCGCAAAAAATCGGTCTCGAGTCGGACTCGAGTCCTTGGCCGGACTCGAGTACTACATCACTGTGGTCTGCTCGACCTTCATGTCACATCCGACAGCGTAAAACCATCGTGGGCGATCTTGAACAACCCACTGGTTCACACAGAAGCGCCAGTAAAGTTCAGGATGTGTGAACTCCAACACTTTGATTTGTGGTAGGAGCCACACGTAATGCCACTGCTACCTGCCCTGGGGTCTGCCCATCTTTAGCTTAGAGATCTACCTGTCTCTGGCTGGGGTCTGCCCATCATTAGCTTAGGGGTCTACCCGTCCTTGGCTGGGGTCTGCCTATCTTTAGCTTATGGGTCACCTGTCCTTAGCTTAGAGGTCTACCCGTCCTTGGCTGGGGTCTGCCCATCTTTAGCTTAGGGGTCAACTCGTCCTTGGCTGGGGTCTGCCCATCTTTAGCATAGGGGTCTACCCGTCCTTGCCTATCTTTAACTTAGGGGTCTACCCGTCCTTGGCTGGGGTCTGCCTATCCTGGGTGGGGTCTGCCCATCTGTAGCTTAGGGGTCTACCCGTCCTTGGCTGGGGTCTGCCTATCTTTAGCTTATGGGTCACCTGTCCTTAGCTTAGAGGTCTACCTGTCCTTGGCTGAGGTCTGCCCATCTTTAGCTTAGGGGTCTGCCCGTCCTTGGCTGGGTCTGCCTATCTTTAGCTCAGTGGTCTGCCTGTCATTGGCTGGCGTCTGCCTATCTTTAGCTCAGTGGTCTGCCTGTCATTGGCTGGCGTCTGCCTATCTTTAGCTTAGAGGTTTACCTGTGACATAAAAATTTACTATTACCGATTGATGGAAAGTTATCTTGATGGCGTCATCGACGTAACAAAATGACCTTGACCATGACCTTTCAAGGTGAAGATAACCCCGAATGGTGAAAGTTTCAGAAATGAATTCTACATACCAAAATCAGTGACATTAGAAGTATTACAAGTGCATATACGGTAAAAAAAAGGGGCAATTTTCCAATATGGTCGACGGCGGCCATATTGGATTTGACCATCGCGTCATTCGTGGCAATGTGGCCGACAAGCACCTCGGTGATTTTTCATTTCTAGGGACCCACTGACTAAGTGGAAGTGAGATATTCCGCCAACACCAAACGGGTCCACAGGCCAAGTACAGGATTAAAGTGTAAATTAGTTTAATTGGTATTTCTTTATGAAACAGCCAATCCGCCATTTTAAAATCATTTTTGGGGGTGTTCTCCTATTTCGATTTTGCCAAATTTTGGATGTGTTATTCAGTAATGTTTTCTGGATAGGAAACCGTTTAAAAAGCTTGTGAATCATTTTGCCCAGCTCTAATTCCAAATTATTTTGTATTATTGTTGGTATTTCTTAGGAACCCCAATCCGCCATTTTGAAATGCATTTTTTGGGGTGTTTCCGTGGTCTGATTTTGTCGAATTTTGGATATGTTATTCAGCAATTTTTCTGGACAGGAATCCGTTTAAAAAGCTTGTGAATCATTTTGCCTAGCTCAAATTCCAAATTATTTGTATTATTATTCTTAGAAACCGCCAATCCGCCAATTTAAAATTCATTTTTGGGGGTGTTCCCCTATTCCGATTTTGTCGATTTTTGAATATGTTATTCAGTAATGTCTTCTGGACAGGAAACCGTTTAAAAAGCTTGTGGATCATTTTGTCCAGTTCTAATTCCAAATTATTTGTATTATTATTGGTATTTCTTAGGAAACCCAATCCGCCATTTTGAAATTCATTTTTGGGGTGTTCCCCTATTCGGATTTTGGGGGATTTTGGATATGTTATTCAGCAATTTTTTCTGGACAGGAAACCATTTAAAAAGCTTGTGAATCAATTTTGCCCAGGTTCAATGGATATTTGAGCTAGATTGCCTGGACTAATCCTTCGAGCTTCATTCTTCCAGTTCGTTGGTGGAATCATCAGAGGTGGAAATATTGCTGCCGGGACAACTCGACAGCGCGCCATGTCAGATGCCAGAGTGGCGGTGTCAGAACCAACAGTGTCAGAATTGACGGTCTCAGAACCGACAGTATCAGAACTAAAGTTGTCGGAACAGACGGTGTCAGAACTAGCGGTGTCAGAAACGACGGTGTCAGAACTAGCGGTGTCAGAACAGTCGGTGTCAGAAACGGTGCCTGTGCTGACGGTGCCAGGGCTGACGGTGCCCGTGCTGGCGATGCCAGGGCTGACGGTGCCAGCGCTCTCGGTGCCAGTGCTAACGGTGCCAGTGCTAACGGTGTCAGGGCTGACGGTGCTAGTGCTGACGGTGCCGGTGCTGACGGTGCCAATACTAACAGTGCTAGGACTTGACGGTGCAGAGCTGACAGGCTGCCAGGACGGGCGGTGCCATAACTGCCGGAGTTGTCTGACCTGTGTAATTTATCAACAAGCTGTTGTTGTTGTTGAATACATATAGCGCCTTAAATAAGTAGCCATAGATCGATGAACATTGTAATGTAAGGTACATTTCTAAAATTTTAAGGTGAGGCCACTGTTGTCTGGCTTATTTCTGACTCAGAAAGTGCCTGTTTTGTTATGGCTGTTCGTATGGAAATCTTCAGTTTGGTCTAGAATACAAAGGGCTGTCTTCAGCAGAGCCATAATCGTGTGTCCGTACAGTCCAAAGCTGAAGTTTCGAAACAACCCTTAACATAACAACAACATAACATAACACTTTATTGGTCCACATTGATTGTACAAAATATTCATAAAGTGACAGTTGTATTTTTTTAACCCAAATTGAACCATATGATTCATAGGATACACCACAGTTAACAGTTAAAACAGTACCAACTTAGCAACTTGACGGACTCAATCAGCACCCTAAGTAACTGGGCTACTTGACCAAGTCCTGGCTCATACCAGGGTGTTGAATTTACCTATGATGTAAGTTGGGTATGTTCTGTGTTACGACGTCGTGTGGAGATCATTTGGACGCAACAGGAGACCCAGAAGGGATGAAGTCCCGCTAGGAAGGGTCCCCTTATTACTATTGATACATAACATGGCGGTGAAAAGAGTTTCGTAGTCATGCCATCTAAACAGATACTACCAATGACCTTTTTTTAACACAGTAGGCAAGCCAGCTAGCTTATTCATTATGAGATGTTTAACCAGTGCTGGTGCCGCAGTTGATCCCTATCACCCAATAGCCAGCTCTTTAAGTGACCTTTGAATGTATTTAAATTAGGACTGTCTTTTATGTGCTTTGGTATTAAGTTCCAGATTGAGGGACCTGTACATGCTAAAGAGAATTTCCTAATATTTGTTCTTATGCATGTATGTATGTACTCATGTATATAAAATTATGTATCTTGTATGTATGTATGTCTGCATGCATGCAATTACACATACATGTATACATGCATTATGCATTCAAGATGGCCGCTTGCTTCTCTAGTGTGTCATTTTTGATAATCTATAGTTGGTCATGAGAGCTGTTTGTGCTGGTGTCAGCTCAGGCAGGTGGCCTGTCGCTTCGTTCAACCACCCGTGGGGACCTTCTAGTGATCTAGTCCCTCGCTGCCGTACGTCAAATCGACTGTACCGTGAGCTCTAGGACATTGGTCCATCCCTTTGGAAGAAATCTTCCCGTTGACATTCAAGTTGTCCCTTTAAACTCTGCTCAAATTACTTTTCTAGTCACGTAAGACATACCCGTTCATATCTCTTAGACAGCCGCGTTCATAGCTCTTTTTGAGGGGTACCTAAAATGCTCTTTATTAAAGTCCAGGTGCATACACACACACACACGCGCGCGCGCGCGCACGCGCACGCGCACGCACACACACACACATCCATACACGTGCGTTAAGATAACGTTCTTATTTCTAGTTTTCTCTTTCGTCACTCTTTCTGGGTGTTTGAGCGATTTTCAGACTATTCTTATCGAGGTCTCGAACGCCACCATGAACGAGTCCATTCTAACGGATTTCAAATTACTAACTGGACAGTGTGAGGCTCCATTTGGGAAAGCTAATTATAAGAGAGTCCTTGGACTTGACATCATTTAGGTTGGCTCAGGAAGCGCTTTGTGAGGTACCTAAAAGAGTTGAGGTAAGTGCCTAGATATTATGCGTATATAGGCCCTACATATATCCATGTATGAATATATATATATATATATATATGTACGTATATATATATATATATGTACGTATATATATGCATGTATGTATGTAGCAGATTTAAGAATGTGCGACTTAGCATGGTTTTAGAACGTTTCACAAACTGTACTCACGAACTGTACTCGAAATAGTACTCATGTTTGATGGAAGAGTGTTTCCGGACAGTCTTCCAAATCCTGCTTGCGTTGAAATAGACCTACAAGAAAAGACCCAGTTATTCTGCGAGATCCAGAGATTTAAGCTTATGCTTACATATGGCTACACTTCCATTCATTCATTCATTAAGTAAATTTCTATAGCTCCGCTCAGGATTAAAACTACATGGCCAGAACTTTTATCTGGCCATTCTGCACCTTGCTTGACTTGATTTGTCTTTAATTACATATCCTCATCTCTACATGTTGTATCTCACCTTGCCTCATGGCGCCGACTTTTGCTTTTGTCTCTGGGTGAATGGGTCCTCCCTTCCTTCCCACCCATTTCCCATCCCCTCCCTTCTACCTTCACATGCCCCTAAGGTAGGTGAGTTATAGCTGATTTTCGTAGATAGAAAATTGTTTTCTTGTCAAGGGTTACGGGGTTAGAAAAAGTATTGGAAATAGGTGCGTTCGGACGTTCCAGCATTATCATTTATTTATTATTTTAAATAATAAATAGTTAGGTTAAATAAATAATTTATGTACAGACTGTGACTTTAAGATCATGCAATGTTGGGTATTTGTATTGCAGTTGTACTTCTCAAGTTGTGAGATTACTTAGGAGTTGAAAATTTGAATTCAAGGTCCGATCTTCTGGGTGCCACGCACCCATTGAACTTTCTGTCTGGGTGCATTCGCACCCAAGGCTCACAATGAGTCGGTGCCTATGCCTTGCCTTGTCCGATTTTACCTAAATTTGCATAATTACACTTCTCAAAACCTGTGTCTAAGCTTTATCCAAAGACGAACTATGGAGTTAGAACGAATAGCCCAAAGATTGAAGCTACGATTAACTTCTTATTTCTAAATTCATGGTAAACTTGCCTGTGAGGTCCCTCTTCCTCTTCTATCAATTGGTCCAAGCAGCACAAATGTTCATTTATTAATTTAAGGCTACGATATCTTTCGAATTTCTTCGACGAATGACTTTTCGATCTTTTTATGTCGATTACCATAGAAGACTGTGTTAATTAAACGACCTAGGCCTATAAGAAAGAAGTTCGATCCAAAATTTCAAGAACTCTGATGAACAATAAAAATTTGCTGTGAATAACGAACTCCTTTATCACGGATCGTTTAATTAGCAGTTTTCTATACTAACGTAATCGAAATAAAAAGTTTGAAATGTCATTCGTCGTCGAAGAAATTCGAAAGAAATCGTAGCCTTAAATTATAAAATTAAAAGTTACAGAACAATCTCGTACGACTAGCTCAACTCTTTAACGCGCTATGACAACTTTCAGCGCGCCATGCACAATTAATGTTACTACTTTCAAGATGACGTACGTGACAATAAGTTCGGATTACGTCACATATATGCGTCATATAAATAGGTCACAATATTAGCTCGAATTATAGCATCATCATCAAATGTTGAGTAGTATAACACTATAATTTATTAGATTAATTATTAGTATTATTATTATTATCACTGTCATTATTTTTATTTTTAACAATAACGATTAAATGATCTGATCTCAGCGGAATAAAATGATTAATTATTATTAATTGGTAATTTATGGTGTCGTTGCGTTTAAAGCACAAGGCACCAACCATTCGATGGCGCACCAATTTTATGACAATGAAGATATTTAATTAAATATAGGGGCCTACAAATATTACCTGCTATTCATTTTGTTATCTAGGGTCCGTTTAATTTCAGACGTATTTTGAACGAAAATAGAAATTGTTGGATCGCCATATTTGAATTCACCTCAAAGGTCTCAGTTAGCTATACGTTGGTTAGAATAGATCGTATATATATAAAGAATATACTTACTTACTTATTTATCGATACACTGCGTCCCATTCACCTCTATGTTAGAGAGCGTGCGGATCGCGGTTGGCCTCCCAAAAGTAGCTTATTTCAGGGAGTTAGGCTAAATCTCGGTCTAGCATATAGGCGTAATTTGTGAGGGTACGAGGGGTACCCGTACGTACCCCCACTTTTTGGACTGGGGTACACAGTCACCCGACACGGAAGTCACCAAGTCACCCGACACAGAAATCATTATCTATCACTTTTAGTTCCTTAGACACTCTGGGTGGTGGTAAAATGCATAATACGTCGACTGAATACAGGCTGCGGTACAAATTTAGGATAATCGTTTTCTCAGTTGCGCAGAATGTAAACATAGCGTAGAACAAAGTAGATCAAAGTGTTGAAATCTGGCTGGAGCTGATATGGAATAGTTGGACCCTACCATACAGAAACCGGTTTCAAGTATTTGCAGAAATCAAACTCTGCCGTCAGTTTCACAAACATGTCAGAGGCGGCCAAGTCACCCGCTTGACGACGGGGTCCGATAAAATTGGACAGTTAAAAAATAAATCATAAAAATGAGTTTTCAAATAAGCATTAGAAGTTAGAGTTCGGATCCAGAATAATTTAAACAGTTGTTTGCATTTAGGCCTAGATAATCGCAGTTTAGCTAATTAAAGCACGAGTGAGTTAAATAGAATCAATTTACCGCAAGTTATTGCAAGTATGTCTCGTTTTGCCTATTTATAGAAAATGAAAAATGATTGGCAGGTCACGTGACAGGCGCCATTAACAATGTTGTGTGTTAATTCCGATTAAAAAGGCGGTCAAAGTTAATGTTTGAAAGTTTATCCACTAATTAGCCGCCGATTGTCGACACCCGGTAAATAATGGGACCGGTTTGTTGTTGGCGGATTTTTCTTGAGGCGTATGATTTGTTTATTGAACAGTTTGAGCGATTTCTGGTTTGAACTCGATGACAGTTGAACCACAATGGCACTATGTAAATAAGTAAGGGACGTAATTTTTATTGTGCCTGGAAACCAAGCCAGTAGTTTTCGAATTATAATTGTTGTATTCGTGGTTGGTGCACCACACGAGACCTCAAAAGTCCAAGATGCGTAAGCATCCTACAGATTATTATTGATATTCTATTTTGGAATTTCTGACGGCAGACGCGTTAGGCGAAATTTAAAAATCGCACGTCTTTAACTTATTGATGTGTTGCGTGCAAGTACAGCTATGGAATTAACTAACACATGCGGTAAGAAAAATGCAGAGCACTTGTGAAAACATTAAATTACAAATTTTAAATTCGATTAGTATTCATAAGGGTAATTGCGAAGACTGAGTGCCTCCCTATATAATCAATATGGTTGCCACCGACTTCGCTCCAGTAGAGCGCCGCTGCCTACCAGCCACATCCCACAATGCAATGCGCTAGGTAAGTAAGTAAAACGAACACTTGAAGTCAAACGCACACTTGACGTAAAACGAACTTTAATTTGGTTGAAAATTGAAATATATGCATACATCTTAAGAAATAGTTTAATCCGTTAGATATAAACAAAATCATTCAGTTGTGTTTGTAATATAAGTGTTCGTTTTACTTACTTACTTAGCACATTGCATTGTGGGATGTTCCTGGTAGGTAGCATTTATATATATAATATAACGGATTAAACCATTTCTTAAGATGTTTACATATATTTTAATTTTCAATCTAATTAAAGTTCATTTTCGTTTGACTTCAAGTGTTCGACTTACTTATTTAGCGCATTGCAGTGTGGGATGTGGCTGGTAGGCAGCTGCACTCTATTGGAGCGAGGTCGGTGGCAACCATATTGTTTATATAGGGAGGCACTCAGTCTTCGCAATTACCTTCATAAGTTAAAGATACACTTGTGTGTATACATGATGAACGATTTATTATGAGGTGGTGAAATACCAGTTAACCACAATTAAGAGATTGGACTGAGTTTTAAAGATCCCATGAATAGAAGTGCTCCTTCTGGCAGAGGATGACGTTTGGCTAAGTTGACGAAATTCCAGTCATTTTGGCATGGATTTGGTGAGAAAATGTCATTATTGATAAGACGTTCTTGTGCTTGATTAAGAAATTATTTCCTTTTTGTTTTCCAGGTGGAATGGATATGAGACAGATTAAGCTGGTTGATGTCAATCCATATGTTATGTGTACGCTATGCAGCGGATATATCATAGATGCAACAACCATCATCGAGTGCCTTCATTCATGTAAGTATACACTTGTTTACTTTGTCTTCATGCGCCAGTCTGAACATTGGACGATGAAGCTTGTCCTGCCCGTCCGCTTACTTCTTTCCACTATATGTCAGATCATCTCTGATGGTCTCTGAGCAGGTCTTTTTTGTTTTTCTTCCTATATCATCACTCAATTGACTTTTCTCTCTTTGTGTGTATGAATCGTGTGTTTATTATTAGCCTATAACAAGTTGTTTTCCTTCACAGTCTCCAACTCCATTGCGTATTGTACATATGTGGGTATATGGTTATTTATATAGCACATTTCAAGAACCGCTCAGAGGTGCTGAAACATGACTATCTAACTGATCTAGAAATGCATGACTTAATTTGGGGTGAAAATGTTTTCTGAGCTCTCATTTGTGAAACAGAACAGGGGCGCCCGCAGCGTGATGCACTTGACGCGCGTGTGTCCACCCACCAAATTAAATCCACACAAGGAATAGGCATCGCATCGATATTTTGGTTAAACGGTAATATGGCATGTTAAAGCATTAGATGTTATCAAAATTGAAATTTGTTTACTGTACTAAATTATTTAAATTTTCCCACTCACTACTCTATCTATGGCAGCTATTTCAATTTTCTTATATTTATGGTAGCAAAGTGGCAAGCGGCCATATTTTTTGTTTACGAGTGGGCATGTGTATTCAATATTTTTAGGCCTGCGGGTACCCCTGAAACAGAACATGTTCCATTTTTGATGTTTCAGTCCATAAGAATATGTTCTACTGTTAGGTAACATTGTGGTTGTCTTTGTTTTGTTTCTCTAGTTTGCAAGACTTGTATCTATCGATATCTGGAGTCAAACAAACTTTGTCCTATCTGCGATGTCCTAGTTCACAAGACAAGGCCACTGCTAAATGTTCGGTACGTAGTTTATTTTATTCCCCTAGACTACTTTATTAATAATTAATATTTACTTTGTTAAATCTGAGCTTTCTAACAGATATTCTAGGGGCAATTGTTCTAATAAGCACATGGTTGCATGCTTATGAACACATTTTAATAACTAGAGACAATTACTTTTATATACATGGTCTCCCCTTACTTTTATACACCATGCTGTACCATACCTACTTTTACCATATCCTACCTTACCATACTGTGCCACAATGTGCCTTCCCTTCCTACTTTCATCTGCTGTCGAACAGACACTTTCAGACCAAGAGAATCTGAGCTAGAAACTACACTTGAGCCTATCTTATTGCAGCTTTTTAGCCCTGATGCAGGTCTGGTTAAGTGGTATGGGGTATTTGCTTGTTGAAGATATGGTGAGTTTACAAACATGATGACACTATTTGTTGTTATACTATTTGCTGTGCTGTTTCACTGTAATAGCAGCTAACATGGTTTTTGAATGTTTTAACTTGCAGACCTGATAAAACGTTCCAAGCTCTTATATACAAGATTGTTCCTGGCCTCTACAAAGGTAAAAACTGTAGAGTGAAGTTATGGTAGACTGTTTGTTTGAGATCTGTTATTCAGTTATAAGTTTAGGTAATCGCTTTTTACAGCACACCTCTTGGCAGTATTTGTGTATCAGGATATTAAATTTATATAACACTAGCTATTACAATTACTGGTTTTAACTCTATGTACAGCTATGAATCAGCTTCACTAATGTTTCTGGAGATGTAGAAAGATGCATAGCTTTCAATGCTTGGCACTGACAGTAATAATAACAAAAATAAGAAGCACTGAACTATCTTTAGACTGTATCTTTGTTGTCCTGACCTCAGTATGAGAATCTTGTTTATCTCAAATGGGCGATTTGTTTAATTTTACTATTTTATAGATCAATTTATGTCTGATTACAGATGAAATGGAGAGACGCCGTAACTTTTACGCAAAAAACTCTGAGCCTGGTAGGTTGTTCATAATTAAGACATAATATTTAAATATATGGTACAATGCCGTGTTTACAATGTTTTGCTCTTACATGACCTTTCAAATTCTAGGCTGGTAAACTCCTTTTCTAATTTATCCACTTAATTTGGTCTTCACCACAGTCTTTCTTCTGCCTTTGTTTCTTTTGCTGCATTACTTGACACTGATTTTGTTGATATTAATTGCCTGATTTGATCACTAACCTAAATGATGTTAAATTTTGATGAAGAATAACAAATTCAACTGTTAGCAAAGTAGTGTGTGCCATGTTATGATGGAGTTTCATTATACTGATCATGTTGCCTTATAATGAAATTATTTGTATTATACTGAGGTGTGAAAGCTGCATTGGATTTTGGGTCTATGTCCGTGGCAACATGATATCAGAATTAGCATGAAAACAATGTGTTTTAGAAAGAGGCTCCGGTTGTTGCAATGAGTTACGATACTTGACATTACATGGTGTGCATGTGTTTTCCAGGTGTTGATCCAATCTTTGTAAGCATCACAGAGCAACAGGCAACTGATTATCCGTCTATCAGTGTGCTCTCTCCGTCCGAAACGCTTCCGGATTGGGTCAGCCTGTGTCTTGAACTGTCCGACCGGTATATACTCACAAACTATAAAACCTTGTTACATTGAAAAGCATTTTGATGATGTAAGAAGGACTATGGTTTAGTTAAATCTGTAAACTGTAGCGTCTTTTAGGAGAATTGCAGAAGTGGATACGTGTGTAGGATGCGAAAGTGGTAACAACAGGTTGTTCGCCCTGTTAGGAAGAAACATAATGCTGACTATAAGTTGCCAGTTTTGATTGGATTTACCTTCCTGGCTCTCCTCTTTAAGTTAGACTTGTTCTAATCTCTAGAGTTACTCTAATCTTTAGAAAGTTAACTTAATCGTTTTTTTATTTAATCTAATTTAATTATATTTTACTGGTTATTGAATTGTTAGTTAGATTTAATTTAACCTTGTCTCATTACTTTAAATATATTCCTAGAGCAGCTTCTTGTCAAGAATACTAAAGCGGTTTTAATCTAACTGGTAATTAAGATATAAAATGTTAACCCCACATCCTTTGTCCAGATATTTTTACTGCAGTGTGAAAGTAGAAATCCAAGTTTTTGAAGGTCTGTAAGGATGCAGTTTCAAGTAGAGGTTTTTCTTTTCAATTTTAGATTGCCACCCTTTGCGAAGGTTGCCTGTCATGGACAGAAGTGCATTCAGGCCAGCGGTGAACCAGTAAGTGCGATGTGAACATGTGATGTTTGTTTAGATATTTGGATATTTGCAAATGTGCATTTCCTGTCTTGTGAGCACTGTGTTTGGCATTGAGTTGGATTTAAAATTGAATCGCAGCTTTCCAGTTTTGGAATTTTATGCAGAAAAGATAGATTCTTACTGGCAAATGATGATGATGATGACGACGACGACGATGATGATAATTATTATGATTATGATGATTTTAGATCATGTATGGTTGTAAGAGTGTACTGTTATTGAGTTTTGTATTAGATTGCTAACAACTGTTGTAGTAATGAGAAAAGTATTATTTTACAGATAATGGTGATTTAAATTGTTCACATTTGTAGGTGAGAGACCAGAGACATTTGCTTTGTCCTGCCGGTCTGACCGTCGGACATTTGAAGAAATTCCTTCGTGGAAAATTTGATTTATTCACAAATTTACATGTAAGTAGTAGTAAATTTATTTATTAGTTTTATTACTGTTAGTTGAAACACAAATTACGAAAATGCTCCCATTTTGCTGTAACTTCTACAGAAAACCTGTTCAGGAGATTATTATACCTTATCAATCTTCCTGGACCAATTTCTTCCGTAGACTGTTTCATGTGTTTTCAGAATTCCTTGTTGAGTTTTGACTGGATTAACCTTTGAGTTTGTCATGTCACCATTTTTCTTGTCATCTACCAGCGATTGATGCTTGAACTTATTACGTAGGCTTTTGTAGCGCCTATATTTAATGGACTAGGCATCAACCGATTCATTGTGCATCAAACCGTGGCTGTAGTTAGGTGAACATCCAGGTCAGTCTGTTAAGCAGTCTGAGTGAGATACTTTTTAAGTTGAGAACCAGTTGAGCAGAACAAGCTGATGCAGGGAGCGAATTTCAAAATTTAGGTTCTACAACCGAAAGAGCTCATTCATCAAGCAAAGTTCTAGTTTGAGGTATGACCGGAGAAAAGAAATCAGGCGACTATGTTGAATAGCGGTAAGACTGATAAATAAGGACTGATCTGAAATACTGCGGTTGGCCAGAGTTCAGTGTTCTATTAGCGTGAGACCCAAGTTGATAGAGGTCCTCTGCTGAAGAGGAAGCCAATGCAGTTATGTAAATATTGGATTGTATGTTAATATCTTAATGCTTAGATTAGATCACCAACACTGTCTTTTCAGCTTTATTTGAATGCAGTATACCAGTGGTGCACAACCTTTTTCGGCCAAGGGCCACTAAACGATTTCTTTAAACCCTTCGGGGGCCAAACAAGTGATGTCTCGGTTTAGTTGGGATGAATGCATGTCAAAATTTATGAAGATAATGTGTGCACTAAAACAAGTATAAAAGTAGGCCTAAATATAAAGTTATAGAGGAAGGGACTCGTGGTACATCTATATTACTACAATACTGATGGTTTTTCCAATGACCACAGTTTGCAAGTAACTGTAGACTTAATGTCAGTGCTGGCTCATAAATAGTCGCTTTTCCTGTTGGACATCGCGGGCCACATGATGACTCGTCGGGGGCCAGATGGCCGGACGTTGTGCACCACTGCAGTATACCATTGAAGCACTGTGCTGCTGTAAATACTGTTTATCAGATAATTTAGATTAACTTGAGACTGAGGAGTAAGTTGGATTACTTAACGTGAGTTGGATACCTACAGCTTACTGCATCAAGATTTGTCTATTTTCATGAAGATTTCAAAACCTGAAAATATCTTGACATTTTTTAGAAGTAATATTTGTGATACGAAATGCAGTGTATGACCTTACCTAATGCTTCTTAAAAACTACTTGGCTCAAACGATGATTGTGAAAAATCCTGCTAAATATACCTATCACCGTTAAAGGTAAATAAGGTACATGTAACGCAGTCTTTTCATGCTTCTACTTAGAGACTCCACAAGCATGGGCCAGAGGTCGATTGATCATTTTGTTGAGGCGCAAACAAACAACAGCAGCCTAGTGATATGACGCCATATTTAAGCTCCCACCTCGTTTTGGTATGTATGCATCTGGACATTGTATGTATTCCAGGTGAGAACTTCTCAAAAGAGAACTGCTCAGAGGTGGTCCCAGCCTGCCTAAGACGATGTGTCATTCTGGAAGAACAGGAGATGGCACTATATAAGTGTTCCGAACAAATCAATGAATGAAAAATGGTTTTGTAGTTGGAGAACGTGTGTGGAAATATTCAGTTTAATAGTAAAACAATCATATTTCTGTTTGCCTTTTTCTAGATCGATATTTATCATTCGGACGAAATTCTGAAAGACATCTATTCCCTCAGTGAGATCGCTAACATATACACATGGAGAAGAGTGAGTTTGCATTCGTGCTTTGATCTCTGTCAATTTGTAGTTTATATTTTTAATATTAATTGCCGACTGATCACACTTCAGGTGGCACTGTTAACGGTCTGCAGTCTGTGTGTCAATTTTCAGAATAGCCAGTGGTCTTTCACGTTATGTACTATTAGCAAGATTATTGCTTATATATTTATATTTCATTGCACTCTCTCTGCCAAAACTTGATATGTGTCAGTGTCATTTCATCTGTTTAAAATCTGTGCTTTTAAATCCCAAGGAATTTGAATTTGTTAATAAAATTAGCAATAATAATTATCGTATTAATAATACAGTTCAACCGAGAGTAACATTTATGTTTTACTATTATTTTTGTAAATTAAATTGGTGAACTTGTGTTTTTTGTTGTAGGTTGAGCCATTGAAGTTGTATTATGTTGTGTACGATATAGTCAATAGTCAAGCTGTTGACTTTAGTGTTGCTCTTAAAGTTGACAATGACAAAGTCATTCGTGACAATGAAGCTGCTTCGTCTGCAAAGGCTAACAGTGATTTTACGAAGATGACTATGGCCACAACTTCAACATCCAATGATACAAAAACCATTTCTGTTAAACGTAGAAAACTTTTGCAAAAACAGTCGCCGTCAACAAAAACCAGACCCTCAGAAATTCCCAAGACAGTTTTCGGAGACGTCTCAACGTCAGATTTGACTTGTAATATGGGCAGCGTAGAAGTCGCTGATCTTGAGAGATCTAACGCAACTCTGATTCCAGCGGAGACTTTACAAGATGTGATTCAGAGTTTAGAATTGTCTGGTGAGATCAGTGCCAAAATTGGTAACATTTCAACGAAAGAGAACAGGGTTTTAGAGACTTGTGAGTCTCAGCAACCAGACTCGAGTTCGATATACGATCCAATCGATCCTTGTACAGTTGAAACATCAGAGGAAAGTAAAACTAATTGTGACAAGTTAGTTGAGTTGAATGTTGCAACAAAGGTACTGTCGACAACGACTCCAAAAGACAACAAACTATGTGGCGATGACGAATGTGTCCCTAGTTCGATCAAGGTTGAAGAGAAGTGCGGGTTCGAGTCGCAGCTCGCTTCGTCGGACATCGAGAACCACGATCAGACCAAAAAGGAAAACCGACCAGCAAAGAAACGATCGAGTGAGGTTGAGCAACTCTTTCTCGATCGAAGCTCAACACGCGAGGTCCGTAATCTGTACCGAGAGTTTGCAACGAGTGCTTACAAGCGTGGCCGATCTTCTCAACTGCGGCTGCGCCTTCGTCCCGGATCGGTTGTTCGAAGACGTTCTGTTGGACTAAGCGCAAACCGCAGTGGCAAGACGCGGGCTGCAACGTCAGCAAATCGATCTAAGTCATATTCTGGTCGAGCGAAGGTGTATGTTGTGCGGCGTAAGTTGGTCGAAAACAATAAGAAGAAGTGATGTATGATGTTTACAATTTTATCACTGCCTTAGAGTTAATGCGTGAATATTTCACATTTTTTTAAATTAGGAATAATAAGGAATTACGTTTTTATGTTCAGTTGATGTTCTTAAATCATAAATCGATAGCTGTTCAATAAAGACTCGATTGTGTTAGCCACTGTGGCAAAATGAAATGGCGCACATTTGTGGATTTCGGTTTTGTAATTTTTGGCCTTGTGTACATTCAGTTGATTTGTTGTATAAACTGTGTTCGTAAAAAGTTGCCAACTGTTTTGCTGCAAAAACTTGTAATATTGTTATATGTTGTGTACTAATTTCTGATGCCTTAGGTTCATGTTCCATTGTATATGATGTTCGAAAAAGTAATTACATTTGAGTTGGAATGTTCGCTGATGCACTACAACCTCTTAATAGTGGTGTCTACGAAAGCTGTATCTTGTTTTGAGTTTGTGTTGAAATCGTGCTAGTGACTTGGGTCTGGATGACAATATTATTTCAGCTTGTATTGTCGGTAAATTTCCTTAACTTGTACGACATTGCTTATCAAAACAGTTTTCATCATGCATTTCATTTCGCTAAATCTAGCTTTAAGATTAATTTTAAAAGCTTTTATTTAAGTCTAATGGAATTACTGAGACTTTATGTTAATCTGTTTTCTATAGCGCTCAAATATAGCTTAGGGCAGTGGTTCTAAACCTGTGGTCTGCAGACCACTGGTGGTCTGAGGCCATCTGCCTTAAAATGGCCTTACACAATGTGTTATTGGACTGTAGGTAGCATTTTTAGTCATTTTTACTTTGAACTTAGGAGCAGAGTTTAGAATTCCCAAAGTTGTGTTATTATTGTATATTATGGGTGAAATTGGACTTAAGAGTGCAAGTTAAAAGCAGAACTGTAGTTGTGACTAACAAAACGTGATAATATGTCAGTAGTTTAAGCTTTGGAGATTCGTACTTTGGTCTAGGGTCAGCTTGTTTAGGTGTTGTTAGCTGCATTTGTTAATCTGAGGTAATTTGGTCAAATATTTTTTGTCTTTAAATAATTTAGGTATGTAAGTGTATCTAAATTTCCTATGGGAGTGAAAAAAGTGGTAGTGAATATAATGGGATTTCAGAATTAAAATGAAGGCAATTCGGATTAGATTCTAAACAAGGGAGAGTCGATGGGGGATTTTGGGGCGTGTGTCAAAAGAAGGCATTTCATTGTTGGCTTGAAGAGTGAGATTGGTTCATATGCTCATTAAAGATTGTATCGTTGCATTGAGTTGTTGCATGACCTCCAACACTGATTGAAGTTGCTCATGACTGTTTGATTGCATTCATGGATAGCTGAAGAATAAATGACTGATTGGTTGATTGATTAAGTGTTTTGATTGATTATGCATTTCATTCTCCTTTGCTTAACAATGTTCTTAAAGTTGATCGTTTACATGGATGATTGATTTTGAGTGATTGATTGCAGCTGCTTTGTAAGCATTGTTGCTTTGTAAGCATTGTTGCTTTATAAGCATTGTCTTCATTACAGGGTTTCAAGTAATAAAATATTTGTATCTTGTTTTTGACTTATATCTATTTATGCTTTAAATCGCTTTAATTGATCCACCTACTAACTTCTATGGCACTGGCTTCTTAATAATAACCAGTGATTTCAGGGCAGCCACAGTCATGCATGTTGTTTCTAGGCATAGAGAAGGAGTTGCAGGCTGAAGCGCTAGTTTTCCAAGCCACTGACAACTCACCTGTCGACGTAGAAACTAATTAATAAGGACCACCAGCCAGCTAACGGATGTATAATTTTTAGTCAACACACCAAGATTTAATAACAGCAGAGTTAGGGAAGTTTAATACGTATGTATACACATTACATTACACACGTGCAGACTAAATGTGTGGGAAGTGCTTCAAGCAGTTTATATTGAATCAGTACTGCAGGTTTTAGCTGGCAACAGGAAAAACTACCTTGTATGTACATACATAAATATTATAATAGGTGAGTCCGTGGTTAATTGTTTCTGTGCTTGTAAATCATAGACATAGGCTCTGGGGGCTAGGGGACAGCTGGGGCACGTGCCCCCTCCCCAATAATTGAGATGGACTGTACACCCAATGCAACAAGTGTAGAATGAATAACCAAATCCCCCCTCCCCCTATATTTTGGACAAGTTTACGCCAGTGATCATAGACGTGTTATGTTCGTATATCCGTCTACTGCTGTAGGCCCTATGTTTGCATATAATAAGTAAAGATTACAGTGAGGCTGCATGATTGATTGAGATCAGATAATTTGATTTAAGATTTAAACAAGGATTTGACAAGGATTAGGGCGACATCTGATACAAATCCGGGGCCTCTTTTGTCAGACGGGGATCGATCTCATAATACTCCGCCCCTCCACTCTCCCTTTCCCTGTCCCTCCCTGCCTCTCCCTCGATCGCCTTGCGGACTGATTTCGGACTCTCGTAGATGTGTTCGACGTATCGCGGCGGACTTTCGTTCAGTATTCGAATCCTGTAGGACGTCTGAGGATTTCCGGGACACGGGGTCAACCGGAAGTCCTGCTGGCGCTGCAGTTCCCACGTCCGGCTGTATGAGGCGCTGCGGATGTGAACCGGCGGTACGGTCTTCGGCAGTACCGGAAGAGACTCGTTGTTGGTCTGTTCGGAGCAGCGAACCGTCGGAGCAGCGCCGTTCTGAAGGTAGACGTCGGACTTTGGGGTCTGACGCCAGGTGGCGTATTTTCTGCAAGGAACAAGACGACCCCGAGTATAATCGACACATAGGATATATTCTGAGAGGTGCTATAAAAATTCTCTGTTGCAAATACAATTACTGGCTGGGCAAAATGAGTAAACTATTTTTAATTATTTATTTTGGGGGATATTATTCAAGCCTTTCTTGAGATTCTACGTTTACAGATGTACAGACAGACACAGACAGACAGACAGATAGATAGACAGAATGAGACAGACAGACACACAGACACAAAGATTGCAGGAACAGAGACGGAGATAACAGAGACAGAGGGAGATAGCCGAGATAGAGACGGAGCTAGCAGAGACGGAGATAGCAGAGACAGACGGATATAGCAGACAGAGACGGATATAGTAGAGACAGACAGAGACTGTCAGAGACAGCAGAGACAGACCGATAAAGCGACAGAGCCAGACTCTATCTACAATAGATTACAGAAGCATATAGACCCGACCTGCTATAGATCAGATTAAGTCGCAACTTAGGCATTGTCTAGCAGAACATTCCTACGCTGCATTCAATCATTCATTCATTTATTCATTCACTCGTCGTCCTCGTCGTGCGTTGGAAATTTCTGCAGCTGGTGACAGCCAATCGTCCGTCGTTCAATATTTACCTCCGAACTACGACGAGACCAGCGATGACGACGAACAGACCGATGGTTGTCGCCACAATCGCCGTTATCGTGACGTTCATCCCTGAAAATAATTTCGTTGGTCAATCGTAGAAGCGCGCCAATTCAGCGCAGCAGACGACCGCCGCCGCCGAAGACGCGACAGCGGCTAAGCCCCCTCCCGTTACGTTGGGACAAGTAATTAATGTCTGCTAATAGCAGATATTAGTGTGGCCACGTTGTTCCCATACTATTAGCCGGATACGTTTCAAGTAAGCAGGTTTAAAATACAAGTATTTAGGTATCAAGTACGATTACAAGTACTTTTGTATCAAGTACAAGTACAAGTACCTAAAAACTGTACTCGACTTGTACCTGAGTACAAGTACCAAGTACAGCATCTCTGCTATTAACATCACACATTAACTAGCATTTCCGCAGAGCATTAACAATTGAACGAATACAATATGCATTATATAGATTTGGAGCAGTTTTGTGTAAAACTGTAAAAAAAATTCTCGCAAGTGCAACGTTAGGTTTTATAGGTGCAAAAATTGCCTGTAGCCTAAATGAACACTTTAAGACACCTTGCCAAAAGCCACACAACCTACAGACCACACTTCTGTTCAGTCGCAGAATAGTGCTGCCACGTTAGTCTCTGCTTTTGCGAGACATTATGTATGAACAGTGTGCTAAGATAGTGGGCGCCCCTCCTTCATCGGCCAATATTCGCTTTGTTGAAGGGAATTTGCCGCGGGCGTTCGACCGATGGAAATTAATTTTAGAAAGGGATGGACTGAGGGAGAGGCGAGGGAATTGGAAGGGGTTTGCAAGTAAATGTGAAGGAAATGAATGAATGAATTGCGAAGACTGCATCGGCAATATTTCCAGAAATAGATTATAACTAGTTTACTGCATAATTGAATTATCATTGAAGGATGAATTATTGATGAATGAGCACAGACTGTGGAAGAGTCAAGTGGTAAATTAAACCGCATTCTTATAGAAAGTGGATGAAACCATAATTATGTTCTTCTACCATACGGTACACGAAAGCATATTTTTTATACCGAATGGTAAACGAAACTCATTCTTGATAAGTTTGAAAAATTACGCCTGCTCTTAATCTAAGTGGTAAAGCATATCATGTTCTAACACGAAGTAGTAAAATGAAGCCATATTCTTATACCAAGTTAATAAATGGTATCGTGTTCTTACCAAGTGGTAGGTGAAACACTCCCCGTTTCGACAATCCATCCGCCCAGGTGGAGATACCTGCTACCAAAGTTCAGAAAGAAAACTAATTTTCATAACAGATATAAACGTACTGTAGTTTAGATTAATTTTGGTGTAGCATCTAACTGCAGTAAAAAAACACGTTTGGTTGCAGGTATAATACAAGACTGATTTACAGTTATAACTTAGGTAAGACGAATTGAATTATTATGTTTTATGGCACATTTATATAGCGCCGTTCTGGAACCTCCTGTGTAGCTCTGTACGTGACTATCTTCAATCGCACTACTGTGGTGATCGCCGTCTAGGCATAGCTTCGCGGGCTGGGGTACTGGGTTGACGCCAATGCATTGTACGCTCGGAGCGACCTGGTTCGTCACTGCCCTTTCTACTGCCGACGCAAAATAACCATTAGCCTACTTACTATTTCTGCTCATAGTGGCCATTCCCGCCAAAAATGTTCAGGATTGACCGCTTCCTTAAGCGAGGCAACATTATAAAGCTCTGTTTCTGCATCCCACTCTGCCACTTCCGCGGTTGCTAAACGGGCAACGTCCTGAGGATGGCGTTTTCTTATTTAACAGAGTTCGTTTCTTTACCGGCAATATAGTCGTTCCATTTGTTAGGCCTTTAATTATATACTACTTTCGTTTTCCCCCACCATCATTCTACTTCTCGTAAACCCGGAACAACGGCCATTAGTATATGTCACCATTCGTTCTCTGAGTTTCCGGCAGAGGGAAGGATATGACAAGTCTTTCCGCCCTCTGCGCGAGTATATATAGGGCCACCCATCTTCCAACCATAACAGGTAGCTCGCTCAATTTTCACATGTACGACTCTCGGCCACACACACATGCACACCCACGCACATATGTGTGTACACGTAGAGGTTATGTAACACAACTTATCTATTGTATAAGTTCTCTTACCTGGAAACGAATGAATGAATTGCGAAGACTGCATCGGCAATATTTCCAGAAATAGATTATGACTAGTTTACAGCCTAATTGAATTATCATTGAAGGATGAATTATTGATGAATGAGCACAGACTGTGGTAGAGTCAAGTGGTAAATTAAAGCACATTCTTATATAGAGTGGATGAAACCATAATTCGACCCCTCACTTCTGTGAATAAGCTGGTTCCCGCGACTTCGCTTTTTTGGGCGCTGTAGAAATCCGGAGATTACGATTACGATTACGATTCTGTCAGTTTAGGCAACTACAGGAACTAACGACCAGGGTACACGAAAGTAGTAAAAGATTCGGGCTTAGGATCAACGGAGAGAAGACCAAAACAATGACAATTGGCAAGGAAAAAAAGAAGATAACCATCACCTTGGAAGGAGAGGAGTTGGAGCAGGTGGCGGAATTTGTGTACCTTGGGGGTGTAATTACGGAAGACGCAGAATCGACAAGGGACATAAGGAAAAGAATTGGGCTAGCATCGGCAATGTTTGGGAAGCTGAGGAAACTATGGAGATCAGGCAACATCACAATAAGAACAAAAACCAAGCTATATGAAACACTGGTAATACCGGTCCTTATGTATGGAGCAGAGTCTTGGTGCGTGAAAAGGGAGGACGAGAGAAGACTGCTGGTGGCGGAGATGGGATGGCTACGAGGACTACTGAATAGATCACGGAGAGAAAAGATACGGAACGAAGTGACACGAGAAGAACTGGGACAGAAGAAAACGGTAGTGGAAAGAATAAAGAAAAGAAGACTAACATGGTATGGACATGTGATCAGAATGGAGAGCGGAAGAATGCCGGCAAAGGCGCTGCACGGAGAAGTGGAGGGAACGAGGAGCAGGGGACGACCGAAGAAGAAGTGGATAGATAATGTACTGGAGGACATAGAAGACAGAGGATGGGAGTTAAAAAAGGCAATAGAACTCGCAAGAGACCGGCCGAAATGGAGAAGTTTTGTTGGAGCCTCATCGTCGGTGAACACTTGACGGAGGAGAAAAAGAGAAAAAGAGTTTAGGCCCCTGCTAAGTTGTATGTTTGACAAGCATTATGAAGGCGGTATCGACAGTGCA
>OY744612.1:25958939-26001439 GCA_963556255.1 Allolobophora icterica | reverse complement strand
ACTGAATTAATATGACTTCATCATTGACGCATTTCGCTGAAAAGGTTTCCTCTTCACAATAATCCTTTGTCACTGGAAACATAAGGAAAGACAATCTACTACTGTAGGCGTACATGCTCACGTAGACCTGCATAATTATGTTGACATACCTTTACATACATACATACACGATTACACATACATACATACATACATACATACATACATACATACATACATACATACATACATACATACATACATACATACATACATACATACATACATACATACATACATACATACAAGCATACATACATACATACATACATACATACATACATACATACATACATACATCAAATCAAATCAAATCAAATCAAATCATTTTATTGCTTCCATCAAAACAAAACAAAAAACAAGTTATATAACAAACTATAAGTTGTCGGATTCAGTGCTCGAAATGGACCGGAACGCACCGGAACGCCGTTCCGGTTCGTCAAATGAATTTAGCGTTCCGTTCCGGTTCGTCAAATGAATTTTTGTGGAAAATACTATGAAATTAGCGTGAATGCTCCCATATCTTTGACTAGCGTTCCGTTTCGTAAAATTTTCCATTTCGAGCACTGGTCGGATTGAAGTTTTGTCTCAGAGAGAGCAAAAGGTGGCCCTAAAGGGAGGTTACTCCCGCTAGGCAGGGACACCTACTAGTGCAGTAGGCTACGTAAGTTGTGTGACTGTCAAGTCATGGGAAGCCAGAAGAAGTAGCTAAATGAAGTCTGGTGAGGAAGCATAGAGAAAGCAAAATAAATCAACGATAAACTTATCTAACCATTAATATATACTTAACTAAACATCAACAAAAGAGACAATGAAACTGAAAATAGGACTATCGCAAGATACTATGCTATCAGTATGTGCAAACTGAGAAAATTCAGATAAGCAACAGAAAGCTTAAATTCCTTAAAGCGATGACATCATCAAATTTATTAGTATACAATTCACATAGTTTGCACATACATACATACATGCATGCATACATTGTCAGATGGTTCAGGACCCCACAGTTAAGACTTTATTGCACACCCTAGGGGGTCGGTTGTGCTAGTGTGATTATATTGTGCATATATTTTAGCACTTTCTTTCACAATTCACTTTGTGGGTTGCTAATAAAGTAATGCTCTGGTTTATTGTGAGATTTGTGACCATGTGAATTGTATACTAATAAATTTGATGATGTCATCGCTTTAAGGAATTTAAGCTTTCTGTTGCTTATCTGAATTTTCTCACTTTGCAAAATACGGATAAAATATTCAATTCCACATGGATCAAACTCGTCAAAAGTCCAACCCCCAGTCTTTCTTCTACAGGCATACATACACAGGGGCGTCTATCCCCCCCCCAAGTCACTGGAGCAACGTCCCTTTTCCGCCTCTTCTTCCCCCCTCCCCGTTCCTTCCCCCCCGTGAAATGGTGGCACACACACTGACAGATCTTCCCCCTTATTTCTTGGATGGAGCATGTGCTCCAAGGTTTCTATGGTGTAGACGCCCCTGTACATACATAGGCCTACATACACACACACACATGATGCAATAAAATACAATGTTGAATAATCATCACATGAGCCAAGAACGGGAAAACGGAAAACCATCCTCAATCAATAGACCCAAACTGGGGAGTTGGTCCCCAATCCCCAGACAACAAAAGTCAAAGCATCTTTTGACCGAGTGCTGTGCCTATACTTTATACTTCGTTTGGGGGATGGACGAGGATCAGAGATAATTTACCTGTCAGAATTTGTGAACTATAGGCTACTGGACGGAAGTCGAACCGAAATCCCCTGCTCTGTCGTGATCGTACTGGTGGTGGTCATGATGGTGGTAGTGATGTTGATGATGATGACTACGATGATGATGATTATAACGATGATGATGATGTCTATCATAGTGGCGATTATGATTTGAATATTAAACATTATTGTCTGTATTGTACATGGAATGCATAATACTCTACGTGCCACATAAATATATATTACTATCATATAAATGTATAAATATTCGCCAAAGTCGGCCGTACTCTCTAATGGGACACAGATTATTAGGTGCCGCGGCGTAATAGCATAGACATCTCTTGCTCTAGACTGTCCTGCATAGACATTTATAACACTAGACTGTCTGACAGAGACCGGAGCGAGTGCCTGATTTCCTAATTGCATTTTCGTTGCGTTGCTTTTGGACGAAAGAAACAAACACAGACAGAGGAGCAGACAGACTGAGTAGCAGGCATAAGGAGAGGCAGATAGACAGATATGCAGACAACCAGATAAAAGCAAACAGAGTGACGGACACAGAGAGTAAGTGATGATGGGTGAGTGAGAGAGCCAGTGAAGGAGGAAAGAGGAAGGCATGGAGGAAGGCATGAGACCTGTAAGTTATCGTTGCCAGAGGTCGTGACGGTTTTGTTGATCGTTGATGAATGATGACAACTTACGACGGTAAACGACGATAGATGGCGGTAATAGTCTGCGTAACGAGCGAGAGTCATCTGCCGCCGTTTCTCCTCAGCAGACGATTAGTCATCGAGGAGTAGGCGAAAGAAGAAGGAGTAGAAGGAGGAGGACGAGGAGGACGTACACAGATAGACTGACAGGCACACAGACAGACATCCAAGCAGACCCATAGACAGACACAATGACCCACCAAAGTGACCCACCACCGTTCATTGACCTGCCATACTGACCCACGACTTCAGTAAACTACCCCCAGACACCCAAGACAGGAACACAGGCAGACACACATACAGACAGACACACACACAGACTGGCATAAAGGTAGACAGTGCCAAATATTGAACTCAGAGATACAGGCAGATGGGTGGATGGACAGACAGACAGACAGACAGAAAGACAGACAGACAGACAGACAGACAACAAAAGGAGACAATACACGTACTCTGTTGTTAATATTTCCAGGCAACAACTATGTATACGTTGCGAGGGATGGAGTGGTTGCTAACAGGAAGGCACAGCCGCTGCAGCAAATGAACATGTTGCCTCAAGGGATGGACAGTTTGCTGTATATGAGGATGATTAGAGAGCTTTCGCTTCAACGAACTCGTCTTCGCCTGATGCCTCGTCCTTTAGCTAATGTTGTGGGCCAATATGGTGGGTCGTTGCGGTGGGTGACTGTGGTGGATAGATGTGGAAATGTGATGGGTTGCTGTTGTTGTGTGTAGTTCTGATGGTGGGTCACTGTGGTTGTGGGCTAACATTATATTTCATTGTGGTGGTAGATCATTCGGTTGGTGGGTCAATATGGCGGGTAATTGTACGGTGGTGGGTCATTGTGTTGGTGGATCTCTTTAATTAACCCGACCATTCGCACTCTGTAGACTCTTCCAATCTGTCTGTGTGTTTCGTTCATCTGGCCATCCCGGGTCCTAACTCAATTCTGTTCTGATATTCCGAAACAGACTGTCTTCTGTTATGTAACTTGCAGGGCTAATTCTTGTAATAATTTTTATGGAAGGGGCCCACAATTCCCCGTCCATCAATTCTAGTAGTTTCTCATTTTCCAATCATCCATTCTTTCATTCTTCCAATACCCATTTCATATATTCTTTCCTTCTGTTGTTCCATTCATCCATCTTTTCTGTTATTCGATAATCCCACCCATCCCTTTAACCATTCTTCCATTATTCTATTACGCCTATTCAGTATAGATTCATCCATTCTTTCATTATTCCATAATTCCATTCATCCACTCTTCCATTCAGCCATTCTACCATTCTCGCATCCTTCCAGTTATCCATTCATCCATGCTTTCATCTACGAATTATTCATATTGTCAATCCTACTTCCATCATCAGTTCCATGAATTTTCGTTCCTATCCAGTAGCCTAGGCCTATCGGGATCACTGCTGTGTTACAATCATAATACAACTGTTTCCGATAAGCATCACGTCATCGTAAATAAGCGCATCAAAGTTCTATAATCGATATGCAATCGATAAAACACACATCACTCTATAATAAGCCGGGGATTTTCATGAATTAACCTAATCCACGGGTTCTCAGTTCCAAAGCGTTAAAAATCGAATGATCTCGAACGACTAGGTCCTATTAAAACCAGGCGAACCGTTCGTTAATTGTCAACGAACGTCTAGTCTATTTGCCCGTGTCGCAGCTGGCACGTCTATTTATTATCGCGGTCGGGCTCTGCACGTGACTTCCGCTCCGGAGACAGTTCTTAATGGCTGGCGTCGTTCGCAGGAGTTGGTCGAATGTTTTCACAAAATGTCACACCAGAGACCGTTTCGACGCAAGGCGATTTTCGAGATTTATCTAGCGCCGCTCTAGCGAAGTCGAATCCTTTGACACCATCGCCGGGGCGATTGTTTACGAGACCCGAGCGAGTTCCGTTGACATTCGGCCATGTTGGGATGGCTGGCTGTGGGTGATGGAGGGATCGTCCACCGGCGGTGCACGGTGCGTGTTGCGCAGAGTGTAGGAACGTCAGCGAGCAAAGGGTCGAATCTCCGACCCTAGATTAAATCTGGAGCTTGATTCTGTATTTTTCTATCTGCAGCAGGAGGCTTTTCCACGTCTAGGGATAGGGCTGTGAAGTGTTGATATTTGTGACACGAGTGTTTCCTACGCCATACAGCCAGCCAGGGTGAAATAGGGTCCCTAGACATGAAAAATCAGCGAGGTGCTTTTCTGCCACAATGTCACGAATGACGCCCTTCTCGTTCGCATGGGCAGCAACTGCAAGTGCCCATCGACTTCCCATATCCGTCGAATTCCATGCCTACCCACTTCCATATTCAATTCCCTGTCAACTCCAACAACGCGTAACGAATAGATGATCTACATGTAGCCTAGTATTACAGATGAGCATAGGGATTATCTTGGCTGTTCTATTAATGTAAGTTATACTAGTTGTTTAAACCCGTTTTAAACAACTGGAATCAGGCGATTAAAATGAAAGCAGGTTTTCGGCATGCGCGGCCTAAGTAAATTGGCCCATTTAAACCCGTTAAGGTCTTTCATTTCAGCCTGTTCGCGACCTAAGTGAATTAGTTAACTTTAAGCCTGTTTTAAGCCGTTAGTTTAATAGAGCAGCCATTTGCGGTATATTTAAATTTACGTTGAATTAAGTGCGAAACGAACGTCCGTTGTAATCTCGCCATTTGTAAACAGTGACGTCATTGATCATGAACATTTTATTATTTGGAAGCGGCCAATGAGAGGAGCGTAACAAAACGTTCACTTCGAGACTTCTGATATTTCTGGCTGTTGTTGCATTCCGGAAAACAATTTTAGTGAACAAATTGTATCAGTCAGAATTGTATCAATTCTTGTATACGTATACCTTCATTAGACCTACAGAATGCCTACTTTTAAACGAGTGACTAATAGCTCTTAAACTACTTCATGTAGGCCCCATATATACAGCCTAGAAATGATCAGGTCTGGAGCGGTGGAGCCTCAGACAAAGACTGAACTTTTTGTGTTACGTTTTCGGCTGTTGTGCTAACACGCTATGACTTCACTGGTCACTGCAGTTACTACTTACGATTGACACTTCCCAGAATGTATGACAGTAGTCTTTACGCTATGTATGACCTCCAGCGTTTTCTGTATGAATCTTTAGTAAAGATTAACGCAGTGATGTACAGAATTATCCACAAATTGAAACGACACATATAGGCCTAATCCGTGATTGGCAGCAGTGCGGAAAAGATCTATGACAGAAGTGGAAATATACCGTACTACGGAAGATAGTCTGAACCAGTGGGATAGAAATGTAATTCATTCATTTATTCATTCAAGTATTTTATATAGCACCTCTTCCAGGGGGCTACTCAGAGGTACTCCCGACTCCAGCACGGCCAAATAAAACAGTTTTCAGTCTAGTCTAGTGTAGAACGTATCAGAGGGAGTTCTGGGGAGCAGGCGCAGCTCCACAGGGAGGCTCCCTGTGGAGCTGCGCCTGCTCCCCAGAACTTCCATGCCGTTCCATGCCGTCGTGCCCACCACTGAAAAAAGCACGATTCTGCATTGTAGCAATGCGGCAGTCTTGTTGTCCTCGAGACCAAGGTCTTGGTCTCGAGTGCACTCGAGTTCGTTTTTAAAAGTCTTGGTCTTGGTCTTGGTCTTGAGATTCAAGGTCTTGGTCTTGGTCTTGGTCTTGAGGTTCAAGGTCTTGGTCTTGGTCTTGGTCTTGGTCTTGAGGTTCAAAGTCTTGGTCTTGGTCTCGCAAGACCAAGACCAAGACCGGCTGTCAATATGAACAGTCATTTCACAGAACTCAAGAATTCTGTATCAAGCCTGCTTGCATCATACGACCAATATCTATGGATGGATACAAGTCTTGTTGGTCAGGAAAACCCATTGGCAGCAGCAACAGTTATTCTGTATCAGACGGTATGATAAACCACGGGAAGATTTCAAAAGGACTCATTATCTGTACATTTACATCCAGTGCTTGAAAAGCTTCTTCGTGTGTGTCAGCGACTTCAGCACCTGTAGAACGTATTTTTTCACATGGCGGAATTATTATGAGGCCCACCAGGTACGTCTTGGTCAGAAAATTCTGAGCGAATTGGTTTTTATAAAATACAAAAGGCATTTGGAATAATAGTTTGCATGAAGGACTTTTGAATACAAATTCGGATTTCTCTGCAGTTTGCATTTAAAGTTAATTTGCTTGAATAAAATAAAACACATGTTTTCATTAAAATAGCGAATATTCCGACTTGACAATTTTAGAAATCTTGACCTAATTGCGATTTTTTGGGTCTTGGTCTTGGTCTTGGTCTTGGTCTTGAGGTTCAAGGTCTTGGTCTTGGTCTTGGTCTCGAGGTTCAAAGTCTTGGTCTTGGTCTTGGTCTTGAGGTTCAAGGTCTTGGTCTTGGTCTTGGTCTTGAGGTTCAAGGTCTTGGTCTCGGTCTTGGTCTTGAGGTTTAAGGCCTTGACAACAAGACTGCAATGCGGACATAGGCACAATAAGCACCACCTTCCCCGAAGAGCGGAGGTGGCGGCTACACTGAACTCCCAACGCCGGGCGGCAAAGGACCCGCAAATAAGCTGGTGCACAGCTGTAATATAATGTATGTAAATCTTATAAATTTCTCAGCGCCACACAAAAGCTGCGTCAAGGAGACCAGCTTAATCACCGGCGCCGTATCAAATCAAGTGCGCATGCAATAGCCAGGTTGTTTTGAAACAGACTAGAAAACTATGGGCAAATTTTCTTCATGCACAAAGTTTAGCCCAGTTGGGGAACCTAAGGACAGGAGCAAAATATATGTGAAAATGAATAGGACCTATCCAAAGGAAGATAGTCTCAATTAGTGGAAGAGAGTTCCCCTTGCCACTTAGGAATTGCACCCATGTACCCTATGCTTAATCGCGATTTATACATGTGACGTAAATAAGACTATATATATATATATATATATGCATGTGACGTATATAAGACTATATATATATATATATATGTGTGCACTTATATGCATCCACTTATATTATAGTCTCATATGTGGCGATATATTTATTTATATTTATATTGAAATAAATATATCGCGTAAATCTTTTGTCAGCAGGGACATTAATAAGCCGTGCATGACATGCGTCAATGATGTCATCGGTGTGGTCTACGTGAAAATGTCCATCAGTCGGTGTAATATGATATATAATACGTTAATTCGCCCATTTTCTTCGCCATTCATCCGATCCATATAGAGCGTAAATTAACGTATTGCGTTCGGTCAGTGGGTCGATAATAGTGACTTGTGATGTAGTAGAGTAATTACCGTGCTCGATCTATGGATCGCGACGCTGATGTGGTAAGTATGGCGTCGTCTTCGGCTTCTGCTTAATCTCAACTGAGCACGGCAGGGGGCGGCACGATCTCGTTCCGGAGCTCGACCGTGGCCCGTGGTTTATTTGCTTCCCCGACGGTCGGTCGGACGCTCGGCCGAGCGCTCGACCGGATCTGGATCGTCGTTCCGATGAGACGGCGGCAAGTCGTCGTCGTCGTCGGTGGCTAGATGGCGCTGTTGTTGCTGTCCGAAGCGCAAACGAATCGATAGTCCGTTTCGACGACTTTTGCTGCGTTCCGGAGGGGCGCTCTTGGTGCATTTGGGGATGAGCGAATTCTACGGAAGTCCGTTTCGACGACTTTTGCTGCGTTCCGGAGGGGCGCTCTTGCTGCATTTGGGGATGAGCGAATTCTACGGAAGTTCGCCTTCTCCGCTCTTTTAATAGGTGGTTAGTATTACTTGCAACTGAATGCAACGAAAGGTGAGGTGAAGACGACGTTAACGGCCTTGGCCGCCACGAGGTGTCGTTAAACAATGGATACCACTAATCGCTAGTTGTTCTTTGACAGGCTGTAGGATGAGGTAACCAACTTAACAGCCCTTCAATCCAACTGTTCCCGCGTGGTAGCCATCGTGCACAAATAATCATTCTTCCTCTGGTCTCTTCAAGGTAACCGGATTATGGTAATCGAATAATATCATCCCTGGACATCTGCCCGACTTGACCATGAGTCGTTAATAAGCTGGTGTCATCCGCTTACAAGTGGCGCTTTATAAATTTGGAGTTTACGTTTACAATTACGCTTAGCTTTTAGATATATATATATATATATATATATATATATATATATATATATATATATATATATATATATATATATATATATATATATATATATATTCGAGTTGCCGATTGCGAGAACGCGACCTTTAGGGCGCCACAGGAACGCAGCAGTTGTTTTGACAGTCGCGCAGGCGTTGGCGCAAAGCTCTTACGCCTTTTGCAGACCATAAGTCAACGTTAGTCTGCCGTCTCCCCTGACGCTAATTACTCGGCCGTCTTTAAGGCCCGACTGTCGGACGAATGGACGGATGGACGGACGGAGGTCAGAGGGCACGGGCGCAGGCGGCGGCTGGACTGGTCGAGGCATCGGTTGGTGAGCGCGAGCCGAGGCCGCGAGACGAACGGCGGGCGCCACCGTCGGTCCAACTATGAAGTCGGAAGAGCCGACAAGTCGGGTAATTATTGTCAGGCGTTTCTCATTAGACGGTCGCTGACTGCGGCGGTCGCTCGCGTCCGAATGAACGGACGAACGGACGGACGATGCGGGGCTTCCAAAGACTTGGCTGTGATTGCGTTTGATCGCAAGGCATTTACCAGGCGCCTTGTCGGGAATGAAGGACTGAGACGGACGGACGGACCGACGTACCGACGGAATGATAGACAGAGCGAGGGAGGGAGGGAGGGAAGGAGGGAGGGATGATGGTGGCGATGATGGAGGGAAGGAGTGAGGAATGGAGGGAAGCAGGGAGGAAGGGAGACAGGCAGACAGGGTGGCAGGGATGGAGGCAGGGAGGAAGACAGGGATGGAGGGATGGAGGGTAAGCAGGCAGGGAAGCAGGGAGGCGGGGACGGATGGAAAGAGAGATTGAAGGAAGAATGGAGAGATGGACGGAGGAAGGCAACGCTGGAATAAGAGGCAAGGGGAATGAAGACGAAGATCTAGGAGACAGTTGTAATAGGGTAGGTGACTGAGGGAAGAGAATGCAAGCGGAATTACAGACAGAGAGAAATATGTGAGAAATAGATAGATAGATAGATAGATAGATAGATAGATAGATAGATAGATAGATAGATAGATAGATAGATAGATAGATAGATAGATAGATAGATAGATAGATAGATAGATAGATAGATAGATAGATAGATAGATAGATAGATAGATAGATAGATAGATGACAGATAGATAGATAGATAGATAGATAGATAGATAGATAGATAGATAGATGATAGATAGATAGATAGATAGATAGATAGATAGATAGATAGATAGATAGATAGATAGATAGATAGATAGATAGATAGATAGATAGATAGATAGATAGATAGATAGTTAGATAGATAGATAGATAGATAGATAGATAGATAGATAGATAGATAGATAGATAGATAGATAGATAGATAGATAGATAGATAGATAGATAGATAGATAGATAGATAGATAGATAGATAGAACAGGAGGTAAAAGGAATAAGACAAAGAATGGGAGACAGGGATAAGGCAAAGAGTATACCTTTTAGAGAAGTATTATCTTTAGTTGTGAACTTGCGACACGTTTTTATGACAAATTTCAATAAATAAACAAATTCAAAAGTAAAGTAAATTAATTGGAAAGTGCCTGTTTTAGCATTAACAATATTAGCATCTGGCAAGAAAATAAGATGAGATTTCTCAGATTTTCCAACTGGATCTGAGACATCACGTTTTGTTGCTGCAACATCAGCATCAGTGGAGAGGGTGTTATAAGATATTATGTCGAAAGTGAGCGAAAAAATTGCCTCGAAAGCAATACTTTAGAACTCATAATCCCATTTCTTATATGAAGAGCTGAAAATTTGAGTCATCATCATAGGCGTAGCCACATTGAGGCAAGATGAGGCAGTCTTCTTCTCTTGCTTTTTTAGATTTCTAAATATTTTCTGTGGGTTATACCTTCGCAGCACCCCTACTACACCTGGATGTCTCCCGGAGTTATCTCCTTTTGAATTTAAGTCTGGCTACGTCCTTGGTCATCATCATTATTTGAAATATTTATCTAATATTATAGATTGTATGTCAAAATAGTAAACTGCGTTTTTGTGCATTCTGTATTCTGGTGTCTCTAATTAACTAGTTCAGTGCTAATTCTAATTCTAATTATTAGCTCTTCTAAAAATGCTAATTCTAATTCTAGTCATGCAATTTGAACTAACGCTAATGCGGTCTGGAACGGGTTACCCTTGGAGATGCGCTCGCTCCCTACGACCCTATCCGATCTTTTTATGTTAGATTTAAAACAGTTCTGTTTAGTCGGGCTGGAGTCGGGAGCGCTTCTGAGTAGCCCCCGAAGAGGCGTTTTATAAATGTCTTAATGAATGAAAGAATGAACTAAACCTTAATTACCCATCAGTGAAATAAAGTATTATGTCATGCATACCCATCGCTGGATATCTTTAACCCACTTCTCTGAGTTCCCCATGTCCCGATGTCCGTCGCGGTTATTTGCTCTGGTCCTAGGTTCTGGCATCTGCCTAAAAGTCCGGTTGTCTTTCCATACCTATGACTCTCCAGATTCATTTGCGTACACTTTGACCAGCGCGCCAGAGTATAACACACACGCGCAGGTGATTCAAAGGGAAAACGTGACATGCAGTGCAGAGTAAGCAACATAATTTTCATACACGGAAGTTCATCATCAGAGGTTCAAGGGAAACACATACGTACTGTGCTGCCACCTGCTGACACCTCCGAGCGTCGCGTGCACGAATGCATTACGCCGCGGAAATTGTGTTGATTAACTACGCGGTGCGCAGGATTAAGGCAAATGATTTTTGCGACGGCAATTAAGGACCGGGATGTTGACGGGGCGTCCAACCGAGCTGTTGTGGAACGACCTGCGGCCGTCGCTCGCATCGTCGGTCGCCTGAGAGGCCGAACGACGTGGAATGATGGACGCAGGCGGCCGAGCTTCAATTATGCTCCGAATGGCTGAAAATGTATGGTCTCAAAGACACCTATCTCTATGCCTTTTTTGGTTTGCCTCGGTCTCTTAATCAGTCTGCCTTTCTCTTTATCTATTTTTCTTGTCCTTTGTCTGTCTGTCTGTCTGTCTGTCTGTCTGTCTCCTTCTGTCTGTCTGTCTATCTATCTGGCTATAGCTGTTCTGATTGTCTGTCTGTTTGCCTTCCTGTCTATTTGTTTGTCAGTCGGTCGGTCAGTCAATCTGTTTTTCTGTCTGTAAAAAATGCGCTAGATTCTAAGACGTCACCTGATGCGCCTGATGACGTGATGGTGTGAACGGCGAACGAGAAGGAGGTCGATTGTAGAGACGACGTTCTGTAGGTCAGTGGCTGAGTGACAGAGAGAGCCGCAGAAGATTTCAGGGAATTCGAAGGGAGTTGTCGGTTGGATGGACTGGATAGGCGAGGTCGTGACTGAAGTGGAATATGCTGGAAAAGCGCTTAACTTCTTCTAGTCTTTGTTTTTGTAAGTGTAGATATATGAATATAATTTAAAATTATACGCTGGAATAATTATTACATTTTGATATAGGCCTATACTATATATACTAACGTATCCTTCCGTCAGTCCATCAGGCATAATTTAACTTATCTGTATGCTTCAATCCATTCGTCTCTATATTTGTCGCTGTTTCTATTCATGTATGTTCTTCTCTGTGTGTGTGTGTCTCTGTGTGTCGCTCTCTGTCTCTCTCTGTCTCTCTCTGTCACTCTGTCTCTGTCTGTTGGTCTCTGTCTGTCTCTCTGTCTGTCTGTCTGTCTGAGTGACAGAGATTGTCTTCGTAAGTGTAGATACGTGAATTTATGTCTGTCTGTCTGTCTGTCTGTCTGTCTGTCTGTCTGTCTGTCTGTCTGTCTGTCTGTCTCTCTCTCTCTCTCTCTCCGGTCCTCTGCAAATGTTGCAGGTCTTCCTGTGGGTTCGTGATTGGCATTAATTGTAAATCCTTTCTTAGACGATCGATCAAAAACAACAACCAGGTATGACTATACGAGACCTGTCTTCCATCGCTTCTGGTGCCAAGCTTCATCGGCTGCTGCTGCTATCTTCGTCCATCTGTCCACTGGCCGTTTCCGGTCAACTTCCTGCCCGGGTTTAGAAGCACCATCGACTGTCGCCTCGGGCAACTGTGCTGCATAGAAGGTTGTATTAGATTATGTTATATTATGGAATATTATCAACTGCAGCCGTTGGCATTTGCAAGGACGACATAGATTATATATAGAATTATAGGGTGGAGACAATATTCTGAGGTCATGGGGGATTTTAGAAGTCTACCGCAAAGACACGATTTACCGGAAATCGCTTAGATTCGGCCTTGTTGACTTTGCGGGCGTATTAGGTTCTTTAAATAAATAAATGAATAAATAAATAAACAAGGTCATGTCTTGTCTCTCCCAGAATCGGATAAGTAGAGATCTTGAAGAGGCGCTATATGAATGTCGATTGATTGACGTTGAATGAGCCTCGTGGATCTCGTGGACAATTTTTATCTCTTGAATTATTGCACTTCAGGTACAAAACATACATTAACACAAATAAATGTGATGTATACGGACGAGGGTTTACTTCTATACTATGGGCAGACAGGCAGACATACATACAGACAGACAGATATATATATACCGACAGACATACAGACAGAGAGACATACATACAGACAGATAGATATACGAACAGACAGACAGACAAATAGACAGACAGGCATACAGACAGAGAGACAAACATACATACACACATACATACATATAGACAGACAGACAGACATACAGACAGACAGACAGACAGACAGATAAACGTGAATTATACTTGCCGCTTTGTTCTGTAGATGCGGTGAAGACGTTATTCAAGAGCGCCGTCATTATGATGGCTCGTTTCACCCTCAGCAGGTAGTGGGAGTAGAAATAATTACCCCTCCTCTTTCTGTAGCCCTTCATGTTGTTCATGACCAGCCCCTGTCCTCCTCCTCTTTTGCTTTTGAGTTCTATATCGCTCTCCTTCCAACCCACACAAAGCATAGGTAGAATCGTCAAAATATGTAGCGCCAACGTGTTGTTCAAGAGTCAGTTGAGAGAGCAGTCCAGTTCACAGAGTGTGGGTCTCACACGACGAACTGTATCTATGACAACACATTTATATAGCGCCTTTTCGAATTCAATCTCAGTGCAGTTGCAAAGCGTACATTTCAGCAGAGCCTTCTACAGAAACAACTGCAGTCTAATCCACGTTAATCCAATCGAGTCTATTGTAATCAAGTCTAATCCGATATAATCCCACTAATCTAATCCAATCCAATATGGTCGCCTGCTTTAAGGAGAACTTCTATAGCGCCGTTTGAAAATGAACCACCGAGACTCGATGTTCCAGCGAGGTGCAGCTGCTGATCTTCTCCGTTCGACTTCTGAAGTACGTTTGACCGCTGGTGCCAAGTCTGCGATCGGCAAGTCATCCTTGCGCAGCACCGACCAACGTGTCTGTTGGTCGTTACGCGCTTCGGTATACAGACTGCTTATTATGGCATGTGGATGGAAACCTCGACGTGCTGCCGTATGTACGGAAAGCGTCAGTACTGACGGTAACTAACCGAATTTCCAGTTCAATTACTATAATACGCACGCCGACCATGTTTCACACGCGTATATATATATATATATATATATATATATATATATATATATATATATATATATAAGTATATATATACAATTTATGCGTTGTACTTTGTATTTAAATGCACATGTGTAAATAAAAACGCGCATACCTAAACATATATTCGTGCATATTCATATACATAATAAGATATATATATATATATATATATATATATATATATATATATATATATATATATATATATATATGGCCACATTGATCAGTCCTCTCACTCGCCGCCGTCGGATCTTCCAACCACAAATTTACAATCGGTGCACTCGGTTTTTAGCCGAATTATAGTTGGGGAGCCTAGCGAAACCAGCATCTTGGAATATCTGTCCCGAGGAGGATTTGAACTTTGACTTTGGGTTTATTGCCCAACACGTTAGCTTGGAGGAGGAGAAATCAGATTTAAAGTGGCGGCAATAATTATGCATCTCGTGGTAGGACTGAGTGGCAAAGCTTTAACTATAGCAGTCAACTCGCAGCTTCAGCCTGGTCAAATATAAATAATTAACCCTCAAATTTGCAGAATTATGGCGGTTCCATATTTAAGAACAACTGGGGTTCTTATCACGGAATCCATCTGTGCTCTAGGCCTACTATCTCGGAATTGATTGGGTTATGATTGAGCGTGGTTCCGACAAAAACACGTAAAGTAAATGTAACGCTCGTTAACATTATCGATGCCTTCTGTAATTGCTAATCCATCGTAGCTTGACATCTTGTTTCCCTTGCCATCCATCAGATTTCCATCCGGCGTCTCCAACAGATTGAGTGCGTCTTTGACTTTGGCTTTACTTGAAGAAGCGATAATCGATGGAAGCCAACTTGTGCTTTATGACAGCGGCGCTATATGAAGTCATTCGATTGTCATCCAAACGCCACAGAGGGATCTTGGTCTACGAGGTCAAAAGGTCATTCGGTTGAGCTGCAAACCCGACAACAATGATCATTATATTTGTCTTAGGTTATAAGAGTGTCCAGTGGTGGCCTATTCAGGTGCGTCTATCCCCCCCCCCCCGAAGTCATTGGTGCAACTTCCCTCCCCTCCCTCCTCTTCCCCCTTCTCTTTCCTTCCACCCATTAGTGATGGCACATAGACTGACAGATTCCTCCCCCCATAGTTTTTGGATGGAGCATTTGCTCCAAGGTTTCTATGGAGTAGACCTGTGGCCTATTCATAAGAATTTCTGTATAGCATTAAACGTAATGTTAGCGTCAATCGTGGGATTTACAAACATTCCGCCATTGCGCAACTTGGCTTTTCCAAAACCCGTCGACTTCTCGCCTCCATGCAGTCAGACAGTATTTCAAAAATGAAAATGAAGCATTATTTGTTAAAATGGTACAATAATTGCGGTGTGTTATAATTGTAAAGAACTCAATTGTTCTGTGAAAGATAACATTGTTAAAATTAAGCTTAAGAATCGTTCTACTGTTTTCACTTTTAATTTAGCTGTAAACAATTTAAGAAGACAAATCGTTTGGTCACCTGTAATAGGTTCTAATGGTCAGAGGATAACCCTGTACCTATAGCGAATTTCTCACCCACCCTTTCCTCACTCCCATCCATTGACCCCTCTCCCCATCTCTTCCTCCCTTCCTTCGTCTTACCCCCTCCTTCATTCATTAATCCACCCATCCTTTCCTGCCTACCTCGCCGTTCCTCCCTGCATCCATTCATCCATTCTTTATCCATCCATTCATTCTTCACTTCCCCTCGCTCTGCCTCCCTGCGTCCTGTCTTCAGCCGGTAATGATCCGGAGGCGTCCCGAAAGCCAGCTGTCGGCGGCAGAGGAATTTACGTAGCGCCAGGGGGCGATTAATTGATCGTCTGCTGCACGGAGTCGTCGAGAGCAAAGAACACGGAATATTTTCAGACGAATTACAGTTCGGCGACCGGGAGAATTTATAGGAGAATTCGGGAGGAAAACCATAGAGAGAATTCAAAGGACATTTTTTTAGAATTGTAGAAGATTGATGGCATGGATTCAGAGTGCAGAAGTATGGAACCGACTCAGATATGAGAATTTATTATTTATTTCATTTTTCTTTATTATTAGTTATGGGTTTGTGAGTGAAATTGGTTCCTGTTTGTACATTGACCCCCATTTCTCATGTTCAACGTTTCTCTGTGTCCGAATTAATTCACGCGAAAATGACCAGATGTGACTTAGCAGGGTAAGGTAAAGAAAGGTAAGAAAAGTGAGGTACGGAAATAAAGGACAGGTGAGGAAAGAAAGGTAAGGAAAGAAAGGTCAGGTAAGATAGACAGGGAATCTAAGGTAAGATGAAGTATATAAGGCAGGTTTGGATCAGATAAGAGGGTAAGCTATGACATCATTGACATGTAATCACATAAGATGGTAAGTTATAATATGTGACGATATGAGACGGTATGTTATGATATGTAATATGAGACGGTAAGTTGTATATGCAGTGCCGTAGTGAGGGTTGTTCCAATGGTGCCATGGAACAGGGCGCAACTTAAGAGAGGGAGCGCAAATGTTCGGACGGAATGATTTAATTATTAATCTAATTCCCAATATCTAGAAACATAATACCCATTTAAAATGAAATTAATGTAATAAAATTAAGTAACAACAAATACAGTATATATATATTAATATAATATTAATAGATAGATACCTGACAGTGCAGGAAAATATGGTCGTTACTGATTAAGATGATCTTTGGGGGGGGGGGGCATTATATTTACGCTTGGCACAGAGCGCAATTATAGCTTGCCTACGTTCCTGGTTATATGTTATGTAATATGCCACTTTGGCAGATTCAGAAATGCCTTTGAATTTTGTTCTCTGTCTCCGAAGTTCAAATTCCTGTGCGTTGCATGAAATTGACAGCTCGTTGTCAAGCCCTTTCATAGTAAGGTTTGTCTGGTTGTTGGCTTATCATTGTTCTTCATTACTGTCATCAGCTCTGCTTAAGATTCGTTTCAGCTGAAATAACCTAAACCCCGACCATGTCTCTCAGTACAAACTCTCATAGAGGCTGAAATAGTTAAGCATGGCTCAGTTAACTACGTGTGCAATGTACAATGGTTAGAGGGAAAGCTGCATCCATGCGCCCCTGTGTGAAAGTGCGTGCGGTTAGTCTCCTAAAGTGGCTTATTTCAGAGATTTAAACCTGTGGCTAGCACGGTCCATACACGGGGACCTTATAAGAGGGCGTGGTGTCCATTCAGAGGGGGAGCGATGGTCAAGGATCTCACCCGACAAATTCATTGAAAAATGAGCAGGGTCGAGGCCATATGGTCGCTATATAAAAACGTGTACAAAAACTGTACATTTACATTTACATTGTCATTGTCTTGTCTTTGCCTATACGTATACATATAGGCCCTGGTGCTTGCAATCACATACCTAGAACTCGGATATTGTTAATTTTATCTTGCCTCGCCTTGCTGGCTATGGCATAACATCATGGCATGATGTTTCTCGAATTTTTAAACAAGTCAGTTTATTGTGAACAATTCATCAATCCATGTAATTGGAATAAAAAAAGACTATAATACTAGTCATCAATTCATATTGCAGTTAAGTTTTTCCGCAAATAAAATTTACAGATTATAACGATATGTCGGTTCAGGAAAGATCACACATTAAAATATTCATATATCTATAGTCTATGTATGAAATGTGAAAAACGGCCAACACGTTAAGACATTGAATAGTCTGGGTAAGCGTTAAATAAGTCAGTTAGTCTCTTTAATGCCTTTTAAAATGCAATCGATACAATATTTCGGGGAGACGTAGACTGTAGACAATAATATTGTCTATTACAACTTCCAAGCAGCTGCTTTGTGTGCTTTTAAAGTACAGTATATATGTTAACAAATAAATAAAATGGCGTTTCACTTATATGCTGAAAATCGTGTCGCGTTTTACTACTTTAAAAAGTTATTGAACCAGCCATTAACACACTATACTGTATACTGTGGCCAGATGATGATAGAAACATACTTTATCTGGTAATGAAGAATAGATGTCGGGAATAATACAACAGTGACCTTTGCACAAAGGTCGTAAAAAGTTCCGTACAATAATTCAGATTCAAAATTCATATTCGGGTTGATTGCAGGCTTAACTCTTTGATATATTGGTAACGTTTCAAGACAGATATTCTGGCGCTACAGGTAATCCATAATATATATTTATTCTTATAATCTAGCATCGTATACCAGCTTCATGGGAGACTGCTTAAAATCCGTTGTTGTTATCCAGACTTATCATTATTCAACAAGGTCATCTCATTATCTTTGTCTGGTCATACCTAAATCAAGAACTGTTCTTTTTGTAAAGGCTCTGCAATCGTTCTCCTGAGAAAAAACTGATCTTTGTTCCAAAACTTGTTCGAGACACGGTAAGGGCGCCCTTAATAAAACTAGCAATTCTGTCTTCTTGTGGTGTACAACGAAGACAACCGAATAACGTCGGTATACCTGTGCTAGGCAAATTATGCTAACGTATATATGCTATGTCACATTGCATAGCTCACAGTTCACTTATAAAAATTGTAAAAGCAGTTTATCATCGTGACCAAATAGGCCTAATATCTGTCCTAGTGAAATCTGTTCGGTCGCCATTTTGGTTCCTCTGGACACGACCGGAGTAGGGCCATCCATTTAGTATGTACGCATGCATGGAGGGGGAGGAGGGGTACACAAATGCGTACGCTTGCGCTTGCACGTTGTGTATGATCTACTGATAAATGTAGGCACCCATAGGAAACGGGAGGGGGCGGGGCATAATTTGTCTATATTGGCCTTCAAATTGATTGGCCTTCAAATGAGCGATCGACAGTTCAGTGTTTTCCAGCTATCAGACAAGTACTACCGGTAGAAGTAGAACTGTGGCAGAGATGGCACTTGTATGCCACCTTACTTCTGACTGCTATTATTAAACTATCACACAGCTCAGCAGTGAGTCCGACACAGCCTGGCGCATCCCATGGATTACACAATACACATCCTCAATCCGGTCTAAACTGCAGACAGATTAAATATGGGGTGGGTGGTCGTCGTCGTCAAGCGTATGTACGCAGCTGGGGGTGTAAAAAGTACACTTGCGTACATGGTGAGTTTGCCAATTTTCCCGATTTCTGCGTACATACTAAATGTCATAGGCCTACCCCGTATTGCTTGGATCTTCAAAGTGGCTCGTCAAACCTCGAATAAATACTCATAATCAGTGTATCAAGGCATCATCGTATTATTTAGTTAATATCGATACAAATTCTAGATAAACGTATGAAACTAATGACGCGTCCGTCGCGTTACAGGTAGGTCTTCTATGAAAACATACGTTGAAACATTAAAATGCTGTGTAAACTATAATGCACGTATACTGAAAGATCGACAAAGGTCCTGTATGAACGCATAAAATACTTATTTTTTGTAACAGGTAGTATGAAAAGTACAAGAAATGCAAAAACGAATGCATTAAGTTAGCTGTTATATTTTTCGGTCAATGTAGCGATGTCGGTTTTCGTGTAAGATAAAATAATCGCGGAAAATTCTTTAAAAACCGGAAATGAATCGTCTGCTTGCGCCGCCTGGTGAATCGCTACACATCAGTTCTTCTATCTTCAAAAGGATTTCTTTCTCTTTCTCTGTCTCTAAGGCTAGATGTAAAGGCACGAAGAATAAATGTATAAATTCGTTGAACAATAATATCGTTTCATAGCTGTGCATTTCGACCATCAGGTCTACTAGAGGCTTAGAAAATTAATCACATCAACGAATCATGCGAGTAGGCCATGGAAAATGAGACCTCTGAATGGTTATCATCGAAGTTGTTGGCAGCATAATTACGTAACTTCAACCGAATAAAGAGCAATCACGTGATTCTCTTCGCGTTGCTGATTGGCTGCCCTCCCACTGGGTTTTTTGTGTCTGATTTGCATAAACAACGTCTTCGGCTCACAACACGCTGATTGGCTTGCCACTGGGTTTTTGGTGTCTAGATTTGCATAAACAACGTCGTCAGCTCACAACACGCTGATTGGCTGCCCACTGGGTTTCTGGTTCTGATTTGCATAAACAACGTCTTCAGCCCAAAACACGCTGATTGGCTGCACACTGGGTTTCTGGTTCTGATTTGCATAAACAACGTCGTCAGGTAATACACACATCTTTAGTTTCCAACGGTTGGATTCTTGACCTTAGATGAAGCTGATGACGGTTTTGTGATACGAGACGCAGCAGGCTGTGGACTTTGTGTCCCAGCGTTCATCCCTGCCCTTCTGCCAGCTCTGTTTTGCACCGCTTCAGAGGCCGGCTCCCGCATAGAGCAAGCGCCCACTCCCAGAGGCAACTTGGATTGTTTGGCAGGGTCCTTCTTCGCCGATGATGCTGAGATGAACGATCTGGTTATGCTTGGTCGAGTCTGGGCTTTCGCTTGGACTGTTGGTGAATCTGAGGTTGTCTGGGCCTGCGGTAACCTACTGGATCGAAGCTCTGCGGCCACCTTCTTGTTGTTCCGAAGCGTCGGCGGAGCTATGGCTGTCCTCGGAGAGGAGCCGCGCACGAATTCGTTCAGCCCTGGCCTCAGGGAGGCATCGCGGGTAGATGGTAGCTTAGGCTGCGGAGTGCTTGATCTACTGGTGGCAGGAATCGCCGAGGATAGGCGCTGTTGTGGTTTCTTCGGACGCTCTGGATCTTTAGGAGGGTTCGTGACCTTTCGCGATTGCGTGGAACCGAGATTGGTCTTTCGCGGGGTACAGACGCTGGAATCTTTCGAGGCATCATGAGACGATGGAACAGAAAGCCGAGTGTTGCTGGCAGAAGCAGCAGATGTGTGTTTTGGGATGGCACTGCGCTGGAAAGGGACTTTCGATGGCGTAGTTCCACTACGATGGGTTCTGCCAGTTTTCGGTTGAATGAGTGATGCCACGGAATCCTCCGTACTGTTCGTCTCATCCAGTTGTGCAGTAGGTGAAGAGTCCAACGTGGCCAAAGTAATATCATCGCTAAGAAGGTCGCATGGAGATATAAGGGCCGCCTCGTCCACGCATACCTCCACCGGGTTTGGTTCTGGCTTTACGACGATGCTATCGATGCTTCTGGAGAAGTAGCTGGCTCCGCAGCCGCTATCACCTCCGACAGTCCCATCTTCTGAATCGTCCGACATCTCCCGACTGCTTCCACTGACTCCGCAGGCAGACAGACTCTCCGGCTTGACTGCGGTCGAGTCGAAGTCTCCCGCGCTGCACATCGATGATCTCTGCGAAGAAGTGTTTGGATCGGACAGACTCTCGGATTCGAATCCTTCGTCATTCGTCCTCGGATCACGGTCGAGCTTCTTTGGCGGTCGCAGCTTGATCTCCTCATCGTTGAGAGAAGCGTTCGACCGGGTCGTCACTTCCTCTAGCGACGAAATTGAAGAACTAATGCAAGAGGTCTCCTTAAGAACCCCGCAGCGTGCAGGCCTCGTCTTGCTCGGCGAATTCAGATCCAAGTTTTCGGCTTCATCGACGCCTCCCGTATAGAGAAGCGACAGTCGCCTGAGCTTGGATTTCGTTCCTTCGCGAATCTGGTCCGTCTTGGACTGGAACTCCTGAACTTTGAGGTTCAATTCCTCAAGCTCCAGTTCGCTTCGTAGGGTGGATGAAGGTACTACAGCGTCGTCGACACTCCTGTCGCCTCTGACGGTAAAAAGCGAGCGTTTCTTTTGACTGCAGCGATCGAGGGAGTTGCTGTCATACATACCACCGGTACCCAGGCTTAAAGCACGGCTAAAAACAGCCCTCTTCATAAAGCTGTTCATCCCTTTGCCATTAAATACATCCCCACTGCCGTTCTCCTCCCCGTCGCCACCCAGGAAAATTTCACCGTTAGAATTCTTCCTAGTTTCCAAATCGGTCTCTTTCTCGTTTTCTCGCTGTGGTTCGACAAGGGAACTAGAATCTACTTGCAGTTCCAAATCAGTTTCTTGTTCGTCAAACGAAATTGAAATATCGCTTTCAGAAACAGGCAATAACGAATCATCTTGGACAGGATGCGAGCTTCGCTTTGGTGATTTTGAACAACTGTCAACTTCGTTTACAGAATCTTCCAATGAAATTTCTAGCTCATTTCTTATAGTCTGCGAGCCAGATGAAAACAGATCAGCACCTGGAAATTCGTTATTTTCGTTATTTTTAAAACCATTTTCGAGTATCGACTCATTCACTTCGTTGGCAGAAACAGAATGATCCCGAGGCCGAATTGGAGGTCTAGTGGAAGAGGTATTCGATCTGACAAAGGGATGCTCCTGCACGGAAACGCATGGATCGACAAATGCAACGACGTTCTCCGGTTGTGTTCTCTCCTCCATAACTTCTGGAATGATCTGATCTATCCCAAAAGTCTGTCTCGCACAACCACTGGTCATCATTGTTTTAGCCATTTTACACAAGCCAATATTTACGCCATTGTTCGGTTTAATACCTTGCGAGAAGCCATTTCTCCTGAAGCTGTTTCCGTTTACAAAGTTATGCGTCAGGTCTGTAACTGAACACCTACCGACGTTATGGTTATTAGTAAAATCCGTAGAATTATCAAATTCTGAGCTGATAAGACATAAGTCAGTCGCCAGAGAGTCAGGATCGTCATTGCTCATTTTGACAGGTGGCGACTCTGACTTCAAATGTACTTTAGGAATCCACTGGCTCTCACGTGTCAAGTTCGTGTATTCCTGCGCCAGAGGACTGCTGTGGCCAATCGTGGTATTTGTATTTTGATGGTTTGGTGCGATTCGCGTAGTGCTGAATCTGCAGGAAGACTGGTTATTTTGAATAAGCGTGTTGTTAGTTAACAAACGGTCGGAAGGCGGCGCTTGGAAAGGCATAGACAGAGAACGCACTGTGATTGGTGGTTTATTGGAGTTGAGGGGCGGGGCGACAAAGCTGATGGCGCCAGAGTTCTTGGTCACTGGGGTAATCCGTTCCCGGGTGGATTCGAAGTTGAGGGGTTTTCGTTTTCGTTGCTGCTGTCTGCCAATGCTGCCTCCATGGTATCCCTCCGGCAACTCAGCGGCCACGGCGGACGACTGGACCAGGTAACTGAGCAGATCGTCGTCCCTGACCAAATCACGCGACTGGCGCCTCCTGCTCAAGGACCCGTACCGAAAGAAGTCCGACTGTTCTGCGTTGTCGGGAGGCGCGCCCGGCAAGTCATTGTCTTCTGCCGATGATTCCGGTAGGGATGCCACCGTTCGCAGATGATTTCGTGTCGTGGCACTGGCACTTTCACCGCTTCCGTCCGTGGCATCGCACGGTGACTGGTCCACCTTTGGTGTCGACGGAGCAGAGTGCGGATATATAGAGGCGTCGCTGTAGTTTCTTCTGAAACCTCTGACTCCTGGAAGCGACTCCCCGTTACGGACGAGAGGCGACTCAGACCCACTGAGACGTGAACTTGAAAGACTGTGGAAAGATCGTCGCTCAAAACCGGAACCTAAGACAAAAAACATGCACACCATTGAAAACAGAAAACTAAAATCGTTTGGCATACAGGGGTATGTTACAACGGTATGAACCTAGCGAATTGATAAATAGCCTATTCAGTATTGTGTAATTTGGACTTGCACTGCATTGCACCAAGAGGCGAATAATTTAGTCTACAAACCGATCTGCGGTGAATTCGTTTGGTGACCCATCGAGAAACTAATACAAATCAGCCTCCAGAGGAATTTGGTATGTTTGATGCATGCATCCGGCTATTTTGTACGCAGCGCATTTTTAACCTCACAAACATTTAGCCTGTTTGCCTTCGGTGTGCGAGTGTCGACCTCCGTGATTACAGTTACACAGAGTCGAATGTTGTTGATGTGCCCGAAAACCTATCTCACTCAAACACGATTCAGACCGTACTGTCCTGAAGACAACTCCTGTTGCAATGGATATAACAGTTGGTAGGTAATGTAGACTATATCTGTTGCAACTGATTTAACTGGTGCTATACCGGCAATGGACCAATCCGTGGTCAATAATGTAGGTTGTACCTGTTGCAATTGAGTGTCGTTTGACGTTCATCTGAGCTTCTCGCATTAGTCTTCGCTGTTCAGCTTTCTCTTCAAGCAACTTTCTTTCGCGATTCTCCTGTAAAAGAAATCCAGGACGAATCTCTTTGAATCAGGAAGCAGTCACTCATCCCATTTCTTTAATTCAGTTAGTACATGGTCGAGTTTTATCTGAGAAAATACCTGGCTGGCTTTTAATAGATAAAGTACCCAGCTGACTTTTAACAGAGAAAGAGTCTGATAGGATCTCGTAAGAGAAAGTACCTGATTGGATTTTAACCAACAAGCATCTGCCTGGCTTTTGGTAGAGAAAGGAACCTGATTTGCTTTTATTAGAGAAAAGGTACCTGGCTGGCTTTGACGAGCATGTCAACAAATGTGTTGAATATTTTGATGCATTCGTCCAACTGGAAACTCGCTTCATTCTCGCAGAAGTACTGAGCCAGTTCGAGACGCAATGACTCCAACTCATCCACGTCACGGACCAAAGTTGACAGCTCCTCACTGGCATACTGTAACACACCAGATGTAATGCAATGTCATATGATGTAAATGTGATGTTATGTGATGTACGCTATGTGGTATAATGCTATGACGCCAATGTTTCAAGAAGTTCAAGGGATCTGTCCAGTGGCAATCTTTCGTGCACTTTGAAGTCAACAACAGCGATACAAAGCATTTCATGACAGGAAATGCGAACCTACGCAACGCCACGTTACTATAGCCTGCCCTTCCTACCCTATCCTATCCTACTCTAGCCTACCCTATCACCCACCCTTCCTACTATACCCTGACCTATCATACTCAACCATACCCTATCCTTCCACCCTTTCCAACTAAACCCTCCCCTTCCTGCCCAATCATACTCTACCCTACCATATCCTCCCACCCTTTCCAACTATACCCTCCCTTCCTGCCCTATCCTACTCTACACATCCTATCCCCCACCCTTTCCAACTGTACCCTCCCTTCCTGCCCTATCCTACTCTACACATCCTATCCCCCACCCTTTCCAACTGTACCCTCCCTTCCTGCCCTATCCTACTCTTCCATGTCCTATTCCCCACCCTTTCCAACTATACCCTCCCCTTCCTGCCCTATCATACTCTACCCTACCCTATCGTCCACCCTTTCCAACTATACCTCCCCTTCCTGCCCTATCAAACTCTACCCTACCCTATTCCCCACCCTTTCCAACTATACCTCCCTTCCTGCCCTATCAAACTCTACCCTACCCTATCCCCCACCCTTTCCAACTATACCCTCCCCTTCCTGCCCTATCAAACTGCCCTACCCTATCCTCCCACCCAATCCAACAATAAATAAATAGACCGGAAGCTGACCTCCATGAATCGCTCCATCTGTTGGAGAAACTCGGGGTCCGTTTGTTCCAACAGCTGCTTGATGCGGTTCAGTTTCTCTCGAAGGGACTGGACGTCGCTTCGAATCGCCTCAACCGACCACCTGCAATTCAACATTCAGTCAGTCATGTCTTTTATACAATCGTATCTAAATGGGAAATTCATATAGCGCCGTCGTAGTAATACACACGATATTAATCTATCAAACAGTCATGCTCAAGGTGAGTTTGAAACGGCCATAAAAGGCGTCATACGTCCATTCTATTTAATTTGTTTTCTATTTCTCTCTTACCAATCTTGCTGTACTATTCATTTACGGACAGATGGGCGCCTTGCATGGCTGCCATGTAGTTAAATTCGACTCCTGTTTAACAGTTTAACTTGTTATCGTCTGTTACTACTATATCATGCAATCTATGCGTGCTTCTGAGGTTGAAATAATAAACGAAGATTATTTGTTTCTCCTTTCTTTTTTCCCATCTTTTCATTTTCTTGCCTTCATAATTATTCTCATGAAAGTCATATCATGTCTGAATCCACATCCATTCTACTTCATTATTTCCCTTTTTAGTCTCTTGTCTTTTCGCTTTCTCTTTTCTTTACAGTCTCCTACCTTTAGCCTTTCATCCTCTTTCCTTGATTTCCTTTATCTAGCTTTCTTTGCCCGTCATCTTGTCTTTCCCTTCCCTGTCACTAGAGATCGATGTACTTGTAAATGCTGTAGATTCAACTTGTTAAGAGTCAGTCTGAACAGATCGAATTAGGATACGTACTGCGCCGCCTCCTTGAGGCACTTGAGTTCCAGGTGAAACCTTGAAACGTCGATGCTCCTCTTCTCAGCCTCCTATCGCACACAAAATCCAATCAGTCCAATAAATATGTGTATTAGTGTAAGTCATCTCGGTGATTTAAAGTCAGAGTACAAGTTCGTTTAACTTTGGGTCGAATTCTGACAACTGTGGATGTGTAGTACAAAAGTCAGCTATACGGAGTTTGCAAAATGAAGTATTAAGGATGGAAGACTGGATGGAATGGAATGGGGTGTAATGGGATGGAATGGAATGGAATGATAGGAAGGATGGGTGGGTTGGAGATTAGGTGGGTGGGATTGGGTGGGTTGGTCCTGGGTAGGTGGGTTGGGTGGATGGATGGATAAGAGAGATAAAGCAGAATTTATAGGAGAGATGAAGAAGGATTTGAAAAACAGAGAGATCATACAAGAGGGAGAGACAGACAGACAGACAGACAGACAGACAGACAGACAGACAGACAGACAGACAGACAGACAGACAGACAGACAGACAGACAGACAGACACGCAGACAGACACACAGACAGACAGACAGACAGACACACAGACAGACACACAGACAGACAGACAGACAGATGAAAAGGATGTGGAAGAACAAGAGTAAAGATGGCAGACAGATCGATTGGTGAGGTGTTCTGACCAGGTGATCTCTGTTCTTGGCTTACCATGACGATGACGTGAGTGAAATTGATTCTGCTGTTGTTTGCTTTGAGGTCTCCCAATGACGTCAGAGAGTTCAATCGAAAGCCACCCGCTTCTCCTGCATACCCACCCTAAAATAAGTCAGTTAACCTTTTCAGTCATTCATGAATTACTTAACTTTTCATTCATTCATGCATCTCTCCATTCGTTCATTCGTTCATTCGTTCATTCGGTCAGTCGGTCAGTCAGTCAGTCAGTCAGTCAGTCAGTCAGTCAGTCAGTCAGTCAGTCAGTCAGTCAGTCAGTCAGTCAGTCAGTCAGTCAGTCAGTCAGTCAGTCAGTCAGTCAGTCAGTCAGTCAGTCAGTCAGTCAGTCAGTCAGTCAGTCAGTCAGTCAGTCAGTCAGTCAGTCAGTCAGTCAGTCAGTCAGTCAGTCAGTGGCGTACCGAACGGGGGGCAGAGGGGGCGAGTCGCCCCGGGCGGCACTTTTGTAGGGGCGACAAAATAGGGTTGAAGAAAAATAGAAAGAGTGAATTTGGATTTTAAAAAAGAAAAAGTAGGATAGAAGAGAGAAAGAAAAAGAAGGAAAGAAAGAAACTGACACTTTTGGTCAAGTCGGCTTGGCTTCTGTTGATCGTTAGGGGCGGCATCACTCTCGGAGGTCTACGTTAAACAACAGTATTGCAGAAAGGGAAGGGGAATCGCATTTATCTAGTAAACTGTAGACAGAGTAACAGAGTACATACAGTATAGTCTACTTTAGAGCATAGACTATTCTTGTTATGCCGCCTTTCGAAGGCCTAATCATTATATATATGTACGCCTATATATGCACAGGTAGGCTCATCTAAACGAACTAATGATTTAGAATAAAATTTAATCGCAAACTATCAATATCACCACCACAGTCTTTCACCACTTATGATTTAGTACTCTTTTTAAAATTAATTTTAAAATTGGCCTGGCTTTGACAGAAAATTCAGTTATTTTCGAATCTCGGTTACACCTACGCTATTAATTCTTTTCCTTCGGCGTTTTTGCAATAATGCTGCAGACTGCATTTGCTTTGCAATGTTTACTAAATATGAGCATAATTATTATATTATTATCCAGTAAATAAAGTACATTGTTTGATTTTACTGTTACTAAAACTTAAACTTCTAGCAGTGATGTAGCCAGACTTAAATTCAAGAGGAGACAACTCCGGGAGACATCCAGGTGTAGTAGGGGAGCGGAGGTATAACCCACGGAAAATTTGTGAAATCTAAAAAGCAAGAGGAGGTAACTACCTCCACTTGCCTCAATGTGGCTACGCCTATGACTTCTAGTGCGCACAATAAGCCGTATTTTATACCGTTACTGTATAGCGGAATAAAGGTTATTAATACGATCGTCATGTAATATCTTAGAGAAAATAGCATATCGAAAATTAAGTGGTCAAGGGCGGCATTTTGGGCCCTCGCCCCGGGCGGCATTTCAGCTCCGTACGCCACTGCAGTCAGTCAGTCAGTCAGTCAGTCAGTCAGTCAGTCAGTCAGTCAGTCAGTCAGTCAGTCAGTCAGTCAGTCAGTCAGAAAGCCAGACTGACTGACTGACTGACTGACTGACTGACTGACTGACTGACTGACTGTCAGTCCTTTCATTAGGCAGTATACGTTTTATTAAATCTACAGCACCGTCAGTGGGTAGATACACACATGGGCTGTGGAAGTTCATCACAGATCGGTCACTCAACGTGGCTACCTGGTTCACGGTCGCCACCTTGTGAATAAGACGAAACTAAGCCAGCTCCCTACACAGCTGACGCCAAACGGTTTTTGCGCTATGAAGCGTGTCGTTCTCCAAGGTTCCTGACAGGCGCTATATAAATTCCTCATGATTGCAGCTGCTGAGTTGTGGTTGCTGTTTTTAAAGACTTACGGCGTTCAGGAAATTGCCAAGAACAAGAACGGAGTGAAGAATGTCACGGATCAGTTTACTATCACGGAGATCTGCACAAAGATAAAAAAAACCAGCGAATAGTAACCACTTTCATTCAACCCTTTGCTCACACAATCAATCACTCACCTATAAATTTCCTCCATCGTTCTTCTGTTCATTTCTATTTTCGTCATCCTCCCATTTGCCGATCCTTCTATCCATCTACCTACGCCCGTCCACCAACCTAGGCCTATTCAATATCCACCAACTAACTTCATCAGTACGTCCGTCCGTCCATCATCTATATATCTATATATCTAAGTATTATCCATACATCTATAATCAGTGCTTTTTTTCAGCCGGAACGCGCCGGTACGGCGTTCCGGCACCTTATTTCAGCTGCTAAAAAATAATTTATTTATTTTAGTAATAAAAGAATTAAATTTTGTTATTTTAATTTAATTTCAGTGTTTTGAACTGTTTTCAGTGTTTATTGACACCCCTCCCAACCCCCAATCCCGTTTATCTCGGGATTTTAGCCTGCCCATAATTGTTCCGTTCCGGAACCTTTTTTTTAGAAAAAAGCACTGTCTATAATTATATCTATATAGCTAGTACTACCCATCCAAATCAACCAGCGACATTTCTACATTCATTCATTTGTGTTTTTTTATCTTTCCATAATTCGTTCATTTTTCCTGCAATCGTTCCTTCCTTAATTTTTCATTCATTCGTGCTTTCGTTCGCGTTTGTTCTTTTGTTTATTAATCAATTAATTCGTTCCTTTGTTCGTTATAATTAATTCATTCGTTCCATTGTTCGTTCATTCATTCATTCGTCTATTCGTTCCTTTCTTCATTCATTCATTCATTCCTTTCTTCATAGGCAGAGCGGCAGCACCGACCTCTGGCGGTGATGACGACAGCGTCGATGGATGGCTTGAGATAATCGATTGAGTGGATGAACTCCTCCTTCAGTAACATCGCCTCAATCCGAATCTGATAACTGTTCGCAAAAATACAACAACCATTCATATGTCTGATCGAAGCAGACACTACGACAATGTGGCCTGTGATCATAAAACTGACTGATCACAAACAGTAATAGCGTCCTTGTTTGTACAATCAAACACATGTAATGAAGGTCACTTCAAGTCTACAAGTATATATATATATATATATATATATATATATATATATATATATATATATATATATATATATATATATATATATATATATATATATATATATATATATATATATATATATATATATATATATATATATATATATATATATAAATGATAAATATATAAATAAATAAGTCGCACTGTATATAATTTTGTGACGTCTATGAACATTTCGATTATACACACGTGCACACATAAAAATGCATACGCACAAGCACACATGTAGATTATATTATATACATTTAATGTATGTAATTAGTATATGCATTATGTTCGAATGCATCTGCGCGTACATAAGTATGCAGGCTTTTATACGTATAAGCAACAGGAAGGAGACAGACAGAAATACAGACTGTCTGTCCATCTGACAGACAGACAGATGGACAGACGGACAATTTAAACTACATTCGGTAAATCACCGCACAGGGTATATACAAAGGGATCGTTTATGCTTTAATTCTTCCATAGAGTAACTCCTTAATTACGTCCCAAAGGACTTCTGCCTCTTATGATAGATAGATGGTCCAACAGAGGACACAGACACAGTCTACCCAAATGTACTGATGTACTTATCCTAAGATACTTGTACAGGTATTGCCAAACTGATACCCACATTAATTTGAGGTGCTTCTTGTATTTCGATTCTATTATACTCCTTTTGTTCATTATGCGTTCGAATATTCTTATACCGCATTTTAAATGTTTTCTATTGTTTCTATTGTCATATATAATTACTGTTTTAAATATCAAATATTTTATTGTTATTCATATGAACACTTCTATTGTTGTTCATAGTTATTGTTGTTAATTAAATAATACCTAATTTTGCTACTAATAAATTAGGCCAGTGATTTGTGTTATTACATTATGCCTTCAATTGCAGTTATTAATAAATATCGCTAATTTAGACCTACTGCTGCCATTACTACATGAGGCATACTATTAATATTAATAAATAAGGCCTGGATACTATTGTCATTTTGTACAATACAATATAAACGAAATCTGATAATGTCTTCCTATATATACAAAATATAGAAGTCAACGTAGAATCCGGGCAACAGGAAACACAAAGACCGTAAACAGACTTGAAGAACTAAGTTTTCAGTATATTGCGAGAGACAGTCTCCGTAAGAGAGTTCCAGCTCAAGGGACCAGCAACTGTGAATGAAATACAAGATGAAATACAAGATGTGCATCATGAACAGCGTATTCGAATAATTATTTTTCTACATAAGAACATAAATAATTAATTAATTATGTGACTGCTATATATAACTATTGACGTATAACTACTGGTCATAGCAACAGCTGTACTGACTTTGAGATGGAAGCCAGTTCAATGCAGAACCTCTCGGCAACGCCTAGTCGACTGCGGTCGCCGTCGAACTCTTTAAGCTGCTTCATCTCCTCTTCCTCCGGCAGGAACTTGATGAGGGACCGGAGTTTGTCGGCCCCCCACTTGTCCGCCTCTCCTCTAGCCAAGCTGCGAAGGACGTCCTCGTGGCTCGACCGGAACTGGCGCAGGAAGATGTTGAGGTTCAGGCTGCGACGACTGTCTAGGATATTCACCTGTACAGGTACGATTCAGTGCCTCGGTTACATTACGGTACAATAAGTTTCAGAATGAGAGCCTAAGGGAACGTACGTATATTATCTGTGGTTCTTTTAGTACATTATTTTAGAACAGGCCACATATTACGCTGACGCCGTCATGTTAATTATTTGAGAACCAAGTAATGTTTGCCCTTGAGCAGGAAGAAGGATAGGGTTAAACGAGGAACAGAGAAAGGCGGGAGGTGAAGGAGGGGAATATAGGGGTATGGGAAGGAAGAAGATGGAGGTATGAGAGGGAGAACGTTGACGGAGAGCAACAAGGGATTGCCTTGAACTAGCGTTCAGATGCATAATGTTTTGCACGGGATATATAGGCTAGTATATATGTTGATAATATTTGTAGATGCAATGTGTTCTGTAATTGCAATGTTATCGGTAATTTAATTGTAATTATCTGTGATGTAATTTGGGCTCCAGACCAACCTCTCCGACCTTCTGGTCTTTGGAAGAAGCAGACAGCGGAGAGCCTGATTTTGAGCTTCTAGATCCAATCGGAGAGGAACTGACGGCGCAGGAGAAGAGCTCTTCCATCCGGTCGAAGTTCGGCTTGTACCCGTTGGACTGGCTCTCGCCCAGAGACCAGACATTCTTTCCAGCGGTCACGCGGATCAGCGGGATCTTTGTCCACTGGAACTTCCTCATCTTCGTCTTAGGCTGCGGGACCCTCTGGAATAGACTGGGCGACGGAGGTCCTGGCGGCGGTGGCGGAGCTGATCCTAGCCCTGATGGTGGTGGTGGTGGGGGTGGCGGCGGCGGCGGTGAAAGAACTCCTGAGGACGAAATATCTGATCCAACTGATGAAAGAGGAGGTGGAGGAGGTGGAGGTGGTGGTGGTGGTGGCGGCGGTGAAAGAACTCCTGAGGACGAAATATCTGATCCAACTGATGGAAGAGGAGGTGGAGGTGGTGGAGGTGGTGGTGGTGGTGGTGGCGGTGAAAGAACTCCTGAGGACAAAATATCTGATCCAACTGATGGAAGAGGAGGTGGAGGAGGTGGTGGTGGTGGTGGAGCGGGTGATAGAACTGCTGATAGTGATGGAGGAATCTGTTCCGATTTAGTTGCCGTCGCTGTTAGTAAAGGTGACCCCTTTCCAAGCAAGTCTCCCACTGTTGATGGTGGTGGAACTGGATGCGCCATTTTCGGAGATGCTGGAAGCTCTCCAAACGAAGTTTCTATCGTCGGAAGTGGTTTTGTTAGAGGCGATAGTGAGGGTGGTAGGAACGTGGTAAAACCACAGGGGTTACCAGCTTGTGTTGTCATCATTTCTGCGTCAGCTACTCTTCGACATGTTTCACAGACTCAACGTTGGGCCTTTGTTCACCACAGTCAACACAGCCACAGGTAAGACCCTTATGTATATCCAGAACAGTACCGTCTAAATCCAAAGTAGGATTTTGTAAGACACTCTAATCTCGACTCTAGGTCCATGTGGTCCCTGTAATCGTTCTCAGCCTTGTATATCGATGCACGGTGTGACAAAAGTTCTAAAATTTAACAAACAGACAATTAGAAATTGAAAATTGAACGAAAACGACGCGAGTTAAAAGGCGAAATAGAGATCAAGTGAATTAACATTGTTAGAGGCGATAGAGAAAATGTATGTACGTGAAAGGAACAGAATTGATATGGTAAATTAAAGAGTTCGCCTCCGCTTAAGAGAGTTACAGGTTCTTAAATATTACAGGCACTTTTGGACTTTAGAATTGATCGTAATCGTAAACGTAAATTTCAAATTTCTAAAGCGCTACTTTAATCTAACCGCAGGGCACCAGCTTATTCGCGAGCGCTGCGTCCTATCAGAGGGATTGTCCAGAAATGGTTTGGGAGAGATCCGAGTTCGGTTGCAGAGAGCAGAGAGGGTGTAGAAGAGCGATATGACGGAACGGATCCGGGGACCAAACCTGCTACGATGGCTGCAGGTGAGCTTACAGAGGGCCATGGTTCTCTGCGTCTGTACCTTGAAAGTCTGGTTTGTGTTATCTGCACAGACAGTCGTGGCTCAGATGGAGGGCATGATCAGAGTGGCCCTAGAGCAGCAATTCACTTCAAAATAGTGAACAAACGACGTTTAAATACGTAAATTCTAAACACAATTCATTCTGTCTAATCTAATTACTTTTGTAGCGCCGTTAACAATGCAGCGTTTCGCTGTAATTCCTCCTACAAAGTTCTATACAAAGTGTTCGATAAATCTGCACTTGTCCAAACGATCTGTGAAAACATTGCGCCCTTAACTCAATCGCTTCGAAAACTGACGAATCGCTTCTAGTAGGCTACCCAACAAAGGCCATCGTGCTGAGAAACCCAGAACTCTACGAGTGCTGGATAAACACTCGCGATGCCCAAACCGAAAACAGCGTTTGACTGTGGCGAGAGATGGAACAACAGTCATCTATATAAGGCACCGTCGCAAAAGGGGAAATGCTTCGAGCGCCTAATCCTTTGGGGGTGCTCCTACCCAGACAACATATATCTATTTCTGAGAAAATCAGAAACTACTGTGGGGTTCAAAATAAAATTCTAATATTTAGATAACCATGCCAAAATGGTCACAGAATCACTCAACTGCTAAAATATCACAGTTATCGTGCAATATAGCTCCACAGTAATATATCAAAGGAATTTATGCATCTAGATACTAATTCATCGTCTTTTATGAACCTTCGAAGGCGCTTGAGCACGGCCTCTCAGCATACCTAACTTTAGAGGTGCTACTTAAGGTAAGGTGAAATTGATTCTTGAGCTGTCTCTACTGCATGGTAGAGTTTCCGTGGGAATATAATTATACAGTGTAAAATTTATAATATCTAATTATACAGCGCTGTACACAAACATCTCAATGGGCCACATTAACTGTCTGGTAGCAAGACAAATATACTATCTTGCACGTCAATTCTATAATGCTTCTGTTATTCTGCAGACACCAGTGTGCACATATAATGGGTATCCGCAGCCGAGGGGTTGACTCATCTGAATCACCCTGCTTCTGGACCCCTTCTCCCACTCTCATCCGCAGGGCTCGTTGTGTGTCACCACCAGCCCTATGTTATCAGAGCTCCAACGTATTCGGACTTAGACCTACGACACCTGTTTTTTTAAATCAGTTAATTAGTATCCAGACGATATTGACTTTTCAACAAATAAATTACATGGGAATCATGAGGATTAAATAGAGGACGGGTCCAGTATGGTCCCTCTATGGTGGATAGAGAAGTTGATAAAGGGAAATAAACAATGGCAAAGAGGTGGTAAGATAAAGCACCCATTACTCAGTCTTTTCTAGATATTCATGCTCTTTTGTCGTGGTTTATTTTTCTCTTTCTTCCAATTTTCGTATCGTATTCTACATATATTTCCCAACACTATTTGCTTTTAAAAATATCTTTTATCTTCCAGTCGTCATCCTGGCCGTGTTAACTTCCAAACTTATGTGAGCACCTTCATCAAAACTCAGCGCCTTGCCCAGATCAGATGGGGCATCCAAGATTGTTCCATGAATCTGTTCTTGTCGCCATCTGAGTTCACCGGTCTGTGATCGAAGTGGTTCTCTGAATCCGACCTTGAATACGTGACCTTCATTCTTTGCACAAGGTTCAGATGAGTAATTTGGCTGCGGTTCCCTTCTGGGTCCGACTTTGGGATCGTAAGCCGAAGGCTTGTCTCAAAACGGAAGTAATAGACTGAGTAGTCTTGAGATAAGCGATCGTTAGTAGCCTGGATACAGCTCTAAACAGGTAACATACCAAGCCCCCTTGCACACAGACTTTCGATGTCTACTCTGAAGTTAAGTGTTGCCGCTGTCGCGACACGTAAAACTACACGTGTGCTCACCCATTAAGATATACAGGCTACATAAAAGCCTACCGTTATATATCATATACGCATATATATATATATATATATATATTTTTATATATATATATATATATTTATATATATATATTTATATATATATTTATATATGCATATACGAGTCACTCATATGTATATATATATAGGCCTATATATATCAGTGGAATTTACACTATGTACACTATGTTGATGGCAAAGCGCGCAGGAACTTGCCATCAGCAAGTGTACTGCGTGGGCAACCACTGTCATCTATATCCTGTCAATACAGCGCAATTTTTATGGTACATTGAGAAGTAATTTTTCTGGTATACACTGAGAATTAATGTTATTATTATAAATATTACTGGAAATTGATAGCATACGTATAGGCCTACTGCCGATCTTAAACATCAACGAATGTAGTGTTTGGCGCATTTACGCACATGTAAGAGTGCTTGAGCAGTTCTCATCCTGTGACCTGTGGTCCGCGGACCACGGATGGTGGTCCGCGAGCAAGGCCTACAATTTATATTTTTACAATTTAAAGCATGCAAACAGACAAATTTTGTAAATTTTGTAAATTTTTGTTTTATTTAAATCGCCAGAATCGGCTATTGATAGCAGCAGGAAACTAATAATACACGGATTTATGGCAAAATATTTCTTTTGTATTAATTTGGTTTCTGGCACAATTTTTAGTGGTGGTCCGTGACCGAGACACAAAATTTTTAAGTGGTCCTTGAATCTCAAAAGGTTGAGAACCGCTGTGTTAGAGCATGGAGGAACGCGGCTGTTACGATGTTACTATGTTTGCTTTTTACTGCTTACAGTGGATCAATAAAAAATCTGTGGTTATGGATAATCAAGCACAGGATAATCACGCATAGGAAAGGCAAGCTGCATTCCTCTCATTTACAATAATTAAACTATACCTAAATTAAGTTACTACACAGAAATTCTTATCTAGTGTTTAATCCAAGCGTGTGGGTTCATGTCTGTTCTCATGCACGCCAGTAAAATATATCATCATACTTGAACTGGTCAATATACAGATATACGAGCAGGTTTTAGATTTATATTTTTATGTATAATCCTCTTGAATGCACGCATGTGTATAGCCTATCGTAAAACATTCATTGCACAATATATAATTTATAACACAGGGCGTCGTTACAAGACGACGATTAATTATAACGCGTTCTCTGATAAAACACATATCTGTGGATATGACTCCGAAGATTAATTTAACCTTTGAACAAAAGTTAATTGTACAACACGGTATCTATACCGGTACTTCACATGACGGCTAATGTTAGCAGCATGATAACAAGATCCCAGAGTGTATATATGTATACGGTACATTTTCAACAATACATACAGTACACGCACACACACACACACACACACACACAAACAAAAAAACACACACATATATATATATATATATATATATATATAGGTCCTAATATAGGCCTACAAATTCAACTGTGTGCATATATTCTTGTATTATTTAAATGCGTTTGTGAGGTGTCGAAGAGGGGGGTTTTGGTAATGCGTAGGCCTGTAATTATACATCGCTCCTATAATTTGCATTCAGCCTCGCGTAGGTCCGAATGTACATGTGTATCGTATAGTGTGCGCGTTTCCTTTGATAAAGTACACCGTGCTCCAAAAAAATGAGTGCGAGGGTGGTCACTGCGTTCTACAAAAGTTTTAACATCGTTATCTGCATTCTTCAAATATACGCAAGCACATTAAATATCTTTGCAATACGTATAGTAGAATTAAGTGTAAATATATAGAGATTTGTTTAAGTGCATATATACCTATAAGATTGGTCTGTACTACATGTGTACGGGTGTTGGACTATGTAATTAGGCGCCTTTGTCTGAGCACCAGATGGTTCCAGATAAATAAATAGTACCATCTTTGTCTTGTAAACATATATAGCTTGGTATAAATATTCAACATATATTTGAGGACTATAGATACGCCAGAACCTCCTTAAAACACGCGTACATATTAAAGCTCAGGTTGACTGGCTCGTCGACTGACCGAATTACCGGATCGTTCATTGGTTGACTTATTAATGGACTGGCTTGCCTGATCCCCGGCTGGCTGGCCGACTGTGTCGGCGGAGATTCAAGTGACCATCACAGGATTTGCCTTGTAGCTAACCGCGCTTTATTATTATTGCAGTCATTGTTTCCTGTACATAGTTCGCCGCGCAAGCACCTGTCCCATCCAGTTTTTATCGGTGTGTTCTTTGTTTGCATCAATCATTAACAGCGCAAAGGGAGCCCCGCCTAACGACCACCCGTGAACCTCTTAGAGTCGTCTTGTAAGTGCCTGGACACAAACAGTAAAGACAATGGTACGCGGACTGACATTCAGCCAAATCAACGCATCCAACCTTCTGCTTTCGCTCTCTTCCGAGTCGAATGAGCAAGCGAATCGACCAGTGAGTCAGCGATTTTTTGGGCGCTGAGTTGTTTTAGTTTTTGGACGCTGTAGAATTGTTGTTGGACGCTGTATAAATCTCGAGATTACGATTTTTAGTCATTGTCACTCAGTAACTGACTAACTGACCGACCGACCGACCGACCGACCGACTGACCGACTGACTGACGGACTGGTTGACTGACTGACTGACTGACCGACCGACCGACCGACCGACCGACCGATTGACCGACTGACTGACGGACTGGTTGACTGACATACTGACTGACTGACCGACCGACCGACCGACCGACCGACCGACCGACCGACCGACCGACCGACTGACCGACTGACTGACGGACTGGTTGACTGACTGACTGACTGACCGACTGACTGACTGACTGTCCGACTGACCGACTGACTGACTGACGGACTGGTTGACTGACTGACTAGCTGGCTGACTGACTGGCCACACATTCACCGACTTGATCACTCAGTAAGGCACAATCAAAACCTTCTGACTTGAATGAATGAATGCAGCTGATTGATTTACTAATTGATCAATTGAAAGATCCATTCGTTCATTCGATCAGTCAGTCAGTCGGTCAGTTGTGCCTTCATATCACTTGCAACAAACACACGTCGATTACACCGTAGGCTATCTATCTACAGAATACGGTAATATATGGACAGGTGGTAGGCGGCATTACTCTGTGGTTAGTGTCACAAAGGTCATCACGGGGTCATGGGTGATTGATGAATCGGATGTAAAAACCATTGTGTTCCTCTTTTCCAGCGGCTGCGACTACACAGCTGTCGCAACATGCTTTTATTGACTTACTGGAGATGCAACGTAGATTGGGCCATGGACTCCTATGCATTAACCTCTAGATATATATAGGAGTTCATGATTAGGCTAACAATTAGTCTATTTTCAAAGGTCTTTCACGATCGATGATGCTGGATCTGTTGGTCTTCTAATATCAAATGCACTGTGAGTTGCACGAATTCTTAACCTGGTACTTACAATGGTCTTCATTGCAACTCTATTTAAGACCCATAAAGCTGGGTTTTGCGCGTGTTTCTATAAAACTCTACACGTACGTCTGTTACATTAATGAAACATGTGTAGAAATCATGACTCTTGTGGAATGACTGCACACTGACATGCTGTCAGGATTTCTACGTCAGGCGTAAATCTATATAATGCATGGCAGAGAAAGCAGAATGCTCATTGAATCGTAATGTAATAATATGTCGTTCCTTCGAAAAACGTCCTACGAGTACGAGATGCTAGACTGGCATCTTGGTATCTCAAGCTGCTATTCTTTTCTGCTCATTTATCCTCTCTAAAAGACATTGACTTTCGAAAGGTAAACGTTACTCCGCTCTCTGAAGCCTGAATGCAAAGTACCTAAGCAACTGTTCAGCCTATAGTAGAAGATACAACTAGACTGTTACCGTGTAATAGATTTACATGAGAGAATCACCAATTGACTCTATCAAAAGCTACTGAGAATCCATAAAATGGTGTTGTGCTAAGGGAGTCTAATCCATTAGGACTAGTCTGCGTTTAAGATCAATCAGACACGAAAGGGTTATACATTATGTCCATAAGCAGCATTCTACAGACCATGGACACCTTGCGTGTCCAAGTCAAAGGTCATTCAAGCTATGAAACGGTGGTTTCGTCCGGCAGGCCTACACCGACAGCTGCATTCCATTAGGCACGAGGATCGGTAGACATTGCATGTCATGCAGTAGTTCACATGGAAACTGTCATAGGCTTTGGATGGGTCCACAAAGGCGCCATATGAAATGTGTTCCCCAAAAGACGGCATCTAAAATAACACCTAATCATCGGTTTAAAACACTGTCAAAGGCTTTGGTTGGTCCAAGCACGTCCGGCCATTTCAAATGCTCCCATGATCAACGGCGTGATATGCGGTCCTAAAGTATGACTGATTTATATATTCTCCGCAATGTGTTGTGGTCATTTGTCCAAAACCAAATGACACTGGAAATGACAAGAATGCTCGACTTATGAGGGTCAGCAGTTTTTGAAAGGACAACGCATTGTATAGTCAAGCAGAGCACAAAAATTACTTTGTCAAAAGCACGACGGGGTCCAACGGATTTCACCAGTAATTGCCAGTTTTATTCAAACGATAAGTTAATAATCAGCATCATTATTTGACCATAAATATGTACAAAAAAAGGAATGGAGCGGAACAAGTTTATTTTCTACTTAACCGCTAAGAATTTATTAATGAATCACACAGCACCAAAATAGCTTTTCTAATAAAAAGAACATTATCACGAATGAAAGGAATTGATATGATGAATTCGACAAACGTGTTAAATATAATTTATTTAGCGGGACAGGCAGGCAGACAAACAGGCAAATATACAGCTCAAATAATTGCTAGCATCCTGACCACACGAGGAGCCACAATGGGTCCCCTGGGAAGAAGTGGACGCTGAGAGAAACCGAACATCCCCCAATCGGTCCCTTCCTCTGGCTAAAGCTGTTGCCAAGCGTAATTGGTCGATCTTACTCGACAATGGACTGCGTTCTGCCTGTCTGTCTGTGTCTGTGTCTGTCTGCTTGTCTGTGTGTTGCTTTCTCTCGTAACCGCTCATCTTGTGGCTACTAACAATGACTGTCAGCATTTCACTTGATTCATTTTAGCCAATCATTTTAGCCATTTGCATTAGCCATCCATTATGTGCACATCAGAAGACAACTGACACAAATTTCTTCCTAGGCTTGAAACGTGTTGAGCACAACATAACATAAAACAATTCAGCGCAATACAATACAATACAGCATTGACTTTACACGGCTCAGAAGAGGTTCAGAAATCATAACCAAAAGTGACAGTCTGTTAAAGAAATCCAGTCGATAGGTCACAGACACTAGAAGTCAATAGCACGTAGTGGGTAAGCAAGTTAAAATGGATTATTTGTAAGTTTAGATCTGAATGAAATAAATATAAAAAAACGACAAAACTCACAGAATTGGGCAGTGATAGTTTTAGTCCAAGTCCAGTTATGTCCTCGTTTGCGCAGCGTATATCAAGCGCCTACTGCTACAAGCTACAAGCTAAGCATACTGAAGATACAATGCATCTAATTGTGTTGTTATCTTTTCATTTCTATGAATTATATCCAGCGTACATTGTCTATCCAATCAAACATATGATTGACAATTTGACACTGATCAAAGGCATACTGGAAATATACTGCACCTACGTACCTCTACGCCGTACAGCCTACGTGCCAGTTAGGCAAGCTTAGTATAATCTTGAACGTACAAAGTCATATCCACTGGTGATCGGTTGCGCGTGAAATCTCTGACAAGTCGGCCTCGGATTCGGTGTTGTTCGCATCGAAAGTCCATTACCCGCAGCGAGATTATCAACTGGCAACACGAACAGGCGGATCGGCAACGTAGAGGGGCCGTTCTTACGACGATGATCTTACACTTCACACCGAATACAAGTTGAAGGGTCGACAGATCACACTTGACACAGAGACGATTATCAAAATATTTACGTCGATTTCTCCCTATCGAAGAAACACCATTGTCCTCCAACATAGAGAGATCGGTGCGACATCTGGGAGTCATGCAAGCGCTCTTAAAAGTGATCTCTGCCGACATCAGACACTTTTAAATTGCGACTAAGCATGTCAGAGTCGTAAATTATCGGGTGATAACAACCGAACGTAATGAACTGCACAAATGTCTGACTATAGACTGCAGACCACAATAACTGTGCCCTGTTGTAGCCTACACCTGCATGTCTCTGGACACATTTCCTTTAATCGGAGTGAAGCTCCTTTGGAATGAGACACGCGTTGCGACCCAGCTCTCGTGCACCTGTTTCAATGCAAACGATTCTGCACACAGGTTCTAATCCTCGGTGCCTCTTAGCCGACGGTAATCCGAGTAGAGAATAAACATTCTTCAATAGCCGTCTGGAATGCACGCTGGCCACCGGTATGGAAACCGAACAGGAACAACAATCAGTGAAACTACATCGATACATACCACAGCATGACTCAGTCTATTCGCCGATGTTGCTGAATCAGTGAAACTACTGCCTCGCTTGCATCACCTAAATCAAAGTTCCTTTACCACCGCATCGCACAGGAAACGCTCATGTTATTTCTCATACTAATTTCACCCTTATTATTATTTTACCAATGATAATTCCTATAATAATTTCACCCATATTATTGTCTACACTAGTATCTATGTCCAGGACAATGGCCCAAATTATCTTGGAACTTTCTCTTCACTGTACTTCCCAGCTCACTCTGAATAGACTAAACAATGCTCTGTTACTTCGACAGTCGTGCGGAAAAGCTTGCCATTTTGATTAGCTTCATTGTTCAGTTTTCTACTGTGTTTTATGCAA
>OY744612.1:25933939-25953939 GCA_963556255.1 Allolobophora icterica | reverse complement strand
TTAAACCATCACTCTGTTTTGATCTGATCTGATCACTAATCAAATCACAGTTAAATCATGCTAGCCTATCTGAACCTAATATTATCATTCTGATCTAATCAGGAAGCTTTAATAGCGCCATTCCAATCGACGAACCCTGCAAAGATAAACCCCGTAATTGTAACGCAGTCCCCCTTGGGAGTGCCAGTCTTCACTGCATTCGACTGACAGCATACAACTTATCTCTCTCTTTCACTTCAATTCACCTAAATTTTGCCCATCACATCCTGTTCCGTCTAATTAATTCTGCAGACAGATTGACGAAGAGATAGAGACAAGACAGTTGAGACAGACAGGCACAGATAGATACACAGACATTGACAGACAGACAGCACGGATTGTTCCTTATCATTCTTCGTTTCACTCTAATGAAGCCCGTCTATGTAATATATTATGAGAGGAAATTTATGTAGCGCCTAATAAGTCCCGTACGCTGTCGCTGCAATAATGTACTATATATACAATATAACACATTTTTGTAGCGCAATGTCAGGAGGCAGAGAAGAAAGACACTGCGAAAGAAGTGAGAAGCATTGTTATCATGAGTTTAAGCCCATCACACTATGGAACAATCTTATCAGAGATAGCTGGAGATAAGGCAAGATTTCCTCACGTCACCTTGTCCCAGGTGGGGATCTTTTGGTTCTACGTGGGTGAGAGAGCACACCAGTCATGGGCGTCCGCAGGAATTTTCTTGGCGGGGGGTGCAAAATGACGTTTTTGCATAGAATAGCTATTCATGAACATAGAAAACGAAACAATTTTCCAAATCCGGGGGTGAGTGTAAATGCCCCCCTTGACCCCCTCCGGACGCCCATGCCACCAGTAGTGACGTTTCCAGTCATATGAGTATTATTTGCCCATACATGAACCGTATGAACTCTAATCAATTGTTTCTGTCGATGCGCGTCTACGATAGGTTATAATACAACTCCATAACAGAAAAGTTTCTGTTACAACACGCTATAGATTAAGTAATGGAGCAATCATGTGAGCACGTCTAGCAGACACAGAGGGAGACAAACATACAGAGACACTACATCTAAGATAGACCGAGAAAGATAGACAGACTGACGGGTAGCTGGACAGACATACAGACAAACACAGAAACTGCGGCTTGGTCTTCGGTAAGACATCGGTTGTTTCCGTGTGCATTATCGACTATCGCTATAGAATGTGCCAATAAATTAACTAATCAGTAATGATTACTTACTTATTATGACGACATTGGCGTTTGTTGTTTCTCTTTTAATCTTCTTGTATCCCATATGCAGTTCTACGTCTAAATCTGAACACCAATGCTGGTCATTCTAATTCAGTAATTAACTAATTGACCAATTAATTAACTGATATCATAACACAATTCGAAACAACCGCCGAACTACTGGCTTCGACTACTACAGACCTCTGTTACTGTGTATACTACACACGAAGGAAACACTATTTGTCTCAGGGGAGGTTTAGCTTAACCAACCCACCCACCCACCCACCCTCCCTCGCTCCCTCCCTCCCACTCTCATCCTGCCATTCACTCCACGAAGCCATTGAAGCCGAGTGTCAAGGGACTCAGTAAAGATATTAGTGGACCGTCTGCGATGGCGTCAGTGACAGACAGAGAGTCAGACATACATGTGCACAGACTGACAGACATATGTGCAGGCAGACAGATAAGACAGACAAATGTACGGACGGACGGGTGGAGAGGCAGATGTACAGACACACAAATGAGAGAAAGACACATGCTCAACCTTACATATAGATGAAGACGGAAAGGCAGAGAGACAGCTATATATAGGTGCATAGAGACTAGAGAAATAGATCGCATACAGAGGTATGGGACAGACAGACAGACCGACAGACAGGCAGCTAATTAATATGCCTGTCCAACGGTGTTCCGCCGGACAACTACGACTGCGACTGTACTGCGGACTTCTGTAGAATCTGAACGCAAAGCTCAGTGTGATGGAAAATATTGTTTCGAATCTCTGTCATCTGTCTTACTACAAACACAACAAACCACACGCATGGCGCCTCGTCACAACTTCCTATGAAACTATCATCTAATTACGAAACCTCGGTCGACTGCAGTTCTGTTCTCAGGAAGGCGGTTCCATAAGGCATACGGCTAAAGGCAGCCAAGAAAATGTAAATGTGAACGTTTTTTGTATAGCGAATATTGACCACGCTAATTTTTCATTTAACCGATCATTTACCACCGCTGCCCATTTCAATGGGCGCCACGCCATTTAAGGTTCTTTTGTACGGACCGTGCTAGCCGGAGATCCGAATCTCAGAAACAAGCCACCATCGGGAGGCGAACCGACAACCCCACGCACAAAGGTGCATGGGACGTGCACTCTAACCAATGTCGCTAAACGGGCCATCATGGGCAAGTAGCGTTCGCAACTGTACTTTCTAAGCCAACGTATATATCAGAGATAGCGTACCGTACTTGTATAGGATTTTACTAGGGGGAGGGTGCTATAGTGGAGCAAATTTTTGAAACTTTTTCTGCGCTTGAACACCCATCATGCGAGTTTACAGTTTACTGACCAATTGCTAGCCTCAAGATCTTTGTACGCCCTATTGTTGACTGAATGCTAGAATAATGCAGCCATGCAGTGCTGAGATTTGTGCGTTTGCTACTACATAGAAGTCCACAACGGGCGGCACAGCTGAGGGAGTGTGCAGCCAAGCAGAGCCGATTGGCCAGTGGACAACGAGGAAGGGAGGGTGTGGCATTACCCTCTCTCGCAACACAAAGACTGCCCAGAGACCGAGATGGGGTGGGAGGCAGGAGGTTTGCAGGTGCTCAAGCCTCTGTCTAGGCTCCTCTATATCAGAGGGTAAGGAAAACGCGGGAGGGAAGTCGTTCATCTCGTAGGGATTGGGGGTGGATCAGTTGGGCTCAGACAGGGAAAATGAGGGGACAAGAATGGCCGCTTGATTAGGGAGACAGCTTCGCCACTACCCTACCTGTGGTAATGCCAGTCTCAAGCCAGGAAAAGGAGGAGGGCGACGCTAATCATCTTTGTTAAGTCACAGTGTCGTTAAACAGCAACTAACCAGGGAGAGAACTTTGTAAAACCCTACGACCCTGCCTCTTCTGCAGTCGCTGGGTGGGCTACTTCACGAGGGTGGCCTGCTACATTTCGGTTTCTCTTTACCGCCATTCTACATCTCTTAACTTGGAAGTACTTCCATTAATGACACACATTAATGGAAACATTCTCTGAGTTCCTGGGACACAGAAGATGTTTCGACAAATCACTGGTTCGCCCAAGACACGTGAATAGTATACCCATACATCGCATCTTCCCACTATATCACTTGTCTCTAGTTCCATTTCCGAATAGTACTTCAGGCTCACGCGCATATTTATCATTCTAAATACCTACGGACAAGTAACATCGCATAACTCTCTCCTCTCTTACCGCGAGGAGGGAAGGCTTTGTGTTAGCAGTCCTTAACTAACGCAGTTAAGAAATTATGCTTCGGACTTTGTGCACAAGTAATAAAATTTGCTTGGCTGTATACGGACACAGGTCTCTACGAAACTCTGACGTTGAGGGCCCTCTGTGCCATCTATGGCGACGCCGTTCTACGCACAAGGGGGTCTCCGTTCTCGCACTTTAGTTACGTCTCAGAGATATATGTTGTTACAAGCATAGATAAGAGGTCGGTATCAACATCATAGCCTCCTGAGTATCTTTCTGGGTAACGCGGATCGAAATTGACGTGTCGGCTATAAGCCAGTTCACCATTATCAATGCGCATGCGCAGCCATTTTGCTTTCACTTCCGGCCGTTCACAAACAAACTGAAGCATGCCGTTGCCGATATTGCTATTATCTATAGTTTGACACAGATATTAAAAAAATATTTCACTGATTAGCCGTCCATACTGTAACAATAAAATGCGCTTGTGTGCGATTGTTAATTGCGGGTTCTAAGCACAGTTTAAAGTCCAGAATCATTGGCAAAGAAATATCTCAGTCTTCGATGCACTATTGATTGCTCTGAAACCTTCATCCACAGACCACGTGACCTTTATTTGCAAGCAGCCACATGGTCTGACTATAAACACCACAACACCCTCAAATATCTAGTTGCCATTGCTCCAAATGGTCATATCTCATTTTGTGACCTCTTTCTTTTATATATTTCTTTAAATCCTCCACCTTCCATCGATTGAAGTCATTCAACGATTCTAAGCGATCCGCCATGTTTTACTTTGTGTGTAAACGTCGTTCCCGTCATGCCTTGCGCGAAAAATAAAGGTGAACTAGCTTATTCTCTTGGTCTCATTTAATCTTTCTGCAATCTTTCTCGAGACCTGCGGCTTGAGCTCCTCAGTTTCTTCCTTCCACAGTTTCGCAAGCGCCTGAAGTCTGTTTTATTTACACAGGGATTTTACTGGTTCAGGTCGGGAGCGCCGCTGATGAGTGTTTCTTTAAGTGACGTTTTATAAATGGATTTAAAAATACATCAATAGTCAATATAATCAGAGAAAATCTAACCTACATTAGATTAGATCAGACTACATCGAATTAGATTAGATTAGATTAGATCGTGTCCAATAGGGTGAGACGGTCACAGGCACGCACCAGCGGCCAAACATTGAGACATAAACAAGAGCTGTAAAATAAACCCGAGACGTAACTTAATATTTCCTTGGCGACGGTCGAGTCGATTATACATCTGTTACGCATCATTTGCTTCTGTTTCGACCTGGTTGTTATTAGAAAAGACGATTACTAATTAAATCAATACCCCTTCACGGCTACAAGCGCCCCTTCCTCCATCTCATAGGTTTCAGTCATTACCATTTTGTCAAAGCCTTTGAAACCCTGTGGCTTGTATTTACCCTCCCCCTTCAAATGCCGTAGCCTTTCCGGCGCTCTGTTGACTTATCATCTGAATACCCCGCTGTTGGGACGGAAGCTCTCGTGGACTTCTTGTTTACAGCAAATGAATAACAAACTCAGCTTTGCACACGAAATGATTCTACCAGCGTCCGATGGACTAGCGACACAACTCATATAGAGTTGTGTAACGAATTTCATCCCATGTATAGCATACATATTGCTGTTGCGAGCGCCTCTGATTATCGAACACTGTGAGAGGCGCTTTATAAATGTTCAGATACAACAATACGATACACACCTCTTCCATCTGACTGATAGCTGCAGACGCAGGGGCCTCTGATAGGCCTCAAAATGCGCTATATAAATGTTCTGTTACATTAAATTGCCATGAAATCGAAGACTGCAGCTTAGGGCCTAGTTGTTCCGAGACAACACCAGTTTTAAATTTAAACATTGACTAAAACTTGTTTTCATTACTTATTCACTATGCATGAATTAAATGACTAAATTTCTCGAACTGTCAACTTACTTTGCCTAAGTTTACCTTGCCTTGTCCAAATGCCAACAATTTCCAAAGTTCTCCAACGAGCGGGCCTCCAACCATCGACGCGTGATCGACGCAACTCGATTCGCGTATTATTACATTAAACAACAAGTCTTCACTGACACAGCCCTAATTCGTCGAAATACAATGTCCAAATACGAGAACACATCAATTACAATCTAAATTTAAAAAAATAGCAACAGAGCACGCCATCATAGAATTGCAACTCGATCCCTAGGCTCTTTCCACGCTGCATTATGCTAGCACAGACTTGTTCTGATCGGTCACCGAGTGACTCTAGCTATTGCGGAAGTTTGGTTTTCCTAACCTTTCGCCACTGCGCAATTGCCGTTTTAAAAATATCCGCTTATTCATCACTCATTCATTCATTCATTCTGAAGATTTATATAGCGCTCCTTCACTCGTACATATCATCAACCAATCCACGCTAACACAAACCTTGATGATGATGATATTCGTTTTATTGATTCACCAGATGACAAACCGCACCGTGGCTTACAGAAAAATGAGTCAATAAGATAAGATAAGAAAGAGATTTAACTAAAGTGATTAGAATGTTAAGTTTTACATTTGTTGTTGGTTTAGATGGTTTAAATGCTTATATAAAGCCCCTGTATATAGTTTTTATCGTCCTTACAGGGCAGTTCAAAACAGTATATATGTTACATATATGTTATGATATATGATATATGTTACCAATTACCATTATCTTACCTTTGTTTAACTTGTCTTAACTCGTTTAAAATGACCTCACTTCGCCTTGCCTTATCTTATCTCATCTTACCCGACTACAATCCCTTCTCTGTGAACCATGTTCATCTTGCGTTAATAACATCGTTTACATCTGTACATTCTTACACGAATATGTCTGCCACACAGTTAAGCTTTACGGTCATTACTATACGTCAGAACTCCGTGGTCTTCTGTTGACTGTCTGCCTGTCGACCGATCATTGTTGTCCAGTGCGAAGATAATTAAGCAGAAGTGTCTAGCATAAAAGAGATCACAAGGGACCGATGAACTACCCAACCTGCACGACGTAGAGTAAGATTGGTTAATTAAACTAGTATGACAACTCTCCTTTTGGAGTCTTCCTGACCATGAGCCTGACTATGGTTTCCTGTTTCATTTAAAGTTGATAGTTACCCTAAAATGACTCCAATCATTAACAGTGTTACCGCTAAGAGAATGGATCATTGACCTTCCACGTTTCAAAAACACTACAGCGGAATTTTAACAATGAGCGGTACCATCAAATCATTAAACTCCATTAACCAGAGGAGAATAGAACACAATAGAATTTTGCAGAACAATACAATCAAATCGTTAAACATTATACCTTGCTCAAGGTGACTACACGGTGGAATCGAACCGAGGACATTCCGCACCGCAGGAAAACCTTCAGCCAGTTAGCCACCACCGTTATCTTATCAGTGTGGTACGGTGGCCGATTGGTTTTGGCGCTCGGCCTTTAACGCGGAGAGTAAGGATTCGAGTCTCTCCCGAGGCAGTCACTGTGTAGGGACCTTGAGCAAGTCCTTCACTCACAATGGCTCTGCGCCATCGATGTTCTGTCTATGGTCGTGTGCTCTTCTGAACTTTGAAAGGACAATATCGACTGAAGTCGTATTGTATTAGCCTATATATCTGTAGTCGCTAGTTGGCGCCAAACATTCCAGCGAATGGCGCGCTTGATACGCACGGAAAAATCTGTGTTCATATGGAGGGTTTCATCTGTGTGTCTGTATATCTGTCTGTCTAAAGAAAAGACAAATAGGCAGAAATACAAGGGATCCGTATGTCTGCCTGCCTGCCTGCCTGCCTGTCTCTGTCTGTGTGTCTGTTTGCCTGTCTGCCTGCCTGTCTGTCTGAAAGCAAAAAATCCAAATAGACTGAAACAAAAAACGTTTTTATATGGGCCAATATAGGAACTTTTAGGCGCGCGCATTCAAGTGGCTCACCGGAGACACGGAACATACCCGATACAATCGCACTGACTTCATCCGTGGTTGAACGACCTTCATAGGGGTCAAAGGTCATTCAACTGAAACAGAAACTGCCTTACCATACAACGAGACAACCATCGGCGTATTTTTCATGGGTACCCGTTACTTTTGTACTGGGGTACAATACCCTACTGTTACCTTATTGAAATGATTGAGCACTATTCAATAAGGTTTAGTACGACACTGATATTTTCCAGCGACTTTCGTACCTTTATTCCAACAATCACTACTACACAAAAGGGCAGGGAGGAAATGAAATTGGCACCCCCACTTTCTAAACTAAAGTACCTCGACGGACCACCCTCGCAGACTATCGCGGATTATTTGACACAATAATAAAGCGTCAGTTTCAAACGATACACCGGGGTTTGACAGGTTTCGACTAATTACAAGCAGAGGTATCCGGTTTCTGTGATAAGAGTTACAGGAATTGGAAGACGGGATTGGGGACGAGGAAGAAGATTGACGTTCAGGTATAGTTTTTGTTTGCGTTTCTATCGACTCAATTAGAGCTGAGAGCATAGCAAACAGAGAGAAGAAAGGACTTAGAAACAGTCAGAGACAGAGACAGAGAGACAGAGAGACAGAGAGACAGAGAGACAGAGAGACAGAGAGACAGAGACAGACAGACAGACAGGCAGACAGACAACAGCCAGGTATACGATACCGATTGATGGATGAATGGATGGACGGATGGACGTATTGATGGATGTACGGAGGGTGGATAGATGGATGGATGAATAGATGGGTGGGTGTATGGATGGACGAATGGATGGATGATTGCATGGACGGACGGGTGGATGGATGGATGGTTTGATGGACGGCCGGAAGGACGGACAGACGGATGGATAGATGGATGAATGGATGGACGGATAGACGAAATAACCAACTTACTGTATTGTATACGCCATTAACCCTTATCATAGCTGTGGTTAACATTCAACCACCGCAAATATCAAGTAAACAGCTTTACCAGAACAGATTTTCCATAGTACCGTTAGGGCCACTCCAAAAGTGCCTTAATTAGGCATTCAAACTGCTCCAATCTTTGCCATCAAAACCTCTAGTTTGCGAATTGCGACTCAGCAAATAATCTTCCCCCCTCTGACTTCGATTTTGCATGTGCTCTAAAAAGTTGAGAGACTACAGTAAACACTCTTTATGATCCGTCTGTTAAGAGCCGCCCATAATAAACTGCGACCGAAACATCGACTCTCTTTAGCGGCTATTTATTGATTTACAGCGAGAAACTTTTATGATCATAGGACCAACGAACTCTTGTTGTGCATGCACTGGACACAGGTGCTCTGTACGATATAATCTTATATGAGACGATCTGGTCTAGCCTGGTCTGATCTGATTTATTTGGTCTGGTCTGATCTGATCTATGTGGGTCTGATCTGTCCTATTTCGTTTGGTCTGATCTGACCAAGGCCGTAGCTAGGGGGGTGTTTTTGGTGTTTAAACACCCCCCGAAATTAAATAATGTAAACATGAAATAATGCATTTACTAACTACAAACCCCTTGGTCGGTTGACTCGGTTGCATTTCGGCTTGCTCAAGGACAAGAAAACACCCCCCGAAACAGAAAACACCCCCCGAAACAAAATCCTGGCTACGGCCCTGGATCTGACCTATATCGTCTGGCCTGATTTGATTTCGTCTGGTCTGATCTGATTTATTTGGTCTGGTCTGATCTGATTCCAGCCCATTCCATTCAAACAGTTTCAACCGAACCTATAGTCAAAACATCCGATCTAAACCTTGTAATCGACTCTCGTCTGTTCTAACTGAATCCATTCTTTTCTAACCGAATAAAATCAGAGCATTTGCAATCGAATTCTGTGTTATCTAATATGTTTTAATCTAATCTATTTGAATCTAAAATGTCTAGGTCTAATCCGTTCTAAGCTAATCTCTATTAATCTTTTTTGTCCTGTCTGATCTAGAAAACTTCTGAAGCGCCGTTTTAGCAACACACAAACATCAGTCGATATATGACTTAGGCCTACAAGGGACACCTTCCCGGCAATGTTCCCTCTAAGCTGCGCGCGCGTGCGCGCGCGCGCACGGCATTTCAAACTAGCGCGCACAACATTTCCTCCTGGCGCACAAACTTCGTGAGCTCTAATTTTTATTTCCGATGTTAAATTTTGCCCATTGTTCCAGCTGACGACATATTTAGCCTACGATGCTCAAAAGGCCAAACAAGGCTTGTGTTAAGAAATGTCTCCCCGTGTAGATCTCTGCACTATTATAGCCTGTATAGGTCGCACGCTTCATGATAGGAGTCAGGACCTAATTGATACAGACAGCCACAGGTGTTCGTATGTGTGGGGTCTGTCTAAGTCACCCGATGTGTCAGAGTAGTGGACCCACAGAAGAAGCGACACTCAGTTGTACACACCAATATGCAGCCAGGCATGATTCGGAAGCTTACAACAGCTGCATACCCTTCTACGGCAGATCACTCACCTCTGACCCATGACCGAGGGTGTTCGAAATAATACCAACCTCGATCGTTCGTCTCTCTTTCGCTGTCTCATTCGCTCTCTCTGGTTTCTCTCACTCTGTCTCTGTAGCAGTCTGTCTCTGTCTCCCTCTACAAAGCCATGTGACCTGTACACACTACATATGACTGCAGATTTCCAGAATATGAAATACTCAAATGGAAAGTGAGCTATGCCTGTTGGCAGACACACAAAGTTATGATTTTGGGCAAACCGAGATTGCTAGATTAGCAGTGAAATACTGTAAACTGCTTGACAAATCTGGCGACGAATACGAGAAGCAGGCTTGCAAGCAGTATCGTGACTTTAATACATTGCAATCGAAAACTTTAAGGTAGGAATTTTCAAGATATTTGCCGATTCATCTAGCATGCAGTGTGAACGTGGCTTCAGCCTTATGAATGCAACGAAGACAAAATGCGTCATCGACTTCAGGTTGACCGCCTAGACTGTGTAGGCCCTAATCAGAATTAAGATTTTTGTTCTGGTGAAACAAATTGACCTGGATCATGTGTAGGCCTATGCTCTTTAGCAATCTCACAAAGACAGACGCGAGAAAATCGAAGCTTAATTTTTGGCCTTTTTATAGCCTACCCTCAAGGATTTTATAGCCTTTTACAGAAGTGAAGTAATTGTTTAGGAAACAATTTGAACCATGTATACGCTGGTAATGCAATCGTAGAAAGTAGCATTGTGAATCGATTAATCTTATAATTTTAGTTGCTATGTTGAATGCGTCATTGGATGATTGACCGGGCATATAAGCACACAACTTGAAGACGTTGTGTTTGTCAGTTACATTTGTTCATGTAATCATCAATTTGAAATGTGTCTACAGGCTATATGTAGGCCTAATTCCGTAATAATTATAAACCAATCTATTACAATGTTGTCACATTCACATAAATGCTACTTATAATTACTTACTTCAACTTGACTTAAGCCTTTTTCGTTTTATATGATGCGATTTTCTAGGCTTTTAATGTAAGTCTTCTGGTGAAAATGGAGGAACAATCCTGTCTAAACGCCTTTGCTACCCCCAAATGCCCACCACGCCCACGCCACCTTCACGAGGTAACCCCACTAGGAGCAAAGAGCGCAGTGGACGACCGAGTCCTCGCCGATATAATCGAGTCCCGCGAGATAAGCAGTCTGAAAGAAGGACGATGGAGGACATCAACGCAGAAGATGGTGTCTCAGTAAAAACACCGATGGAAAGGCAACGAGAAACCACCTCCCTAAACTTCTCGAGTTGCATTTAGCCATTCGAAGTTAGAGCCTGCCCAGGGGCAGAGAACTTGAACACATGTACAACCTTGCACGTACAATATAGGGCCTATTTAGTAGGCCTTAAGGATCACAAAATGTTACTGCTCACGCGGCAGGCCAATGCGCGCACGGCGGAAAAAAATTAGAGGGAACATTGCTTCCCGGTGTCCATCTCAAAGATCTGGTAAAAGGTCGTATTGTGGCCGAGCGGCCAAGTCGTCGGCTTCTCATATACACGACCCAGTTTCGAATCCTAAGCCCGGTGTGTGAAATTCACCTAGATTACAAGGTCGAACTGTGCATAACCTCGGAGATCATCACCTTCGGTATGTGTGTGTGTGTGTGCTGTGTATGTACGTATGTACAGTTGTACACTTACTATAACGTCTTTTAGTACCTCACAAAAGTACTGCCTATGTTTGAGTGCCTCCTTAATTCCAATGCATAAACAAAGTCCATTTAGTAGAAGTGTAATGATTACCTTAATTTGATCCAGCTTTACTCCTCTTTTCTCGAACCAATCAAATTTATAGCTCTAGTACTTGGTAGAAATCGTAGCGAAAATCCAACTCAACGTTGCTTCTTCGGTACTACGAGCTCGGACACATTTGAACGGAGACCGCCACAACAATCAGCTCACCTGTTCTGTGAAGGCCTAGGCCTACCTGCGGATTCAGACGATGACTTAGCATAACATAAGTTTAATGACCCGACGGTGTAGAGGGGGGGGGTCACGAGTCACCCACCCAACCACTCATCCACTCGCCGCAGCCTTTGAAACGCTGGACTGGCCGATGGGTCGACACTCTTGCACAGACCCGTCGGATTAAAAAGTCGAGATTTTAATGAGTTGACGTACATAATGAGAACTGTTTATATATATATATATATATATATATATATATATATATATATATATATATATATATATATATATATATATATATATATATATATATAAACTGTTCGCTCATAGATGTGTGTATGTATACGCAACAGATCGGAGAATACATACAGAAACATAAACACGGAGGCAAGCACTCGAAAGAACTAACAGATAGAGGACATAAAAAACGATGTATGCATGGAAGGATGGATGGATAGATGAATGAATGAATGGATGGACGGATGAATGGATGGATGAAAGTAATGAATGGACTGTCGGATGGACGGATAGATAGATGGATAGATGGATGGATAGATGTGATTTGTGAGCACAGTAGATATGTAATATCATGCAATTGGATGAAATGTGACAACTTCTAAGTTGCTGCCGAAGAACAAATGGTGTTTGTTGTTCTTTAAGAGGAACAAATGGTTCTTCTCCATGTGCAAGATCACAGTTCCGGACAAGATTTTCATTTACCTTCAGAGATTCTTTTTATTTATCTATATAATTAATCCTCTTCAGTGTGCAAACTGTTGCATCCAAAATAAACCACCGACTTGCACACGCATTCATGCTCTGGCGTAATATCTGACCTCCGCTGGGCTTAATATCTGGCCTCCGCTTGTCTTCGTATCTGGCCTCCGCTGGGCTTAATATCTGGCCTCCGCTTGTCTTCGTATCTGGCCTCCGCTGGGCTTAATATCTGGCCTCCGCTTGTCTTCGTATCTGGCCTCCGCTGGGCTTAATATCTGGCCTCCGCTTGTCTTCGTATCTGGCCTCCGCTGGGCTTAATATCTGGCCTCCGCTTGTCTTCGTATCTGGCCTCCGCTGGGCTTAATATCTGGCCTCCGCTTGTCTTCGTATCTGGCCTCCGCTGGGCTTAATATCTGGCCTCCGCTTGTCTTCGTATCTGGCCTCCGCTGGGCTTAATATCTGGCCTCCGCTTGTCTTCGTATCTGGCCTCCGCTGGATTTAATATCTGGCCTCCGCTTGTCTTCGTATCTGGCCTCCGCTGGGCTTAATATCTGGCCTCCGCTTGTCTTCGTATCTGGCCTCCGCTGGGCTTAATATCTGGCCTCCGCTTGTCTTCGTATCTGGCCTCCGCTGGGCTTAATATCTGGCCTCCGCTTGTCTTCGTATCTGGCCTCCGCTGGATTTAATATCTGGCCTCCGCTTGTCTTCGTATCTGGCCTCCGCTGGGCTTAATATCTGGCCTCCGCTTGTCTTCGTATCTGGCCTCCGCTGGGCTTAATATCTGGCCTCCGCTTGTCTTCGTATCTGGCCTCCGCTGGATTTAATATCTGGCCTCCGCTTGTCTTCGTATCTGGCCTCCGCTGGGCTTAATATCTGGCCTCCGCTTGTCTTCGTATCTGGCCTCCGCTGGGCTTAATATCTGGCCTCCGCTTGTCTTCGTATCTGGCCTCCGCTGGGCTTAATATCTGGCCTTCGCTTGGCCTTACATCTGACCTTCGTTTGGATTCATATCAGGCCTCCGCTTGGTTTCATATCTGGCCTCCGTCTTATTTTATATATGGCTTCCGCTTGGCTTCATATCTGGCCTTCGCTTTGTTTAACAACTAGCCTCCGCTTGGCTTTACATCTGGCCTCCGCTTGGCTTTACATCTGGCCTCCGCTTGGTTTTACATCTGGCCTCCGCTTGGTTGTACATCTGGCCTCCGCTTGGCTTTACATCTGGCCTCCGCTTGGTTTTACATCTGGCCACCACTTATATGTATATTCGTTTATTATAAATCAACGAAGGATGACACACCGCATCACAGCTTACAACAGTCTAAAGCGATAATAGTAATAATGATAATAATAAATAATAAAGTATATATTTCCAGTGCTATGACAAAGAAATGTATGTGCTAGCGAGATTTGAGAATTAGTCAGATGGATTGAGGATGCTTCTATATAGAAGGCGGGGGATGAAATTCTTGTCATCTTTTGGTGGAAGAGAATATTCATGTGGACGAGGACGAAGGGAATAAGTCCGACGTATTTGGGGTGGAAAGAGGCGGCGGAGGACGTGGGCCTCGTTCGAGAGGATAGATCTAAAGAGGCGTTTCTCTGCAGACGAAACACGTTCCTTGGCTTCATATCAGGCCTCGCTTGGTTGTTAGCTCCGCATCTGGCCTCCGCTTGACTTCATATAATTTTGGCCTCCGCGTGACCTAATGTCAGAGGTCTTTAAAGGTTTGTGGAGCAAAACAATGAACTCGTTATCAGCTGCTGTTAGCTTTGTCGGTACTGCAATTGAGCCTTGCTAACAAACACAATACGAACTCAAGAAGCTGCCTGGATACTCGTAAGGTCTTGACATCTCATTTGTTTAATCACTGACGCCTACGTGTCTCGCTCCGCGTAGGCCACTTATAGGCTAATTAGACCGCGTAGACTTTAGACAACAGTGTTGCCTTTCTATGGGGTCTGACTAAGGTTCCCCACATAATGCCCTCTTAGCGAAAAAGGAAATTGATTGGTTTGATCAGGTAAACGTGGTGCTAGGCACGTCGGCCTGTGTCTTTACATGCGTGTGTCTTCGTGCTATCATTCCTGTCACGAGTGTCAACACACTGTTTTGCGATTCTTGTCAGTTCGTTAAGATTGTAACAACGTTTGCTTGTTGTTACGTGGCTATCTGTACACTGTGTCCAGATAAAAGATTTCTGAGAATTACTTAAATGTAGGCTAAATATAGACCAAAAATTGTTTTGCTTACCTAGTAACTATGCATGTATCCTTTAATTTGACGATATGTAGTCATGTTATCATATCATTTTAGCCAAATCAAAGACAAAATGGACTTTAGTGAAGAAACAGAACTGAGATTTAGTTTTGACTTCAATATCACCATGACCATTGACCAACGATGGACATTTTCGGAAATAAACAGCGTCTGCAAGTCTGCTAATAAAAACTCTACTCCTGGATGTTTCTAATGTAGAAAGGTATTAGTACAGTTATTGTAAAGTTCCACGCTGATCCTTTTTTTGGACACCGTGTGTGTGTGTGTGTGTGTGTGTGTGTCTGTGTGTGTTTGTGTGCGTGTGTGCGTGTGTGTGCTTGTGTACACATTCGTGTGTGTGCATATTTTAATTCGGCAGCATAAATCAAGCTGACGGATTGATTTGCGACTCATTAGTCATGAGGCTAACAGAGGTTCGAGGTTGGGGAGGGAGGTTAATTAAGTTACACCGCTAGATGAACAAGAACCCCAACGGTGCTGCTTCGACGAGGGAGGGGAGGAGCAGGAGTGTGGGTAGAAGAAGGAGGGGGAGAAGAAGTGGGAGAGGCGCGAAAGCAAACAACCTCTGTGTCATTTTATATCCTTCTGTCGGTCTGCCTGACTGCCTATGTGTCTGTCTGTTTGTATGTCTGTCTGTTGTGGTCTGTCTGTTTTAGTATGTCTGCCTAATGCAATCATATATGCGATGACCAGATATGTGACCAGCATAGAATGACTTGTGATTTCTGAAAAAAGCACTTAGTGGTTGTAGGTGACGGTCTTATTAGTGATATACACATCCATAATTACATACACGTCATAAAAATGATATATCTGTAACAAAAATAATAAATTAATGATTATCAAAGATAAGAGCTTACACACACAGAGTGAAGATAACTCCTAAAGATAGGCAGACATATATTACAGGCTATTTACAGCCAGCAGTCTTATTGTCAAGACTTTAAACGTCAAGACCAGACCAAAACTTTGAACCTCAAGACCAAGACTTTTAACCTCAGACCGAGACCAAGACCCAAGAATCTCAATCATATCCAGAATTCTATTCCTTACTGAATAATTGTTAAGTCTGACTACTCGCTATTTTGATGAAAACACGAGTCATATTTTATTCAAGCAAAACAACTCTAAATGGAGAGTGCACAGAATTCCGATTTCGTATTTACAGAAGTCCCTCATGCGAAATGTTATTCCAAATGCAGTCGAGTCTTAGGCGACCACGACCAATATTTTGAGCCTCAAGACCACAAACGAACTTGAGACCAAGACTTTGGTCTCGAAAACAACAAGACTGACAGCCAGCCAGCCAGACAAACAGACAGACAGACAAATAGACAAACAGAAACATAGACAGACAAAAAGACAGAAATACAATTAGACAGACAGAAAGAGACAGACACAGACAGATAGACAGACAAACAGAGGGGCAAAGATATAGATAGACAAACAGAAAGAAAGACAGAAAGACAAACAGTAATACAGATAAGGAGAAGAGAGCCAGATCAACAGACATACATAAAGACAAACATACAGACATACAGAGAGACGTCTTTCCGTTAGCCTAAACCCTGTCTTCTCGGGCGATTCCTTTCAAGCGGATTGCGCTGATGAGTGACGTTCTTTTTCCCGGTTCTCTAATATAAGTTTCCTTCCGGTCTCGGTCGCCATCGGCCCCGCGATTCGGGAGAGGCAGCGGCTGATTGTCTGCGCCTCCAACCGCTGAGCCGACAGCGGTACAGGAGCCAGCCGAACCTCTGGCGGCCGAGTTACCTGTGGCTGACATGCCAGCCACTGAGCTGCTAGCGGTTGAGCTTTTCGACGCTGAGACCCTAGCGGCTGGACATTCATGCACTGAAATGCCAGCGGTTGAGCCTTTAGCGGCTGAGGTTCCAGTTACTGAGATTCCAGCCGCTAAATCCCTAATGGCTGAGCTAACAGCCGCTGATCCTGCAGCGGATTCTTGGTAGGAAGAAGGATTGTGGTCTGCTTTGGTTGCCTGGAAGTTGGTGTGCGTGGAGGATTGACGTGCGTATCGGATGCTAACACGTCGCCTCTCTCTCCAGCCTTTCAACCTCGACAGCACAACGCCACGCACCTGAAACGAAACCAACAACGACAATGATGATGATGGTGATGATGATGATGGTGATGATGATGATGATGATAAAAATGATGGCGAGGAGGAGGAGGATATTGACGACGAGGATCGAAATGAGGAGAAGGAGGATAGTGACGATGATGGTGATGATGATGAAGATGAAGATGAAGAAGGTAATGATAATGAAGGTGAAGATGATGAATGTGATGATGACAATGATGACGATGACGACGCTGATGATGAAGATGAAAAAAAAGGTAAAGATGAAGATGATGAAGATGAAGACGTTGATGATAATGATGATGATGGTGGCGACGACGAGAATGACGACGATTATGATGATGATGAAGAAGAAGATAGAGGTGATAATGATGATGATGGCGATGATGATGATGACGATGATGATGATTACGATGCTGAAGATGGAGAAGAAAATGATGCTGATGACGAAGACGATGATTATAATAATGATAGTGATAATGAGGATGTAAAAAGTTCTGGAAAGGCTTTAGGCCTAAATTTGACAAAGACCCACACGCAAGGTCTCGAAACAGGTTATCTACGGATACGAGCTCACGAATTGAATTTCCTCTGCCACTGTACATCTGCTGCATATATATAGGACTACTTCATGCACATACAGGTATAGTTGTCCTTGTGCAAATATATATTATATAGGGTTATGTATAGTACATACATATACATCACGCATAGGCCTACGTACTTCTTTGATTGGGGTTACTCAATTGGCTTCACTATTTTGCTTTGATGCACATCGAGCCCCAAGCATTCGGATAGATGGCTGAGAATATAGATCTATGCAACCCTTAATATATATATATATATATATATATATATATATATATATATATATATATATATATATATATATATATATATATATATATATATATATATATATAAAGGAAAGAATCTGTCCCTCTGTCTGTAGCACGCGATCTTAGACCGGAATGCATTTCGACAGCTTTCGAACTTTTCACTTAAAACCTTCACTGCTGTCTCGGGGTGGGCATTACACACCCAGTGTGAGGCTTCGTGTCCACCTTTTGACCGCTTCTATGGTGTCCCGGGCAAAAAACTCTCCCAAATCCGACTTTTTACACATTCGAGTCGACCTATTTTCATTCACCAGATGGTGCCACCCGAGAAGATTATTCTCTGTCACCAGGACGGATTTCTAAAGATTCGCCAGATGGCGCAGCCGTAGGGATTTCACTTCACTTTAACTGGTGGTGGTGGTGGTGGTGGTGGTGGTGGTGGTGGTGGAGGTGGAGGTGGTGGTGGTGGTGGTGGTGGTGGTGGTGGTGGTGGTGGTGGTGGTGGTGGTGGTGGTGGTGGTGGTGGTGGTGGTGGTGGTGGTGGTGGTGGTGGTGGTGGTGGTGGTGGTGGTGGTGGTGGTGGTGGTGGTACAGGTACGGATTCGCTAGAGGGATTGAAACTTTCACTCAACTAAACCGGGCGTGGTGGTGGTGGTGGTGGTGGTGGTGGTGGTGGTGGTGGTGCTACAGGTACGGATTCGTTAGAGGGATTGAAACTTTCACTCAACTATTTCCGAAACCCGGGCAACGCCGGGTAAACCAGCTAGTATATATATATATATATATATATATACACACACACACACAAACATAAGCTAGTTCGTAATATTTAAAGGTTGAACGGGGTTTTAGTTGTTCACTGCAGCATGTAAAACGTAACCGTTACTTTTAATATATACAAATTATCCAATATTATGCATAAATGCATGTAATTGGATATAATTATGTTCCATATTGATAAGTAGTATGATCGTAAGTCGTGGTTTATACCTCAGCGTTGAGGAAGCAGTAGAATATGGCGACAAGCAGTCCCTGAAAACAGTCAATGGCATCGATATCCAGTAAAAGCTCTGATCAGTTGTAATGTAGCCTAGTCAAACATTTATATTGCGCCTTATTAAGCCTTCGACGTATAAACGGAAGTTCCTGGAACCTATAGCGGGATATCCCTCGTGCGTAACTCCGCCACTGCCCGTACTCTGATAGAGCCAGTCTCAAGTCTGGCTGAAGAAGGAGGGCGACGTTCAACGTTTACCGATCTGAGTTGTTCCGATCAAATCTCATGTAACATAATCACGTCTAATAATTTCTAATCCCAATCAGTCTATTCCAGTGGCAGAACAAACGAGGCCATGACTCTACATTCCAGAGGGCGGAAAAAAATAAAAATAAAAATTAAATAAAAAATTGAATATTAAATTTAATTTTAAACTGCGATCGAGACGTCAATAAATGAATATGATTATAATGATATTAGCTAAAGTTAAAACGATGATGATGTTGTTGTTGATGATGATGATGTGATGATGATGGTGGTGATGATGATGATGATGATGATGATGATGATGATGATGATGATGATGATGATGATGATGATGATGATAATGATGATGATGACGATGATGATGAGTTCTCTGCCCGAAGGCAAGTCCATTGGCTTTATGCCACCCGGGGATGAGATGAGTGAGTAAGGTTTCCCCTTGCCTTCCTCACAGACAGTTGTGGGTGAGCAACTTGTCCAAGATCGCTAGGCAGTGGCTTGAAGTAGATTCGAACCTGCTACCTCCGGTTACCAGGACAGAACATGCCGCTACACCACCGCATAGTTAATTAAAACGTTTGAATATAAATATTAAGGGCAGAAAAAGAACTTAGTCTATAGGGACGGATGGCATTGGCACCCCGTCAAAAGCGCCGTGAACAATCCACGGCGCTTTGACGGGTCACCGGGACGGATGATTGTTAGATCTGCCCCTTGTTTCCAGTCCAATCCAGTCTGATGTGATCTGATGATGAGGAGTGAAGTGTACCTGAGTGGACTGGAGAACGTTGTTCGTGTAGATGAAGACGAGTTGGATGACGGGGTTTGTACTCGGATTCGTGATGAAGAGCAGATAAGTCATTCCAAGCAAAGGAAACAGAACGAGGGTCGCCTTCATCGCTTTC
>OY744612.1:25866439-25928939 GCA_963556255.1 Allolobophora icterica | reverse complement strand
AATCCCTCAGGCTCTAAGAAACTATATAACAAAAGTGTGTAATTGGAGTTATTATTATTATTTTTTCTATTATTATTATTATTATTATTATTATTATTATTATTATTATTATTATTATTATTATTATTATCATTATAATTATTATAATTATTATATATAGATAATAACGTACATGTACCGGGCACCAACCCAATAAGTCAACAAAAGCCCTGAATGACTAAATAAACGAAAGAAGTAATTATTCATTAATTAATTTATTTCATTAGGCCTAAGTATCTAAACGAAGAATGAATCGATTTGCATAAAATCAAGCAGAAGTGGAATCGATCTGTCGTTTAGTCTTTCAATCAGTCAATCAACGTCGCTTTTGAGTCATATAATTATGGAGACTAACCGGAAGTAGATGAAGATGAATAGGGCGATGATCAAGGCGACAGCGGAAGCCGTGAATCCGACGTAGTAGATCACCCGTGTCACGAAGTTATGAAATGATTCCTCCTGCATAGAACAACAAATTGACAAGCTGACTGACTGAAGGTTTGCTGGGTCGGCGCTGGGCATTGATTGGTTGCGGCATCATCGTCATCATCTTCATCGTCGTCGTCGCCATCGTCGTTTTCATCGACATTCTTCTCCTCCTTCTTCTCATCATCATCATCATCATCATCATCATCATCATCATCATCATCATCATCATCATCATCATCATCATCATCATCATCATCATCATCATCATCATCATCATCATCATCATCATCATCATCATCATCATCATCATCATCATCATCATCATCATCATCATCATCATCATCATCATCATCATCATCATCATCATCATCATCATCATCATCATCATCATCATCTCCACCATCACTCCCACCACCACCACAACCACCACCACCACAACCACCACCACCACCACCACAACCACCACCACAACCACCAACACCACCACCATCATGCTGGCTGCAAATTGACTCATTTATTTTACTTACGGTTGGCTTGCTGTCTAAATGAAAAACCAATGATTGAACGATCGACAGAATAAAAGAAAGGAATGAGCGAATGAATGAATCGTACGGTGGATCGTAGAGGCCAAAGACAGAGCGAGTAGTTTCCTTTCGTCTGCCAAGTTCCATTCTCCAGACAAAGTCTCGTTGCGTTTCCTGGAACGACAGCACACATACAGACACATACAGGCACATACAGACACATACAGGCAGACGCACAAGTAAAGATACGGAGGCAAATACTATTAGATTGGCAAAGAGATATCATAGACCAAGAAAAAGCGAAAATTGATGCAGAGATACGATTGACTACAGAGTAGCAAACCAGACGAAGACAGACGAGACCAAGAGACATTGAGGACAAAGACAGAGAGACATTGAGGACAAAGACAGAGAGTCGAACTGACAGATCAGGTCATATCAGATCGAATCAGATCAGAGAGGTAGACAGTAAGCAACCAGGCAGGCAGACACACAGATAGCCAAAGGAACATCAGACAGACACACAGACAGACATATAGACAGACTCACAGACTGTGGTCGTGCTATAGTATAGATGAAGGGTGGAATTGGGATGCTGATGCAGCTGATATGGAGACGGAAGAGAGAGGAATCTGACCTATAGGCTGTCGGATCTCTCTGTCTCTCTATATGCCTGTCTCTATTTCTCTCTGTCTTTTTCTGTATCTGTCTGTTTCTTCTCTGTCTGTCTCTGTCGCTGTCTGTATCTGTCTGTCTGTCTCTGTCTGTCTGTCTGTCTCTATTTCTCTCTCTCTCTCTCTCTCTCTCTCTCTCTCTCTCTCTCTCTCTCTCTCTCTCTCTCTCTCTCTCTTCTCTCTCTCTCTCTCTCTCTCTCTCTCTCTCTCTCTCTCTCTCTCTCTCTCTCTCTCTCTCTCTCTCTCTCTCTCTCTCTCTCTCTCTCTCTCTCTCTCTCTCGGTGTCTGTGTTTGTTTTTTGCATGTAAGGGCGGATGAACCAGGTGCTCTGGTAAATAGACGGCACGCTGAGTGTTCTGGCGGGAAGCTAACCTAAATAAACTCGCTTAGGTCTGTATCTTTTCTGCACTTGCTTTTTCACTTGTCGTATCGCATTTGCGAGAGAGAGGTGGCACGCCACAGACAATCGCAGATGGCCGTTCACAAAGTATGCACTCTAGCATAAGGCGAGGCCAGGTTTGGTCATGCTATAGGTACGACTTGTTCAGATAACGTAATGTAAGGTCAATTTTAATGCATGACAGGTAAAGTAAGTGAAGTAAGTAAGGTCAGATAAGGTGAGGTAAAATCAGGCATGAATAGTTAGGGTAGTGTAAATTAGGTGTAGTTACATGACGAGGTAAAGTCAGGTAGGGTTAGGTAAGTTTAGGCAATATCAGTTCATTCATTCATTCATTCATTTTGATAATTTATATAGCCCCTCTTCAAGAACCTACTCAGAGGTGCTCAGTTCAGGTGAAGTACGTTAAGTTCCAGCCACTGCCATAGTCAGGAAATGCAGACTCGGCTTTGTTCGAGCACATTGCACGAGCTCCGGACGATGAAAACCATCGGAGAACCATAGGAAGCACACTGAATAACTCCTTCGAAGGACCGGATAAGAGAAGGCGGTCTACTTTGGAACACTTCGAATAGAACGTGGGGAAGGACCAAAAGAAAAAAGAAGAAAGTCAAGTGTGGTTACTCTCGTTCCCTGTTTGTTCACCCACTCGTCCTCTTGGATGCCTTCCCAAGTTTTCTCACTGCGCTGCATAACTATTTAAAACGAAATCACTATGTTCGTGATTTCCTTCCGGTCTAACTTACTTATTTGCTAACTTACCTCTTTACTAACTTATAAACTTACTTATATACTTTCTCACGTTCCTACTCTGTGATCGATTTCTATATACAGAGACAACCTGACTAATTGGCAAACGATTATCCTACTTTCTCACACACCTACTTTCTCGGCTAATTAGCTTCTCCTCTCCTAATGCTTTTCGATTTTATGACCCTGACGACATCCGCAACGACCGCCAGGCGGCGCTTCGGCTGATCGCTTCCGGTCGTTGCCTAGCGACAGTTAGAGGGCCCGTTCCGTATAGATGGCGTGGCAGGAGATGCGCTAACTTAGGACGACATTCTGTTGTGTGTAGCAAACTTATCCAAGGACGGGATGGAAAGGAAGAGGTCGGAAGGAGACTGGGGAAGAGGAATGCAAGATGGAAGGAGAAGGAGGGAAAAGAGAAATAAGAGGAGGAGGAATTAAAAGAAGAAGGAATGGTAAGACGAAGAGGTACAGGAGGAGGAAATGGAAAAGAATCATTGGAGTAGGAGGAGGAATAGGAGGAGCAATAGGTAGAGAAATAGGAAGAGAAAGAGTCGGAGGAGGAATGGGAAGAGGATAAGTAAGGGTAGATATAGGAGAACGCATAGGAAGAGTAATAGGAAGAGAAATAGGAGGAGGAGGGATAGCAATAAGAGGAGGAGTAATAGGAAGAGGAGGAATATAAGGAAGAATAGAAGGAAGAGAAGTAGACAAAGGAGAAATAATAGGAGGAGGAAGAGGAGGCGTAAAATAGGTGAGGAGGAATAATAGCAGAATATGAGGATGAGTATGTGGACGTAGAGGAGGACAAGAAAAGGAAGAGAAGCAAGAGAAGAAAACGAGGTGAGTGATGACGATGATGATGATGATGAGGAGGAGGAGCAGGAAGAGAAGGAGGAGAAGGAATAGAAGGAGGATAGACGGATGGAAGGAGGACGTAGAAGAATATTGATTGGATGAATATTAATATACTCTTCGAATGTCCAATTGTCTATGCAGTATCCAACATAAAAAGAAGGCAGTAAATTGATTTTTTCTTCTATGGCTTCAAGTTCGGCCGCTGCACCTGTGACCTCGGCTGATCTGGTACGAGCTATAATTCTGTCGTGGTGTCGGTGACAGTGGCAGTTCATGGGATGAGAATCACGCCATCTGGAAATTTCTCATCAGAGTTAGCGGGTCCAGTTGGCTCATTTACAGCACGGTAAGGCTTCGCCAGATGAGGTCATTTAATAAGGCGTTTCTGGCAGTCATTTCTGGTCCAAGGCTGCATCTTGGTTACTTTTTTGCGCTATTTTTTTTCTGTCTGCCAAAGACGCATTTGTCGTGGCGTTTAATTGGCAAAATAAACTCAAGTTATCGCTATAGTGATAGAGGTTCTTCATCGTTACCATAGACGTGGGAAGGGATTAACTCAACTCTTCCGCTCTCCGCTCAACTTGCCCCGGGGGTTATTATAGTTAACTCGGAGAATATTGATCATCATGCAGTTGAATGTAGCAGTGTTCATTATAAGATCACGGCACGCCAGGTTTACATACGTCTCTGGAAGTTATAAAAGCGATGTGAAGAACAAACCGTTCATTTATTATATTGCATCTCTATTACTGCTCCTCTTAAGCACCAAACCAATGCACAGGAATGGATGATATGAAGCTGTGGTGCTCAGAGTTTATAGCGCCTTTTCCCATTACCTCTGAATACTACATGAAGCAACCACAAAACCGACAGTAATTATAATTATGATCTGTCCTTAAAAGTTGGACTAGGTTGAATCTGTTCTGGAAGTGGGACGCAGGTTGAATCTAGGTTGAATCTGTCCTTAAAGTGAGAAACAGCTAACTACTATTATGTGTAGCCTTGCAGTCCGTTAAAGGAATATCTATCCGGTTATGCTGAGTTGGATTGCTGTTTGAGCTAAATTCACGGTCGTGAATTGATGGGGTGTTGACAAAGGACCAGGCTGTTAAGCCACTTAGAACTGGCACTTTGACTTGACGGCAAACAAGTCGCATCATGCCGACGTCACGTCAGTTGCTAACTTAAAATTCTGGATTATAAATGTGCTTATTACAACTTAACAAAAATTTATGCCGACACCGGACACGTCAGTTTGCTGAGGAAAACTAACCGTTATTCTACACGTACATAGATTTCAATATGCAACATCGAAAAGCATGCTTTTACTTAATATTCTACGTAATGGATGCCCGATACTTGTTTTCGATAAAAGCGTAATAATTTCTCAACGGGCATCGACACGTGGGCACTTGCGCTACAGCATCCTAGACATTTACGAGCTGGTTATAAAGCAAATCGCCGCTTAGAGTCTGCTGTAACGACCACGAAGCAAACTCTTTACGTTCTTTTGTCTCTATAGCGACCAGAACGGTATTAGTATCTGATACCGGTGTTAGGACCTTCGAGGTTCGTCCTTTGTCAGCTGAATGGCAAAAAGCAGAACCCTGAGCGCCCCCCACCCTCAACCATGCTGACGTCGTGCCTCAGTTGTTGGCACTGTTCCGCATACACCAGGGAGCTCTGTGTCTCATTCTCCATTCAGTTGAGTTAGCGAACGTTGCGCTCTGCGGCCCGTGGAGACATGCAGCTGACACGCTGTCGCATTTCAACTGGAGCCCATTGTGCAGTTTCGTGTATTGGATCGCCATATGCCTCCCTCGTCCGGCTCTTCCATTCTTTCTCTCTCTTCACGTCTCTCTCGTTTCGTCTCTCGTCTGTCTTGTCTGTCTGTCTACCTTCCTGTCTGTCAGATATCCGTCTGTCTGTTTCCAGGCTACCTAACCACTACACATACGTACCTACATATACATGTATACATGCATACATACATGCATACATGTATAGTTATATACATACTTACATACCTACATATATACATACATGCAAAGCATGCATGCATACATACATACATACATACATACATACATACATACATACATACATACATACATACATACATACATACATACATACATACATACATACATACATACATACATACATACATACATACATTGGCCAAAGGCAGGCGGTTATTGTACCTGTTATGGTAGGTTTATGGTGTTGCTGTATTCAAAGACAATGGAAACAGAGCTGACCTACCTTCCATGGGTACTCCTCCGTACTCCCTCGGACAGGGAATCCGAGCCAGTTGACCAGCGGGCGTCATCGGCCAACAAGACAGCTTATCCCAGGCAACCTCACAGACCGGTCCATATGTCTCTATAAAAGTCAAGAGGACGTGTCCATGAGAGAAGCGAAAAGCCAATTAGCATTCGCTGGGCTTCACTTGTCGTATACAAAGATGTTGATATGAGACCAATCAAATGGAACACCTAGATGTGTGGGTCTATTCTCGCTACATTCCAGATCATCTTTTCAAAGGCAACTTTTCCAATATGGTACATTGTGAGACCCTGGCACTTTACCTGGGACTCCCAGTCTCCCAGCCAGCTTCTTCAGCCTGGGACTCCCAGCCAGGATAAGCTACGTTTATGTAACTTTGAAAAGTAGCCTAGCGTGCGGTCACACGGATATAACGTTTGCATGATTAAACGCTCTTATTATTTTTATTAACGTTGTTTTTTCCGGAGTTTTCCAACATTGATAAAACGAATAGAAGCAAAGCTAAAACAACGACTCGATAATGATGATGAAGCGTGGCACTTTGTTCTGGCATTAGTTGAACGTTAGCATGACTTTTTGATTGCGCGAAACGTTTATTATTAGACGTTGTTAGGTCAGTTTTGTTAACGCTGACGCTGACGCTTAGAAAGAAGTAACATACGTTCCGTATTTAATGTCGCATATTGCGTTATACGACCGACAAAGCAACGTTGTTTTTCTGTGACATGTAGCGTTTGCGTAATAGGTATCTAGAGTTTGTGTGAAACGTTGTTTCTCGGCGTTTATTACGTCGTTAAAGCGTACCGTACGCGTACGTTAGGCCTACGTTACGCGTACGTTAAAAATGTAATTTCAGTTGCAGAACGAACAAAATACATTTATGGGAGAATCGATGTTCCATACGCACTTTCGTCGTGGTCACCTGAGTTAGTTAGGCCTACTTTACGAGTACGACGAATAAAATGATCGTCTTTTGGATAAAATAAATGAGGTCGATTATCACGAGACAGCTTCTGAATGGAATGATGAGTGTAGTTGCGCTGATAGTAGCAGTGATTCCAGTGCCACCGAGTCCGATACTGAACAGATGAGTGATGTACACGAGTGAATAAATTTATTATTGCTTGACCATGTGACTGGCTGACAATGACAGGCTAGCTAGTAGCTAGATCCTATAGAACTAGAGCTATGTACTACCAGCGTGACGCACTGGACGCACGTGCGTCCATCCACCTAATCAAATCCACACAAGGATTAGGCAAAGCATCGATATTTTTGACAATTTAACTGTAATTTTGGTTTACCATACAGTATCAACTTACATAATAACCGTTGTACGTCTGTCCCGTAAACAAACACTATTGTGACGTCACTATACTGCCGCCTTGACGACGGTTGTCTTGACGGTTGTCTTGACGACGGCTATAGGCCTATAATATGACGTTATTGTTATCACTGCAACAATAATTGTTTTTTATAGGCTATACCGTGATTTTTCACGGGTTTACAGCTAGTGTATAAATAATATCACATGATATCATATGCGTGTGTTATACTGTACTTTTTTGAGTCACTGTGAGTCATTTCAGTGTATGACTACGAGTGGCAGACAGGGGACGGGTGTGGATGGGAGAAGACGGAAGGGGTGTGGGTCCAATTTTTTAAAGCCTGGCGGCGCCCCTGTGTACTACAGTAGGCCTATTAGTAGGCTAGTTTTGTTGGATTTTGTTGACTTTTTTGTGCATAATGTTAATGTAGTTTATTTTCGTCATGAACTGATGTTAACGTACGCCAACGTACGGCATAACTACATAGCCTACGCGTACCGTACGTACGTTATAGAAAGAAGTAACTTAGGTCGCACACTGCTTTACAAGAACGGCAAAGCAACGTTGTAGCGTTTGCGTAATAGATGATCTACAGTTTGTGTGAAACGTTGTTTCTCGGCGTTTATTACGTCGTTAAAGCGTTTATAAATACGCGTAAGGAATATTAAAGTAACGATGATCATGTTATAAAATTAAGGCCACCCTGCGTGTGTGTGAAACTGCAAATTATAGCCTACGTTGTTTTTCAGTTTATTAGAGATTGGTACGCCCCTATTTAGGCCTGTATACATTTAAACACAAACAAAGCGTTGTCGAAAAGCGGTCACAGCGTTACTGTCGCGTTTGGAGAAAACGTTGTTTTGAACTTTTGATATTATTTTAAGGTATAATAATATTATAATAATAGGCCTACCGTTTATACGATAGTTCTAGCATGGTTTGTAACAATGCGTTATGGCACCTTTGAATGTTAAAATAATTATAAAATAGGCCTAACATATCCTTCAAACGTTTCAGAGACGCTGTTCACACATGTCTACGATGTTGCGGTTTTAATGAGTGTTGGTGCCTAAGCTTAATCGCTGTTTGAACAACAAAACGGAATGGCTCTCTCAGTCCTTTTTACCCTAATTTATATAGAACATCTATTCTCATGGCAAGCGTGCGCTTCGGGAGCTCGAGCCTCGAGGACGACGAAACCTATCCGTTGCCAGTGGGGTCCGATGTTTAAATATTAATTATTTTTAGTATCGCACGCAGATCGTGGTCAATCATCATCTTCATCATTGTCGTCGTCATCATCATCATCTTCGTCACTATAGTCGTCATCATGATATAGTGGTGATCATTCAATATCATCATCGTCGTCATCGGAATCATCCTCGTCGCTGTGGTCGTCGTCATCATCATCGTTCTCATCATCATTGTCATCTTTATGATCATCATCGTCATCAAAATCGCCGTTGTCGTAGTCAATCTCTCCATCATGATCATCAAATTTATTGTGGTCATCAATCATGACCATTGCCGCTGTCATCATCATCGTCGTCATCATCATTGCCACCGTCATCATTATCGTGGCAGTCATCATAGTCATCGCCCTCATCATCATCATCATCGTCGTTGTCGTCGTCGCCTGCGTCATCGTCATATCGTCGTCGTCGTCAACATCGTCAGAGGCTTCGTTATCATAATGTCGTGAGTCATTGTCGTCACCGTCCTTATTACGTTTTTCTTCGTCATCATCACCACCGCCATCATCACCACCGCCATCATCATCATCATCATCATCATCATCATCATCATCATCATCATCATCATCATCATCATCATCATCATCATCATCATCATCATCATCATCATCATTATCATCATCATCATCTTCATCCTTGTTATCATAAATGGCTTGCCTGGAGTTGAACCGTTGACCTCAAGGTTCGTTAGTCTACATACCGATCCACCCTGTTTCGCCATGATGACCTCTAACGTACCACTCTATGACACTCGCACGGACACTTTCCTTATACTGACAACCCAATACCCCGACCGTTCGCCTTACAGCAGCGGATAGATGTCGCCAGTTGTCATTAGGATTCATAGAAGTTCGACGCAAGGTGGCACGCACGTATGCGCCGTCTAGTGCGATGCTGATGAAGACGTCGACGACGACGATGATGACGAAGTCGTGTGTGAGTGTGTGTGTGTGTGTGTGTGTGTGCGTGCGTGCGTGCGTGCGTGCGTGCGTGCGTGCGTGCGTGCGTGCGTGCGTGCGTGCGTGCGTGCGTGCGTGCGTGCGTGCGTGCGTGCGTGCGTGCGTGCGTGCGTGCGTGTGTGTGTGTGTGTGTGTGTGTGTGTGTGTGTGTGTGTGTGTGTGTGTGTGATAAACTAGATTATTGCCCGATCTAAGACGGTTTAAAAACATTTTGAAAATGTATTTTCCAATGTACGTGAAATTTATTATGACCTCATGGTTTAAACATTTGTGAAAATCTCTCTCGCGAATGGCGTTTCGGCCGTTCCATATTGTTTTCGGCAGGCGCGGCGTAAGTAAATTGGTCCGTTTAAACCTGTTAAGGTCGTTCGTTTCAGCCTGTTCGCCACCTAAGTAAATTAGCTTAAGCCCGTTTTAAGCCGTTAGTTTAAAAGAGCAGCCGTTTACGGGTATATTTAAATTTACATTGAATGAAGTGTGAAACGAAGGTCCGTTAAAATGTCGCAATTTGTTAACAGTGACGTCATTGGTCTTGAATATTCATTAGTTGGAAGCGGCCAGTGAGAGGAGCTTAACATGAAAAGTTGACTTCATGATATTTCTCTTCGTTTATATTATTAATATAATAATAATAAACACCTTCACACCACACCCCGGAAACGAGGACGGCGTTCTCTAAGCTTAATTACATTCTGTTTTATAGTTTCTTAGAGCCTGAGAGATTTTAGGTCTCGCTCTTCGATCTTTTCATGTCCTAGGCCTACTCTTACTCACAGTGTTGGGGTAAATAGTCAGGTTGACTATTTAAATAGAATAGTAAATAGTACCTGCAGAAAACTATTGAAATAGTATTTAAAATAGTCAATAGCTGTGGACTATTGCAAATACCACTCGACTATTTAAAAACTATTTAGCTAGGCCTACTATCGGTGTCATTTACAATGTCGTTAGACGCCCGCTTATTTCCGTTTTTCCATGGCACAGCCTGCTTTTAGGCCTACTAACTACCTTCTTATGTCTATCAACATTATCGATGTCGACTGATTAAAAATATAAAAAAAAACAATTAGAGTGTAATAAACACAGAGGTAAAGAACTTAAAGTTAATAATGAGTAAAAAATTATAGGCCTACAAGTAATATTTTAAATTTATTTTTTCAGACTGGTGGTTGACTATTTAATTTTTAATAAATAGTAAATAGTCGTATACTATTTCAATACTATTTCAATAGGACCTTTTACGTGACTATTTTAAATAGTGACGTCAATAGTCATAAACTATTTAAATACTATTTAAATAGTGTTTACTATTTAAATAGTACCCAACACTGCCTACTCAGTAAGGCAAAAATCGTGAAAGTTTTTAGGGTTGATTCCGTATGATCTCTTTTGAACTAAACGGTCTTCGCTTATCGACCTCAGTGAAGGAAACTTGGGAGTTCCTTGGATTTGATCCCGTGACCCCTCTTTCTCTTTGAACCGTTCGACTTTGAACTCCTCTTTGAACCCGTAATCCCCGTCTTTTGCCTGCGACCGTGCCTCAAAGTGTCACGTGACCGCACTACACGTTGTCCGGAAACGTAACGCATATAATCTAGCGTACCGGTACATAATAGAGCCGGATTCTTAATGTAAATGTAATTGTCAGTCTCCGAAGTCTTGTTCAGCGCTACACAAAACCGCGTCAGAGAAACCAGCTTAATACTGGCGGTATATCAAGTCAAGTCCGCAAGACCCAGGTTGTTTGGTCGGTTGCGGTGCCAGGTCGGCATCCCCCGGAGGGGAGGGGCAGTCAGTGTTAACTAACGTTGCGGTTTTATTACGCCCTGATATGCTCTCTCTCGTGGCAGGCTGTCTCCCTGTATTTTGCATACGGCCTGTCGTGTCCGCCAAATGAACCAACGCGTATGTATACACGACTTGCATACGTTATGCGATTCCCTTAGTTGTGGTAAGGAGAATGTGTTGCGACAAGTACCGTCGTTAAAGCGCTGAATTAATAGTGAGAGACATTAATATTGAAAGACACTTCTCGTATTCCCGGAAATGTGAGTTAGGCTAGGTTGCGTGATGAACGCTAGATCAGTACGATTAATGGGACCAAGGGTTTCAAAGGTCAGAGTAACAAAGTCATGCGCTGCAAGGAGTGGGCAGTATCTATAAGATCTTTTCTATGGCAGTTGCCTTCTCCTCCGCCGCGGCACCAAACGTAACTGAAGTTGCTGGCAAGTAGAATACAGTCAAATTGTCGAAACCTAGGCGTCCCATATTAAACTACGTCCGTGTCTATAGCCGGTTCGGGAGATGTATGGCGGCTCCTTAATGGCAGGAAAACCTGCACGAGTAAGATAATAGCAAACGAGGTCGTTTAAAATGCCTTGATGCAGAGTGCAATTGTCGGGGGTTGGGGTCAACCCTCCTAGTTTTTCTTAGAACTCCCCACAGTTAAGTCTTCATTGCACACCCCCAGGGGGTCGCTTCCGACATCCTCAGTTGTTCTAGTGTGATTTAGCATTATTTGACTCTGAGTCTCTGATGAAGAGAAGAAATTTCCATGGTAGCCTATATCCTGTGTGCATATTTGAATTTTCTCAACAAAGGAATTGAATTCGATTCGAGTCTGACTTGCAAAACTGCTAGCGTTGAAATCTGTTGCTTTCAAAATTCGTTGACATCAGTTTGCAAAATACGGATAAACTGTTCAACCAGTCTTGTTTCTACAATTCCCACACTGCTTTGATGGGCTGTTCGACGAGGGCCAAGAGAGCAGGAAAATCCATGGGATCACTAGCAGCAGCTGGAGCGTCGCATCGACAATTATATGGCTTACATAATACGGTCCCCAGAGCCGGCGCTAGGGCTCCCGAACCCCCCGGTTTGGGGCTTCGAGTTTGTAAGGGGCCTTCAAATTAACTGGTCATTTTGCCTATTTGTGACTGTTTGTTTCTGAAACCCACTACTAAGTCTTGTCCAGACATGTACAGAATGAGTTTTTCGAATTGGTTACTGAGGATATTTAATACACCAACGTGGCAGCATTGCAACACGCAAAATGCTTTTCCACAATTCTGGAATGTAGGCCTACTACTGACATTTCACATGAAGAGGAAATGAGAGCTATCTTAAGATTTGTCTAGTGTTGTATACCCAGAAAAGGCATACAGATAAGAGAAGCCTCTTTGGAATATTTAGTTGTGAATGACACAACTGGCCAAGCACTGACGGAATCATTCCTAGTGCGAGCAAAAGCACCAAACCTAATGATTGAAGACTGCCGGGTCAGGCGCACGAAAGGCCGTAACAGTGGTGCGTGCACAATCACGATTACTTGAAGTTTATAACAGGGCGCTGTTCGTTGCCTGCGCTGCGCACACCTTGAATCTGGTTCTAACAGAGGGTGCTAAGTCATCTGTCACTGCAGCGTCTTTCTTTGGCACAGTGAACAGGCTCTGTACAATGTTTTCTTCGTCACATGCACGATGGACGATTTGGACTAAGAATGTCCCAATCTCACTGACACCTGATGGGAATCCAGAATCACTGACACCTGATGGGAATCCAGAATCAACTCTGTGAACACTCGCCTTAACAGTCAAAGAATTAGAAAAATACAGCTGGGACATCACTGGACTCTGTGAGACAAGATCGATGGAGTGGAAAAGAGGAATTCTACCACGACCAGTACAAAGTCATGACATCTGGAAGAGAAGACAACCAACTGTGAGACGGGGTAGCGATGATTCTGAACAGAAAGCAGCAAAAGCAATGGTAGCCTATGATAGCCTACCAGTTGATATCACAACGATTAATGTCTGCAAGATTTCACACCAAATTTGGCAAAATGACAATCATCGAAGCCTATGTGCCCACATCAACAGCTATGGAGGAAGAAATTGATACATTTTCATGAACAACTTCAGCAGATAGTACATGGAATTCCCAGATATGACATAATCGTCATTGCGGGGGATTTTAATGCAAAGGTCGGCAGAAACTATTGTTGCCAATTCTTCGGTTCCTTAATTCTCTGTTCCTAAACTCTGTTGAGCTCAAGCGTGTCTCCAGCACTCGATTTCTGGGCGTTATTCTTGATGAGCACGGTAGTACCTGACATTGCACGATCATATTCAGCTGACTACCAATAAAGTATCTAAAATAGCAGGTATCATCGGTACTCTCAGATGGAAGCTTCCTACCCGGGTATACTTCGTGGCTTATATAATGCCTTTGTGTTACCTCATCTAACATATTGCACTACTGTCTGGGCAGGCGTTACTAAAAACCGACCTAAACCTTTATTTCTGCTCCAAAAAAGGCTCGTTAGAATTGTTATGTGTGCTAATCATAGGCGCCAACTCCACAGGGGCAACAGGAACTTTCGCCCCAGTACTCACCAAGGTTCTGGGGCGAAAGTATAGTTTCGCCCCAGTACTTTTTTGGCCATTCAAAATATCAAAAATTCAAAATGCTTAATAAATCTTACTTAAGGGCATCTTCTGGTCTCAGGCAATTGAAAACGCAACTGCGAGACACTATGACACACACAAAATTAAACACCATTGCAGTTTTGAACTGTCATCGAGCCTATACCTGGAAGCAGTGGACATTGATACAGTTCTTGACGAATTCATAAGTAAATGCGCTGTTCGACAAAATACATTAGCCATGAAGTTCAGAAGTTAAGACTGTAACTAAAGTCTGTCTTACTGGCAAACATTATGTGTAACCAGTCTTGTTGTCCTCGAGACCAAGGTCTTGGTCTCGAGTGCACTCGAGTTCGTTTTTAAAAGTCTTGGTCTTGGTCTTGGTCTTGAGGTTCAAGGTCTTGGTCTTGGTCTTGAGGTTCAAGGTCTTGGTCTTGGTCTTGGTCTTGAGGTTCAAAGTCTTGGTCTCGCAAGACCAAGACCAAGTCTTGAGTGCTTGAAAAGCTACTCTGTGTGTGTCAGCGACTTCGGCACCTGTAGAACGTATTTTTTCACATGGCGAAATTTTTATTAGGCCCACCAGGCACGTCTTGGTCAGAAAATTCTGAGCGAATTGGTTTTTATAAAACACAAAAGGCATTTGGTATAAGAGTTTGCATGAAGGACTTTTGAATACAAATTCGCATTTCTCTGCAGTTTGCATTTAAAGTTAACTTGCTTGAATAAAATAAAAGACTCATGTTTTCATTAAAATAGCGAATATTCCGACTTTACAATTTTTAGAAGTCTTGACCTGATTTCGATTTTTTGGGTCTTGGTCTTGGTCTTGAGGTTCAAGGTCTTGGTCTTGGTCTCGAGGTTCAAAGTCTTGGTCTTGGTCTCGAGGTTCAAGGTCTTGGTCTTGAGGTTCAAGGTCTTGGTCTTGGTCTTGAGGTTTAAGGTCTTGACAACAAGACTGTGTGCAACTGCTACAAAAAGAGTTTTGTTAGAGAAAGTAGCTATAGTTAGTACTAGTTAGTAGTTAGAGAAAACTGAAATTTGTTTGGTGAGTAGGGGCCTAATACTCGTGATGGTTGTGTACTTCTCTGCATGATTGAGCAGAGGTAGCACTGTTCTTTAGTATTGCAGTTAGTCTCTTCCCAGTTTAAAGGGCCAGGGCCTGCTGCATGGAGTTGAGGGGAAGCAGACTGCTTCCAATTTGTGCCGGGGGGGGGAGTTCCCCTAATGAAACGGATGTTGCTGTTCAATTGACAGAACGCCTACTGACTCAACTGTTGCAATGTATCGGCTGTGGACTAATCAAGTCTCTAGTTGGTCAATGCTACAATTATTGTCGTGTAGACTAAGTGCAGTGATAATGGGATTATCAAGTCTTGAAATATTCCTGCAAAAAGAATTGTCGCCTTGATAACACTGTAATAGGCAGGGATGAAGCTTCATTACACCAGAACTATGCATTCATAATGCAATTTTTAAAATCCCCATATATTTGCTGAACAGTAGCCCATATTGCCCAATATTTTAACATGTGTCCCATATTTTGGAAATTTTGTCTCATATTTATACAGCCTGTCCCGTAAAATATTTGCAGTGTACTGGAAGCCCTGCAGAAATTAATTCAACAGTTCAGTTGAACTAAATGTATAGTTTTCAAAAACCAGTTTTCTTTCTCCAACAATGCGCTAAAATTCACCTACGGCAATGTAGAAATCCAAAATTTTGCCCCCGAGCCCCTGCTTCAAAGGGAGGGCAGGGAGGGAAAGGTAAAGGAGGGGGAAAGGGTAGGGGAGGGGATAAGGGGTGGGGAAGGGAAGGGTAGGGGAAAGGGTTTACAGCAAGGGGGATTGATTCCAGTTTGCAGGGGTATAGTAGGCCCTGGAAAAGGCTTGAGGAAAGAGGGGACTCGGGGAGAGGGAAGGCACGGCAGGATGGGCGATGGGATCATCCGATCAGGGGATGATGGGAATGAAATTCTTGCCCCAGTACCTTTTACTAAAAGTCGGCGCCTATGGTGCTAATCATTTTTATTTGCTCACAGCCCTCCATTATTTAAATCTCTCAATTTTCTCTCTATATAGGGCCTACGACATCTATCAATGCCAAATGGCTTTTCTAATGTTTAGACATCACCAGGGTCTTCTCCCTCCTATGTTTAGTCAACTTTTCATGATCAACTCTGCCCTTCATCACTACGAAACCCGTAGGTGCCATGATTATCGTTCTGTCTTGTCTAGAATCTCGGCCCGTTCTTCCTCACCTCGTGTAATGGGACCTGAAATTTGGAACTTCATTGACCCCAGCATACGCGCCGCACCATCTCTTGCCTCTTTTAAGTTCTCCTATAAGTCAGCATTGATCAGTCAATACTTATAATCCATGTTTTCAACCATAATCTTGTTCACTTTACCCCTACCCTTACCCTTGTCTTTATTTAGTCACTAACCTTAATTATATGCTTTTACCTAACCCCGTCATCTACCATTGTCATTCACTTTTGCAGCTATGTCATTAGTTCCCGGTTTCTTTTATTCAAGTATATATTCATGGGAATGACTCAATAAGCAGATCCTGCTTCTTCTCCTCATCAGTCTTACTCAACATGACTCATTTTCGTTCCTATCTCCAGCTTGCAGTGAGTTCACTTACAAGGTTTTGTTCTGTTTTACTATTGTTGTGTTACCTAATTTAAATGCTATTATTACCATGCTCTTACTCTATCTATTTTGTTTGTTATGTTGATTTGCTGATTTGCTGTTTTTGTGGATTTAAATAAATAAATTAACAACGTTAGGCCTACATGGAGAGGCACCATTGACAAATTCGGACGGGGAGACATGAATGACAGGGGACTGAGGGGAGAGAAACTCCTCCAGTTTTGTGCTACAAACGACTTGGAGATCATGTCCATTTCCTTTGTGGTTTCTATTGTTCGAAGATGAAATCGCTCGATGGAAAAGCGCATAACCTGATTAACTATAGCCTATGTCATAATAAACAAAAGATGGAGCTCAAATGTGACAAACTGCAGATCATTCGATGGCTAGTAATAGCCAACTTTAAAATGAGGTTAAGAAGAAGAATCCGACCAACAGAGAACATAAAAATGATACCAAGAAACTGACAGATAACGACATCCTGCAAAAGTACGAAGACGAGCTCGAGGGAAACATACAGAGCAACGATCAGGACAGCATAGAAGTTATGTGGTCAAACATACACGAAGAAATACACATAGTCGGAAGAGCTTGCAAGAAACCGAAAGACCAATGGATATAATAAAAGTATTAGAAGTAGTGGAAAAAAGAAGAAACATAGCCAAACAACAAGCTTACACTGCAAACCGGAAACATTTTAACTGGCTCACTAGAGAAATCAGAAGGAAACCGAAAAGAGACAAAAACAACTGGATGGAACAACAATGCAAAGAAGCTGAGGAAGCTTTTACGATAAATAGAATGCAAGAAGTATATAACAAGAAAAAACTACTGAGTGGACAATTTGAGCTCAAAGTTTCATCAATCAAAGACGCAAACTGGCAAAGTATATGCCTACTAGAAGACGACGCAAGCCTACAGAAACGATGGAAGGAACAATTCGAACAACTACTAAACGTAGACACGCATAACGATCCCACGATACAACCGATTTTCCTATTTGGATCGGAACGTTGGACATTGGACAATGCGAAAACAAGATGAGAGAATTCTTACAGCAGAAATGAGCTGGCTGCGGAAGATCGCATGGATTTCAAGACAGCAGAAAATAAGAAACGATGACATATTAAAGACATATTAAAGACAATCATTAGATATCCAAACAACTCTGCTAGATAAAGTCGTTCAACGAAGACTTCGATGGTTTGGACATGTAGAGAGAATGCCATTTGACAGAATCCCACATGCACAGTGCACTAAGATTCGAAGGAAAAACACAAAGGCAGACCAAGACCGCGTTGGATAAATAATATAACCGAGGACATATCTTCAGTTGGACTAACACTAGACTTGACAAATGACCGAGGACCATGGAGATCATTTATTCGTACATATATATCGCCACCAAATGGCTGGCGTCAGGAACTCCGAACTGATGATGATGATGATGATGACGATGATGATGATGATGATGATGATTATGATGATGATGACGATGATGATGATGATGATGATGATGATGATGATGATGATGATGATGATGATGATGATGATGATGATGATGATGACGATGATGATGATGATGACGATGACAATCATTCTGAAGATGTGCATGGTTTGTCTCGGTGTTATTGCCTATGAATAACCTATATATGTATTGCCAGGATGTGATCAGGCGTGCTGCAGAATTCAGAAGAGACTGTCACTTTTATTATGATATATTTTGATGATATTGCGACGCCAGACAGAAGAACTGTGTACGGTAGTCAAGGCGACTCGTGATGTCAGCAGCATTAGGAGAGTGTGAGTATGTACTTCAAACGACACGCAGCTGACGTAGATGGTAGGAGCAATCACTCAGTTTTTTTTATATGCGGTACGAATGTGTGTAGCCTATATATGTATGTTCGTATGTATGTATGTATGTATGTATGTATGTATGTATGTATGTATGTATGTATGTATGTATGTATGTCTGTCTGTCTGTCTGTCTGTCTGTCTGTCTGTCTGTCTGTCTGTTCGCATGAATGTTTGTATGTATGTATGTATGTATGTATGTATGTATGTATGTATGTATGTATGTATGTATGTATGTATGTATGTATGTATGTATGTATGTATGTATGTATGTATGTATGTATGTATGTATGTATGTATGTATGTATGTATGTATGTAGGCCTATGTATGTAGGCCTACAGGGGCGCCGCCAGGCTTTAAAAAATTGGACGCACACCCCTTCCGTCTCCTCCCATCCACACCCGTCCCCTGTCTGCCACTCGTAGTCATACAATGAAAGTGACTCAGAATGACTCATAAAAGTACAGTATAACCAGTCTTGTTGTCCTCGAGACCAAGGTCTTGGTCTCGAGTGCACTCGAGTTCGTTTTTAAAGTCTTGGTCTTGGTCTTGAGACCAAAAGTCTTGGCCTTAGTCTTGGTCTTGAGGTTCAAGGTCTTGGTCTTGGTCTTGAGGTTCAAAGTCTTGGTCTTGGTCTCGCAAGACCAATACCAAGACCGGCTGTCAATATGAACAGTCATTTAACAGAACTCAAGAATTCTGTATCAAGCCTGCTTGCATCATACGACCAATATCTATGGATGGATACGAGTCTTAATTCAGTGGCGTCTACCAATGGTGGAGTGTGGAGAACGATCTCCATCGAACTTCAAAAGTGTGGGGGGTTGACATATTTTGACTGAAAGTGGGGGGGGTTTGCATTTTTCACGATAGCTCTTTTGTCCCGTGTGATAACATAGCCAAATCCAACAAAGCAATAATATATTGGGCACTCTCAGTCTAGACGTAAACTCAGCACCTATTACAGTAGAAAACATTCAGTTAAGTCATCCATATATTCCCTAATCTGTAGGCCTATCTGTCTCAGAATGACTGAATAATACATTTATTTTACGATGCTGTCGTATCAAAGATGATTGGCGTCTCTCCCACTGCGGAATCTAAGAAAACACCAAAGTGTGTATTTTAGAGGGCAAATTTGGGGGGTTGAATCTCCATGTATAATTGGGGGGGGGTTAGACGCCACTGGTCTTATTGGTCAGGAAAACCCACTTCGGGAAGGAGCATTGCCGCCTTCCCAGAAGCGTTCAATCGTCACACCGATCATCAAGCAGCCGGGACTTGACTCGGCTGTTCCATCGAGCTATAGACCTATAGCCAATGTCACATTCATCTCTAAAATTATTGAAAAATTGATTGCTAGTCAGCTGTTTAGCTATTTGGACGCTAATAATCTGCTTCCTGCATGCCAATCTGGGTTCCGTAAGGGTCACTCTACTGAGTCGCTCCTTCTCCGCCTTCTCTCAGACGTCTATGGTGCCATGGACACATCTCAGCTCACTCTGCTGGCCCTTTATGATGTGAGCGCTGCCTTTGACTCGGTAGACCACAGCCTCCTCCTGAGTCGTCTCTCCTTAACCTTTGGAATCCAGGACCTACCACTTCTCTGGATCTCTTCTTACCTCTCGGAGCGTTCCTACTCCGTCATCTTTCACTCGTCTAGATCGCTCTGGCGTCCTGCTCCTTTTGGCCTTCCACAAGGATCTGTTCTTGGGCCACTTCTCTATATGCTCTTTACCGCAGACATTGGAACAATCCTTGCATCCTGCTCCCTCTCGAGCCATTCTTATGCCGACGATGTTCAGTCCTATACGCATTGCCTAGCATCCCAGGCTGGTTCTGCGATTAGACTTGTGTCGCATGCTACTGATGCACTCACTTCCTGGATGGCATCCAATAGATTACGCCTTAACCCGTGTAAAACTAACTACATCTGGCTTGGTACCCGCCAGCAGTTGGATAAGCTGGACCTGGGGTCTCTCTCCTCTGAATTTCCCACCTTCGTCTTTTCCACCTCCGTTCGGAACTTGGGGGTGGTCCTGGACCAAGAATTGACTTTTGTGCCGCATATCGCGGCCCTGACTCGTTCTTGCTACTACTGCCTGCGCCAACTACGGGTGGTGTCCCGCTCTCTCTCTCCTTCTTCTGCTTCCACCTTGGTCCATGCCTTCGTCGTTAATCGCCTAGACTACTGTTCCTCTCTCTACTTTGGGCTTCCACAGGTCCGATTGCATCCCTTGGAGGGGGTCTTGCGGGCTGCTGCTCGCTTGGTGGGCGGTGTACCCAAGTATGGTCACATCTCTGCGTACATGCGGGATGCCCTCCACTGGCTTCCGATCCAGCAGCGCATTCACTATAGAGTCTCCTGCATAGTGTGGCATTGTCTTCTCGGCATGGCACCAGCTTACCTTCGGGAGCTCTTTACCCTGACTTCGGCCTGCTCTGGTCGCCGATCTCTGCGCTCGGCTTCCAGAGGTGACTTTGTGGTCCCTCGTGCACGCACTTCCACTAGACAGCATAGGGCTTTCTCGGTCGTAGGTCCCTCTCTGTGGAATGGCCTACCCTCTGACCTGCGTTCTCTCCCACGGGACATGTCTAGTACCTTCTATAAGAACCTCAAGACTTTTCTTTTTGACCGGGCTTGGGTCGGGAGCGCCTCTGAGTAGTTGCCTTGAAGGGGCGCTATATAAATTCCGTTGATTGATTGATTGATTGATTGATTGGCAGCAGCAACTGTTATTCTGTATCAGACGGTATGATAAACCATGTGAAGATTTCAAAAGGACTCACTATCTGTACATTTACATCCAGTGCTTGAAAATCTACTGTGTGTGTGTCAGCGACTTCAGCACCTGCAGAACGTATTTTTTCACATGGCGGAAGTTTTATGAGGCCCACCAGGCAAGTCTTGGTCAGAAAATTCTGAGCGAATTGGTTTTTTATAAAATACAAAAGGCATTTGGAATAAGAGTTTGCATGAAGGACTTTTGAATACGAATCAAATTCGGATTTCTCTGCAGTATGCATTCCAAGTTAATTTGCTTGAATAAAATAAAAGACTCATGTTTTCATTAAAATAGCGAATATTCCGACTTGACAATTTTTAGAAGTCTTGACCTGATTGCGATTTTTTGGGTCTTGGTCTTGGTCTTGGTCTCGAGGTTCAAAGTCTTGGTCTTGAGGTTCAAAGTCTTGGTCTTGGTCTTGAGGTTCAAAGTCTTGGTCTTGGTCTTGAGGTTTAAGGTCTTGACAACAAGACTGAGTATAACACATGCATATGATATCACATGATATTATTTATACAATGTATATACCGTACATACTGTTTGGTAAACCAAAATCACACAGTTAAATTGTCAAAAATATCGATGCGATGCCTAATCCTTGTGTGGATTTGATCAGGTGGGTGGACGGACGTGCGTCCAGTGCGTCACGCTGCCGGCGCCCCTGTAGGCCTATGTATGTATCAGTCTTGTTGTCCTCGAGACCAAGGTCTTGGTCTCGAGTGCACTCGAGTTCGTTTTTAAAAGTCTTGGTCTTGGTCTTGGTCTTGAGACCAAAGGTCTTGGTCTTGGTCTTGGTCTCGAGGTTCAAGGTCTTGGTCTTGGTCTTGGTCTTGAGGTTCAAAGTCTTGGTCTTGGTTTTGCAAGACCAAGACCAAGACTTTTGTCAATATGAACAGTCTTAATTTTAACAAACGGCAAGAATTTTAAAAATTTATCCAATAATTACTCATACAGTTATTGCTTTAGTATTTACACGGTGTGAATGAGGTTTCACTGTTGTTTTGGACAATTATTTTGACTTCCGGTTATTTATCATGGAATGATTTCAAAACAGACTCATGATTAATTTGTACATTTACATCCGGTTCTTGAAAAGCTGCTTTGTGTGCTAGCGATTTCAGCACTTGTAGACCGTGTTTATTCACATGGCAGAATTTTTATGAGGCCCCACAGGTCACGTCTTGGTCAGAAAATTCTGAGCAAATTGGTTTTTATAAAATTCAACAGGCATTTGGAATTACATTTCGCATGAAGGACTTTTGTAAATACGAATTCGGAATTCTCTGCAGTCTCCATTAAGAGTTGTTTTGCTTGAATAAAAGAAAAAACTCATGTTTTCATTAAAATAACGAGTAGTCCGACTGGACAATTTTTAGTAAGGAATAGAAGTCTGGATACGACTGTGATTTTTTTTGGTCTTGGTCTCGGTCTTGGTCTTGAGGTTCAAGGTCTTGGTCTTGGTCTTTGTCTTGAGGTTCAAGGTCTTGGTCTTGGTCTTGGTCTTGAGGTTCAAGGTCTTGGTCTTGGTCTTGGTCTTGAGGTTCAAGGTCTTGGTCTTGGTCTTGGTCTTGAGGTTTAAGGTCTTGACAACAAGACTGGTATGTATGCATGTATGTATGTGTATCTGGATATTTGTATATTGTGTTTCAAAACCTTGCAAAGGCACTTAAACAGCTATCTGACAGATTGTAGGCCTTAGTAGTGTATTTCATAAATTCTTCCTCAATGACTCAGGCATGTCAGTTCTGAAAATCCGACACCGCCAACGACAGGCCTTCCGGATTGGCATGCAAGTAATCGTAATCGTAATCTCCAAACTTCTAAAGCGCAACTCGAAGGCCAAGCGCAGGACACCAGCCTATTCACGAGCGCATATAGTACACTTCCAGACGGACTTCTTGAGCCGTCCTTGCACATACTGCCTTCGATTTTGCACTGGCTTGCATTTGCACTTCTGAACTCAACACTGGCATTGCCGTAGCTAGGCCTATTGGCTCTCTGAAAATGCAAAGGGAAAAATACAAATATAAAATTAAAGCATAAAAGCAATTTTTTTATGAAATAATCAAATCTTTCACTACAAATTCAGACTGTTTTCCCACAAAACAGCTCAAAATGTTTTCAGCCTACCGGTACTCGCACTTTTTATTATACTTGACAGAAAACAGACTACAGCACCTAATCATTGCGCTATAAAATATATCATTGCTCGTAGTCTTTGGAGGAAGTGAACTGCATTTTACATTTCTTTTAATAAATATCGCATTCTTGGATTGAATGTTTATCGTGTTATTTTATGACTAGTTATTTGGAATTGCTAGCATTGAAAGTTTGAATTAAAATGGCTGAACGCACGGTAAATATGCTTTTGATTTTAATTATAAAGTTTTTTATGCATGTCTGATAGAAATAAACTTTGAAGAGTCTAATCTCTTCAAAGAGATTAGACTTAGTAGGTAAATTATAAATGTGGCGATCATGTACAATCGGGGTGCCTAACTCCAACCCTGAATTTTAAAATCCAGCTTCCACTCGCAGGTATAGCTTTTTTTAGTCGCACACCAAATACATAGGCTACACTGACCTTAACCCTAAGCCCTCCTTAAGAAATCTTATATGAGAAATAATACAGAACACAATTGTTATTAATGACTCTTTTTTTCCAACATTGTGGATTCAGTTTAATTGATGCTGTGTGTTTGTGACAGATTTTAATTGATTCCCAAACTAATACTAGTAAAACAATTGATTTTAGACTAATTTTGTTTCGTCAAATGTTAATCATGCGGCTGTTCTTACTCGTACACAAAGACAGTTTAATGTTATGGAATTTGATTTGTTTCCAGAATAAAGTAGATGACCATCGTAGGAAGTGGGACCCTGAGGAGTACGAGCGCCTAGCACAGGAGCGCCTTCTGGAGGAGGAAGAAACATGGGAAAGTGGCAGCAGTGGGAAGCGGAAAGAAATTTTACCAAAACGTGAACTTCTGAAGCCACGTTCTTATAAGGTAGGCCCTACATTGTTTGTTTAAATCATGTTCTTGTTGACTATACTTATAAAGGCATCTTCCTTTAAGGCGTGTAAACTGGACTATGAATTGTTTTGAACATTCGTCACCATCCTCAGTTCCTGACGCCAGCCATTTGGTGGCAATGGGTATGAATAAATGTTCTCCAGTGTTCTCGGTCATTTGTCAAGTCTAGTGCCTCCTTTAGTGTTAGTCCAAGTGATGATTTGTCTTCATTTATATTATTTGAATATTCCTGGATTGCATTAAATGACATTCTTTTAAGATGAGCTCTTGAGAAGCTTCTTGTACAAAACTTCTGGAACCAAGGAAATGTGTTAAGCAAGGTAAGCTAAAGTATAATCAAAGCAAATTATTTGGCAGTATGTCATGCTGTTAAAGGTGGTTTGTGTTAAAATTAAATTTTATCATTCTTAAATGAATTTTACTTGATTTATTTTAATTTTGATTTCAGGTTGACCTTGATTCAAAGCTTGGAAAATCCCAGGTCATCACAAAAACGACACCATCCTCACAGCTTGGAGGGTAAGCAGATGATACAGAGTAACAGACGGATGCTGGTAAATCAGACTGTTGTATAGATAAATGATAGGAGCTGCTGTTGAAAGATTATTAACAGTGTAGCGTTAATTTAACACATGATGTAAAGTGGTTTATATGTAAAAGTCTTTTGCAGCATTCAAGAATTTTTGGTATCATGTGAAATTGGTATTTAATTGTCAACCCATTCAACGGTTATTGAAAAGTTGAGGAGGCGGTTTTGTTATGTGCTCTGGATGTAACTGGATAGGTGATAAGGTTGCAGTTACATGTAAATTATACTTTCTAACATTAACTACCAGACAAATTGTACTTGAAAGAAATTTGATTTGATGATTTTGAATGGTCAGGTGGCAACTGCCGATGAGGTTTATGAAAAGGATTGATTTAGGTGATTAATATTACAAATACAGAATTTGACGTGGAGTGATATTCTGTTTAGGTATTACTGCAATGTTTGCGATTGCATCGTAAAAGACAGCATCAACTTTCTCGATCACATCAATGGCAAAAAGCGTAAGTAAGATTTGATTAGTTATGACGAGTAATTGGGAAAAACTCAAATCTTACCAACACAATCATCCAGACACCTTGGTTCTGTTGATATGGCGTTGGCAGGCCTAGTGAAGCTACGCCATGTGAATATCTGAACTGTTCGTGGAAAGCCATGGTACAGGTACTCACTTATCTGACTGCAGATCGCTGAACTGTAAAAGGTAATAATAGTTGTCATGTTGACCTGAATTCCACAATCCAGCATTGAGCCTTGTGTTGTAATCAGAGATTTGTAGATGTGGTTGGTCCGTCTGTCTGGAATAGGTTGCCTAGTAACCGATGACATGAACTCCTTGGGCTTTCTGAGATGCCTGTCTGTAATGCTGTTTGATTTATCTTAGATTGTCTGGACTAGAGCACCTGTTAGGAGTATCACTTGAAGTTGAGTAATACAGATTTGTGATTATAATTATGATTGGATTCGGTTAGCCTTCCTTGGTTGGTAAATGAGTAGCAAATTATGGGAGATTGAAACTTGGGAATTGCTGTAGTCACTCACTGTTTTGCCTTCAGCAGTAGGTCCAGCTTCTGAGGAGTTTCTGTACAGGCACTTAAACTGTTTCCTTTACATGTTATAGCACCATATCTTTCTCTTTGTAAGAACATTGACAATAGTTGGCTATGGTTTTCTTATGTAATTTTTGCGTGATTTTGCTCTTGAGCCATTTAAATTGTCATTGGCTCTATAGACCAACGCAATCTTGGTATGTCGATGAAGGTGGAACGATCGTCCCTTGACCAGGTGAAGAAACGATTCCAACTCAATAAACAGAAAGAGGAAGAAAAAAAGGCTGAATATAACTTTGACGAAAGAATCAAAGAGCTGAAAGAAGAGGCAAGTGCTGACTTTCGTATAAAAAATTTCTGACTGTATAAATATAACCAGTTGTTAAATGTAAATGTACACGATTTTATATAACGACCATTTGGCTTCGACCCTACTTATTTTTCAATGAATTGGTTGGGTGACATCCTTCACCACTGCTGCCTATTTGAATGGGTGCCACGCCATTTAAGGTCCCCGTGCTGTGCGAGCTTAAGATTTAAATATCTGAAATGAGCCAGCATCGGGAGGCGAACTGTGATTCTCACGCACTCTACTCAGAGGCACATGGGACACAGCGTAAAACTGAGCGTATGCTATAACCAATGTATCCAATTGGGCCAGTAAATGCACCAGCTGTTTGCTGGTGGAACATGGTGATCTATTTCAGTTGTATAGTTGTTGTGTAATCCAATGATTGTGGATTTGAATCTGTTGAGCAGACTGACAACACCAGCGTTAGTGATACAGTATCATGATATTAGCAACCCTGATGAATGCCAGATGAATGCATAAAGAGTAACTTGCTATAGTGGGCACGGTGACCCGTCAAAAGAGCGACCGACAAAAGAGCGACGACAAAAGAGCGCCGACATAAGAGCGCCGACGAAAACTTTATATCGAGGGTTCATAAACCGAAACTTGTATTAGCATTCAAGGGAAAGGAAGAGCTGAGAGATTATTAAAACACTTTAACATATATCAATTATTGTTACCAATTGCGTTATATCAACTGGTATGGGAAATAAACAAGTATTTTAATTTATTTTATGTTACATAGTTGAGCGCCGACATAACCATTAAATCGCGCGGATGACGCGAACAGTATCCTGGTATTCGGAACGAAAGAAAACATGATTTGCTCTGTAATCTTTTTCGTTGCATTCCGTGAATAAATTTTAATCTTTTTTTAATGCATTCCATCAAATACATTAAATTTGTATTATTACACTTCGGTTCCAAGACAAATGGTTCATCGACGAATGATTCACTGACAATTAATTAATATTTTAAATATTCATCGAGAATCCGGCTTCTAGTTAGACCCATATTTTCATCGATCTTCCAGCCTCTAGTTTGAGCTATATTTTCATCGGCCATCCAACTTCTAGTTTGAGCTCTATTATATGTAGCTGAAGCTAGAAGCTGGATTCTCGATGAAAACATAGTTAAGACTGGAAGCTGGATGAGCGATGAAAATATAGCTCACTCTAGAAGATGGAAGATCGTAAACCCTTCGACAGTTAACCTTACACTTCTTGTCGGCGCTCTTATGTCGGCGCTCTTTTGTCGGCGCTCTTTTGTCGGCGCTCTTTTGACGGGGTGCCAGTGGGCACAGTTAATGTACAACTGCGTTTTTCTATAGTTGCCATAGATGTGGTTGGTCCGTCTGTCTGGAATAGGTTGCCTAGTAACCGATGACATGAACTCCTTGGGCTTTCTCAGACGCTGCTAGTTTTTCAATGGGCAAGCTGTTTGGTGATAGTGGCACCAAGCGGTGCCATGGTTGGCAAGTGGTAGAATTTGGTACAGAGAAGCGAGAGCATATCATCCAATGCTCTGGCCCTTGTCAAGAACATTGGGATTCATCGACTGCCAGCTCAAGTACTTAAGAGTAGGATATGTACACAGCCAGACATTCCACTGTCGCACATCAGAGCTTTACTTTACTCTTTAGTTGTTCACTGTTGTGCATGGGTTTAAGTTCTGGTGTACACTATGCGATATATGGTTTGGTGAGGCACATACGGCTATTGATAGCCTGCAAGTTATCACTTCTAAAATTCATTTATTTAACTCATATCTATTCATAGTGCAATATAATCATCAACTAAATTTTAGGTGATGATTTATATTGCACTATTTCCCTGCCTTTACAAGGAACAGGTCAGTGGTAAATGTAAAACAAAATATTTGAATGTCCTATTATTTAACTTTTAGCATTGTGCTGACAGTTGATATAAAGCATGCTAGAAGCAGCTGTTAATTACACTGCCATATAAACTGTTATAATTTGAGTTGTATATAAAGCATGCTAGAAGCAGCTGTTAATTACACTGCCATATAAACTGTTATGATTAGAGTTGTATATAAAGCATGCTAGAAGCAGCTGTTAATTACACTGCCATATAAACTGTTATGATTAGAGTTGTATATAAAGCATGCTAGAAGCAGCTGTTAATTACACTGCCATATAAACTGTTCTAATTTGAGTTGTATATAAAGCATGCTAGAAGCAGCTGTTAATTACACTGCCATATAAACTGTTATGATTAGAGTTGTATATAAAGCATGCTAGAAGCAGCTGTTAATTACACTGCCATATAAACTGTTATAATTAGAGTTGTATATAAAGCATGCTAGAAGCAGCTGTTAATTACACTGCCATATAAACTGTTATAATTACAGCTGTATTTAATTTAAAATTGTTCTCATTTGTGTAGGAGGAGAGGCAGAAAGCATACCAGAAGGAAAAGAAGAAGCTAAAACGCAGGGTTGAAGAGAGTGTGCCTGTTGACGATGAAATGAGCGCTGTTATGGGTTTCTCTGGATTCAAAAAGTCAAAGAACTAGGTCTAGGAATGGTGCTCATGATTACTTTAAAAAACTTAGATGCACGGCCAAATGCAGCATTATGTAAAATAACTAAGATAGTGGAAACTCTTGTAATCTTGTGGTCCCACAGTTTGTTGTTTTTCTGTTGGAAGAAATTCGCAGTGCATATGATCTTTGTTTGCTGGTTCTCAAAGGCTAGTGAATAACTGACAGTTGAATATTTGAGTGAGTTTGTTGATATGATTGAAATAAGCATTGATCGAATTGCAATTTGATTGCATTCAGCTTTAGTTTTGTCACTAGCACTTTGTTTTAAACAGTTTTTTCCGTCGAAATAAGGGTTTTAGTCAGGGCTGTAGTGGTAAAATTAGAGGTGAGTATACGCTACTGGTTAGTTTTCAGAAACAAATTAGAGGTGAGTATACTCTACAGTATTTTAATATAAATAAATATAAATATTTTGTGAGGTGAGTATACGGTCTCTAGAGGTGAGTATACGCTGTATACCGCGTATACCCTCGACTAAAGCCCTGGTTTTAGTCCACTCTTGATGTAATGGATAAAGTTTCCGTAGATTATTAGCCTGTCCCAAACTGAACCATGCTCACTAGTTCAACCAAATGTCCTTCGACTGACAATTCGGCCAAAAGTCCTGTGTTGCCCTATTACTTATGGGCTATGAAATTAGTTTTCATAACTGTCAGAACTGTACCTCTTATAAACGAAAAAGCATTACAAACAAACAATTCACAGTGTAGAAATTATTTAATTGCAATGTGCAGATGCCCTATTGTTCTGTTCTAGTATGTCCTCTACACTGCGCTTTTAAACCTATATGCACTGACTTGACTGTGCTGCACATCCACCTCAGGCTATTGTATAGATGCACGTAGCTAGAAGTGTAACATACCACTACACCACTGCGTCCCATGACTGAGTTTCATTATAATGGTCAACACAGAAACGGCAGTTTGCATAGAGATATCTCTAGTTCTATTCATTACTAGCAGCGCATAGGTGTCACCACACTTCAATTTTCAAACCAGTTATAACCAGTCTTGTTGTCCTCGAGACCAAGGTCTTGGTCTCGAGTGCACTCTAGTTTGTTTTTAAAAGTCTTGGTCTTGAGACCAAAAGTCTTGGTTTTGGTCTTGAGGTTCAAAGTCTTGGTCTTGAGGTTCAAAGTCTTGGTCTTAGTCTTGAGGTTCAAAGTCTTGGTCTTGGTTTTTTAAGACCAAGACCAAGACTTCTGTCAATATGAACACTTGAACAGTCATTAACAAAAAGCAAGAATTTTAAAAATGTATACAATAATTACTAAAACAATTGCTTTAGTATTTACTGGTACCTTGGAAATCGGACTTGGACCTCTTTTGGACTACTCTCTGGAAACCCCCTCTGACTTGGTTTGGCCTTCTGGAAACCGGACTCGGACCTCTTTTGGACTACTCTCTGGAAACCCCCTCTGATCTGACATAGCGCTCGTGAATAGGCTGGTGTCCTGCGCTTGGCCTTCGAGTGGCGCTTTAGAAGTTTGGAGATTACGATTACACGGTGTGAACGAGGCTTAACTGTTGTTTAGGACAATTATTTTGACTTCCGATTATTTACCATAAAACGATTTCAAGTGACTCATGCACACAGCGATTTCAGTACCTGTAGAACGTAGGCTATTCTTTCACACGGCAGAATTTGTATGTGGCCCCACAGGTCATATCTTGGTCAGAAAATGCTGAAGGAATTGGTTTTTATAAATAATAATAATAATAATATTTATTCTTTAAGCGCCTGCAAACGCACTGCGCTGTACATGTACATGTTATGCGATAAATCTTAGCTACTAACAGAACAGACAGCCTGCAATACACGGCGCAAATTGCAGCCTACAAAGCATGTCCGCCTATGGGACTCGATCTCTGTACCTCTCGCACTCTATGCCAGATGTTATCCAATGCGCTATCGGGCAACAGGCATTTGGAATAACATTTCGCATGAAGGACTTCTGTAAATACGAATTCGGAATTCTCTGCAGTCTGCATTTAAGAGTTGTTTTGCTTGAAAAAATAAAAGACTTGTGTTTTCATTAAAACAGCGAGTAGTCCGACTTGACTTTTTTTAGTAAGGAATAGCAGTCTGGATATGATTGTGATTTTTTTGGGTCTCGGTCTTGGTCTTGAGTTTCAAAGTCTTGGTCTTGAGGATCAAGGTCTTGGTCTTGAGGTTCAAGGTCTTGACAACAAGACTGGTTATAACATGTTTTGCACGACTTTTTACAAGACTTAGTGCCAGTCCTAAGCCTAGAGAAAGGAAAAGGACGACCGCTAATCATCTGTATTATGAACCGGCCGGGGGCCACGTGTATGAATAGGTCGCAAGTCCTAGTCCGGACTACATTTGGCTGTAAGCCCGACTAGCGGATAAGACCCGTGTGCATGTCGACCGCCTACTGCCCGTAGTCCAGACCAAGGCTAGGCCACCGGACAGCCAGGCGTACAGCCACTAGTCCAGCCTACCGCAAGCAGGAAGATGGCGGCGGCTATGTTGTTCGTCGTTTTAGAGAAGTTTAAGACGCAAAAGAGAGTGGATTTCGGGTGTATTTCGGCAATCCGTAAACAGATATCGCCGAAATCCACTCGACTTGTTGTGGGACAATGAAGTTTATTATGATTTTCGCTTTCGTCGTCACGGATTGTTAATAATTTGTGACGAATTGGCAGAGTATGTGGAATTGAACGCACCGCGGAAGGGCGCTGACTAGCTATTACTGTCTGTTCCCATCACTGTTCCAAATAGGCATAGTAATTTACATTCAACGTTATAAAATGCCAAGTTTTCCATGGCCCTTTCGTGTACAAAACACACGCCCATGTATCATAAATAATCTAAGATGGAACTTGGTTAATCAATTAAATTGTTTTAGGAGATCAGACCCAAACACGTCATTTCGAACGGGCATAAAAGCCTATAAATACATATGCGATTATAGAGGTCGCGCATGCGCGACCCTCTATAATCGCATATAACTATTAATGCTGGGTTTTACCACAGTTTGACCACGCCCATTCTGGTCTCGGACTAGCTAGACCCTGCGTTGGTCCAAGTCCATGCACACGGTTGGTCGGTGGCCTGTAGTCTCAGCCTAGCTGGTCCGGACCAAGCGGTTTACGACCGACTAGGTTGCACCCTGTTCATACACGTGGCCGGGCGGTGTCATTAAATAGCAACTGACCAACCAACCATTTACAAGTCGAGTGGGAGTGGTCCAAAGTCTTGACAAAGGAGTATGTACATGTATGTATCGGATCAGTTGTATAGCGCCCTTCGAGTAACAAGGGCGCTTCGGCACGGTTACCACAGTATAAATAATTACAATATTTATACTGTGCGGTTACCTAGGAATCACCGAACAACTGTCTTAAGTCGAGCAGAAACGTTTCCTGACCTGTTAAAGATGCTAATGACCGTATGCTGTCCAGCGGCAGATTATTCGAGAGAGACGAACCCACAGAAGAAGCGTAAGGAGTAGGGCGACGTCAACGGCCTTTGTTGCCATAAGATGTCGCTAAACTGTGGATTTACTAACTAGTTCCCGTCTACCTCTAAGCAATCAGTACTTCCGGAATTTCGTGCGAAAGGTTTAAAAGTTTATGTGTGTATTTTAAACGAAACTAACAGTGCTAGTTGCAGAACATATAATTTACTAGCGTTTAGTTTAAGTGTTTTCTGAATTTCTTTCCTTTTCATATAGGTTTGTATTGACTGTCCACTGTTCCCGAACTGTTATATTGAATTAACATCCAGATCGTTATAACACGGTGGACATCGAAAATACGGTAGGGCTGCCAACCGTCCAGGATTCGGCCTTTTGCGTCTCATATCTTGGCAGTGCATATTTTAAGGAATTTTGACTACTGGGACAAAATCGGCCATGATCTGGTCGAAGAACTTTTTTGAGGAATTAATCTTCACAAACTTAAAACTTTTAGACTTTTTCTAAAAAAAATTTCAAAATTCATCTCCCAAAAAAGTTGATGACCTTTTTTTTTTTTTTTTTTAGTCATCACCTTCTTTTACAACTTTCTCGGGTCTCCCAACCAATCAGAAGGGGTCATTCAACGATAATGTCATACCTTTCTCATTCTACTACTGGGACAAATCTTTTAATTCTTCCAACATTTGTCCCACTTGTTGTACTTTATACATACATTGCCTGGGGACAAATCCCTCTGACTACTGGGACAAATCCTAAGACTACTGGGACATTTGTCCCACTAGTTATACAGTTAAAATATGCCCTGTATCTTGGACTGATCCCAAATTGCCCTTGAACTTGGTGTATGCATATATCCACTTCACGAAGTGTTGTTCTTTTCAAACTCGTCATAAAATTGTTTTCAGGAATTGGGTCAGTTATGCATTTTCACCACTTTCGGGGAGTCAGGTTTCACCCTGAAAATACAGGCGAATTGTAGATGTATTACCACATAAAATCCGCCTGATTTTGATATTAATATTATGCATGTTCTATTTTACAACTGAGTTGGGATGCCATCCCAACTCAGTTGTAAAATAGAACATGCATAATATTACAATACATTGTTCAGGTGATGTGTATCATATATGCTATGAATGAAGAGTCTGTTCCAATCTGGAAAACTTGGACAGATGCATAGCCACTCCCCAGAACCCCTATTCCCAAAATTGAACTTCAAGCAGATCCGTGGATCTGTTTTCGAAGTGAAAGAAAAATTATTTGTGTAAATTTAATTAGGGATATTTCCCAAATATAATATTCAGAAGATTGGCCTAGTACAGCGGTTCCCAAACTTCTCTGGGTCATGACCCACTTGTGAATATCTTGGCAGTCTCTGTACCCACTAGGGATTGACCGGAAACCGTTTCGGATACTCGGTTCGGCCGGAAATCCCGTTTCCGGAAGTATTCGCCTCGGCAAATATTGTAGACGCAAATACTTGCAAAAAATTTTCTTTAAAAAATTTTTTTCTTTACAAACTTATTCAATAAACTTACGTATATAAAATTATAAATGTTGAACCTTAAAACAATTACACAGAAAACTTCACAAACGCACAGAAATGACTACAATTCAAATTGTATTAGTCACTTAGTACAAGTACACAAATTTATGTTGATAATTTCTTCGCATATGGACCAAATGGTACCGGTTCGTTTCCGGCAAATAGTTCATCCAAATACTCGGTTCCAGTTTCCAGTGGAAAATCTCTTTCTGGTCAATCCCTAGTACCCACATTGTAAAATTAAGCATTGTGTACTAAAATTTGCTTCGTAAATTGGCATCGAAATATGAGGATTTACGTGCAGCGTTTAGAAATTGGCATATTTAAAGCATTAAAAGGAAACTTAGGTAATAACAGTTTACAATTTATTGCAATCAAAGAGCAACTGTTGTACCTATGTAATGTAACGACAGCTAGTTATAGCTCAATCATAGCCAATGTTGTTGCTCCTAAACAATAAATGTTTCTCGAAAAAATTGGCGACCCACTTGTCAGAGCTTTGCGACCCAAAAGTCGGTCGCAACCCACAGTTTGGGAAGCTCTGGCCTAGTAGTCCATACTCATTGTCGGGATTTCTGATGCTTGGTAGAAATTTTTTTTTTAATTGGGTCATAAATGCATTTTTAATCAGATTTAGGGAATCAGCTTTTGGCAATTTGAGTGGTGCCCATAAAAGTTGGCCTTTTATTGCATTTTTGTTGTTGTGCATGAATGGGTCATTTCTATGTCAAATCAACCAAATGTCCATACCCACCATCTTGGGATATAATGAGATTAGGTCAACTTGTTAACCAACATGTGGAAAGAAACCATTTAGAATATCAGCTCTTAATGTTGCATGATGTTCAAGATATAACTACCAGTTGTTTTATACTGGTGGGGTCGCAACAGCTTGCAAACAGCTTAATTCTGGGACTTGTTATTGCTAATTACACAGGACATATTTTATTTAAAGCTACAAAATTTTTGCCAGATTATTAGCTCTTTTCTAACCAGATAAAAACTTTGTACTTTGATCTATTACCCATTAGCCCAACCCAGTTAAAGATGGCATTCTGTTAATTCCAGCAGTATGGTAAATTTCTGCAATGCATAAAAGTAAGTTCAAGAAAATGGTTTTTGATGCTTACCTGATTACTTATTGACGTAAATATAACAAATTTAATACCTTTGTGTTATTCTGTTACTTACTGGTTACTTATTTATTTAATACCACCTACTGTACTTTCTTTCACTATCTGGATTGGCTATGGATCAGCAGCCGAAAGTGGCTTTCCGTAAAACTTCCACAAACTATAATGTTAGTGAATTGTGGAACTTCAGAACTTACAGGTAGCATTTAATATCATTGCAGGATTCATCATTCAAGCGTATGTCTTCACAAACACCAGGCTGTGTTCAGAGTATGAGACAGTTTCTTATCTTTGGTGGAAATGGTTTCATAGGTTTTGAGTTTCTCTACAAGATTTTGGAGAATTCTTTATCAGAATCAAAAGATTCGGATTGCACGAGCAGTCGACCACAATGTCATATCACACTGGTAAATCGCGGCCGCAGCTGGGACTGGGACAAGCTATCACTGCTTAAAAAATATAGGAAAATTATTACAAGAATTCGATGGGACAGGAAGCGACCTTTGAAAGATTGTGGCAAACTGTGTACACTATTCAGTGAAGTCGATTGTTTCACTGCAGTAGTTGACTTCAGTGCCTACAGCAAATCGACGCTTAAGGAATCTCTAGCATTCGTCAAAGGCAAATGTTTGTTGTATATCTACATTAGCTCAGACTCTATTTATGAGGTCTGTGAAAAGCGCCATTCTGGTCTGACGCGCGAGACCGATGCTGTCAGACCGGCGGAGTATTCTGAAAGGAAGAGACTCAACAGACTTGATAAATATGGTCATAAGAAACTCAAGTGTGAGGAGTTGCTCGTTCAGCAGGAGGGACAGCCAGACTCGGTTCCGTATGTGATTTTTCGTCTGCCTGACGTGTTTGGTGCACGAGATTCCACCCAACGTCTGTGGCAGTATCTCATCTGGATGAAGTTGTGCGACAGTTTCAACGCTCCTCTTTATGTTCCTGCTCAACTTGCGCACAAACCGATCAGTCTAGTATATGTTTGTGACGTCGCTGCATTCCTAGTCAAAGTAATTTTCTCTGATACTGAAAGTGAATTCTACCAACATCTGCAGAATCAGAGCTTCAACCTGGCATCATCAGAGCAAATCATGATTGGCGATCTGATAAATTTTTTATCAGAAATGCTCTGTTTGCAACGGATTCGAATAGAGTTCTCATCAAATCCTGACGTTCCTCTTATCTATCCTTCAGTTAATTTGGGTCCAATTGATTCGTCAAAAGCTGGGAGGCTGTTGTCTTGGCACCCATCAGTGTTGCACGATGCACTGAGGGAGTCTGTTCAGTTCTATGAGTCGATTATGGATTCGAAGGCATTTCGCAGTGAGAAGCTTTTCTGCATCGATGAAGTGCTCGACAATTTAAAGGGACTTTATGACGCTAAACCATTGAGTAAAAGATCACAATGCTTCCAGATCCTCAAAGAAATTCTGCATGTTAAGTGAACTATGTACAGTAGACATAATTTCATCTGTTTTGGCTCAGTCTTGATCCGGTGACTCATCTGTGATCGATTTATTCATTTAACTGATTGATCATTCATTTGATTTCATTTTCGCAATGAAGGTTCAAACTGAAATGCTATCTGTTTCACACATAATTTTATGTGCATTTTGTCTGTACTAGACAGTGTAGTTTTGTACTGTAGTTAACAAATAGTAAGCTACGTGTAAGTAGTTAACTAGTTGGTCAAAAGTTACTGTGTCTAGTAGTTAAACTACAAAATCTTAATCTGTAGTTACGGTACGTGTTGTTACTTTTTTGTAACTACATGTATGGGGTCATCCATAAAGGACGTCTGCAATTAGGAGGAATGAGGGGTCGTTCAAATGCGGACAAGGGGAGGGGGATTATGACCAGTGCGAACGTCCGCATCTAAGTTTCTAAATTTGATAGGTTTTAAACAACTCCTTATTTCAACCTTCCACGAGAGACGAAAATGGCAGTGAGGTGATTGTCTAAAAGCTCATGCTGCATGCTAGAACTTTAAAACAATGGGCTCGCTTTTCAATTTTAAATAGCATGTAGTGTTGACATTTTAAGTACATGTAAGGTGCTTTTAAATAAGATAGGGTCATTCCGTGTGAAATCAACCAATTTTTTAACATTTTCCCACCTTCAACTTTAGATTTAGCTGAAAATTTTTCCATCTGTTTGGCCACCATTTTGAGGCACAAATACCAAATTTTATTCAAATATTCAAAAATTTGACCGAGATATACCATCTTAAAGTGAGGTGGGGTAGGCGAAAATTTGTATCCGATTTCACGAAATGTTCTCTGAGGCCAAATTCAACATGAAATAACTCAAGAAGTAGAGCAGATAGAGGCATGAGGTTTTCACTGCTGTATTCAGAAAGTTGCTGGCAACCTAAAAAGCCTATTAAATTGACTGTGTCTTGATTAGAGACTTTACAGAACAGCTGCCAATATGCCATCTCAGAAAGCGCAAACTGTATTTTCTTGAATTTGCCAGACCAATATGAGGAAAAGCAGCAGCAACAACATTTTAATCTGTTCATATTATGAAATAGCAAGTAATGGGCTCCTACTCGATGTACTTTACTGTGGTGTTTATTTGCAAATGAATTCATACTGACATGCTAAACTTGGTCAAACTGATGAACAGGGGTCAACTTCACCAGCTGATATTGGCAAAATGGACAACTGGAATTTATCTGAATTTCATATTTCTGAAAAGTGCATGCCATAAGCTTTCTGGTGATATAAATTTCGTGTTGGTGCTCAAAAGCAATCAGGAGTTATGCTTTTTTGAATATTAGCTATTTTTCGATGTCGCAGAAGGGTCAGTCCATGTGAAATCACAGAGGGCCTGTATATGACCTATCTCAGATTTGGCTGTAATTTTGCTATTTTGTAGCTTGATATGTTTGTACATCATATTGAAATTTTCAGAAGCCTATCACCATGTATCTGCATTGTATGGCTGACGGTAATGGAGGGGGTTTGAAGCACTCGCGACACGTTTTTGAACTTGGTGACATGTTCAAAGGCCAGTATCTTGGGAACAGATCCACTTAGGCCTGCAACATTTTGTGATTTTGTACAACTTTTTGGTTACTTTCTGATTCTGTAAATCATTCTGAATTGAAACAAATAGTTTCCAACTAATATTGGTGTAAAAGTGACCAAAAACGCAGTTGCCAGTTTAAAACTGTAATATTCATGGCATCTTAGCAGTGAAGACAACAAAAGCTATTCCAAATATTTTACATTTCTGTTATCTGCATATAGTTCGCTCTGTATGTAACAAATCTTAACTTTATTATTTTATGGCTCCATGGTGATAATAGTCTGTCAGGTAAACTGCTCCATCTTCGGCTGCCAGTATGTGCATTAGAGAGTGACATGGGGACAGAAAAGTGTCCCCAATCCCACCCCGCATTTGCATTTTACCCCCATCCCCTCCCGTTACCGCAGGACCATGTCCCCATCCCCTCACCATCCCCGCAACCTTAACCCCATCCCCTCACCATTCCCGCATATTGGATTTTCACCCCCGCAATGTCCCCGCGTCTTAAAAGTAAGAAATATAAACTTGTAACATTATAATCGATTACATGTTATTAAAATTTATGATAGGGCCTACTGACAAACACTAAAAATTCTGCACCTCAGCTTGTTATTTGTGTAATCAATGAATCAAGAAGATCATTTATAGTGTAATTACTCAGCTGAAAATAAATGAATATATGAAATTTATGAAATCTTTAACCATTACCGCGGTATTACCGCAGCTTCCATACCCATCCCCGCGGAAATACCGTCCAGTGTTTCCCCATTACCGTGCTCTTACCGCAATTTTTTTTAAAATCTACCCCATTCCCGCGGGATTCCCGCGGTTACCGCGGAATTACCGCAGTAACCGTTACCGTGTCACTCTCTAATGTGCATGTGGGACAACAGATAGAACAATGCTTTTAACATTTGCGAGTGGCTGTTTAAAATTACTTAATAAATACAACATCAGAGCATCCTGCACCTGTTGAAACAGCGAATATTCAAGTATATCATATTTCGACCACTTACAATAATGTGAAGGAGTCAGAAGCACCAAACAAACCATATATCGCTGGAAAGGTCTGTTCAAGCTCTACAACACTAAGTCAACACCATTGTTCTATCTGTTGTCCCACATGCACATACTTGCAGCCAAATATGGAGAGTTTACCTCACAGACCAACTTTGAAGACTCTTGTCACCATGAAGATGTAAGAGTCACAAGGTTCAGATTTGTTACATACAGAGTGAATTGCTTTTGTTGTCTTCACTGCTAAGATACCATGAATATTACAGTTTTAAACTGGCAACTGCGTTTTTGGTCACTTTTACACCAATATAAGTTGGAAACTATTTGTTTCAATTCAGAATGATTTACAGAATCAGAAAGTAACCAAAAAGTTGTACAAAATCACAAAATGTTGCAGGCCTAAGTGGATCTGTTCCCAAGATACTGGCCTTTGAACATGTCACCAAGTTCAAAAACGTGTCGCGAGTGCTTCAAACCCCCTCCATTACCGTCAGCCATACAATGCAGATACATGGTGATAGGCTTCTGAAAATTTCAATATGATGTACAAACATATCAAGCTACAAAATAGCAAAATTACAGCCAAATCTGAGATAGGTCATATACAGGCCCTCTGTGATTTCACATGGACTGACCCTTCTGCGACATCGAAAAATAGCTAATATTCAAAAAAGCATAACTCCTGATTGCTTCGGAGCACCAACACGAAATTTATATCACCAGAAAGCTTATGGCATGCACTTTTCAGAAATATGAAATTCAGATAAATTCCAGTTGTCCATTTTGCCAATATCAGCTGGTGAAGTTGACCCCTGTTCATCAGTTTGACCAAGTTTAGCATGTCAGTATGAATTCATTTGCAAATAAACACCACAGTAAAGTACATCCAGTAGGAGCCCATTACTTGCTATTTCAAAATATGAACAGATTAAAATGTTGTTGCTGCTGGTTTTCCTCATATTGGTCTGGCAAATTCAAGAAAATACAGTTTGCGCTTTCTGAGATGGCATATTGGCAGCTGTTCTGTAAAGTCTCTAATCAAGACACAGTCAATTTAATAGGCTTTTTAGGTTGCCAGCAACTTTCTGAATACAGCAGTTAAAACCTCATGCCTCTATCTGCTCTACTTCTTGAGTTATTTCATGTTGAATATGGCCTCAGAGAACATTTCGTGAAATCGGATACAAATTTTCGCCTACCCCACCTCACTTTAAGATGGTATATCTCGGTCAAATTTTGAAATATCCAAATAAAATTTTGATTTTGTGCCTCAAAATGGTGGCCAAACACATGTAAAAATTTTCAGCCAAATCTAAGGTTGAAGGTGGGAGGGTCTGGTTGATCTCACATGGAATGACCCGATAGAACTAATAGAGCAGGTCTTATTAATGAAGTTTGTCACAATGTTGGCTTTTCCGTTCATTGTCTTTGGTGTGCGGACGTCTGCAAAGGGGGAGGGCGGTAAGGGGAAATGCGGATAAGGGGAGGGAGGGTCCAAAATCGGTCATATTTTGCGGAAGTCCTTTATGGATGACCCGTATGTAGGCATATCCTTTTTAGCATTTAGAATTTTTCAGCTGCATACGTGAGAACTGGTCTGCAGCATCTGTCATTTATGTAAAAGTTGGAATTAGTGCTTCATAGGAGATTAATAATCCGTCACATCTATTAAGCAGGCAATCAGTTCCCATCTTACAGCATGAGTGAAGGTAGTTACAAAAAGTAGTTGTACTGCTGTTGCTAAAAGCTAGTTTGTGCAACTTTTAACTTTGTTAAAAGTAGTTTATCAGTTGCAGTTTAAAAGATTAGTTTAACAGTTGCAGTTTTAAAAGCTTTTAAATGTACGCATTTAATGATCATCAGTGCATACTATTTGTACTTTCGAGGGGTTCTAATAAAGGTCCTATAAATCAATCAAAATTTTATAGCGCCCCTTTGCAGGGACGTCATTTGGGGGGCAGGAGGGCATTTGCTCACCCTGATTTTGAAGAAAAAGAAAAAGGATGTAACAAGAAAAGGACGAAGAAGAAAGGGGTAAAAATGATACTCAAATTCAGGAACGTCATATGAAGGTTGTAGGCCTGGACTGCAGGGACTAGCTTATGGGCATATATTGGCACACAGTGATGGACTTTAAATGGTGCAAAGCTGGCCAAGTGTTGAAGAAACACCAAAAATAAAGGTTAAAAAAAATTTGTTTCGCGTGTCAGTGTGACAAATTTTTTCACCTCTTTTTTGACCAGATCAGTTCAGAAGTATCCCATGTCCCCCACCTGTTAAACAAGATCGCCGCCAGTGCCCCTGGAAAAAATACTCAAATGACCTTCCCCTGGAAAAAACTGAAATGACGTCCCTGTTCCTTCGAGGTCTCTACTCAGAGGCGCTCCCGACCTAAGTCAAGCGGAAAAACAGTCTTGAGGAGCCGATAGAACGCTGAGGGAAGGACCCGAAAGAGGCGAAGCAATGCCAGAGGAAGCCCGTTTAACGTCACAGTGCCAATAACAGAAAGCCCGGTGCTACATTGTAGCTGTACGGACGAAAGGAACAGAGTCAACAGACAGATCGCCGTGAGCGGCAGAGCGAAGGAGACGGCGACCGCTATGCGGCTATAGGACGAGACTGGGCGACAGCTCTCGCAAGCAAGCGGGCGCCGATCTGGAAAGGCACCTCCAGACCAAGGAAGAGATCCGGAAGTAGATGCGCTGAGGAAAGGGAAGCCAGTGTATGACTAGGACCTCCCGCATGTACATGTAGTACGAGACGCGGTCGGTCTTGGCGAAACCCCCAATGAGACGTGCAGCCGCCCGGTGTACTCTCTCAAACCGGTCGATCCGAACGTGGTAAGCGCGGGTAGATGGAAGAGCAATATATAGTGAAGTCGGCTTATAGGACGAATGCGTGGATGAGAGTGACTGCTGCATTAAAGGTCTGCGAGCGAGAGGCCACCCGGAGTTGGCGGTGCTGATAAAAAGCTACGGTTGACCAAATCTTTGTAACGGACCAATATCAGGTCCAGGAGATTCCCAGATCACGAACAGTTGATGAGAATAGGCCTATCAAAAGCGGGAACTCTGCCGAAATGGCGCCGTTTACGTAAGCATATAATAATAATAAATAATAATCTTTATTTAAGCGCCTGCTAACCGCACTGCGCTGTACAGTGAACATGTATAATAGTAGAAACGGCAGCCACACAGGGCGCCTTACATACATGTATACAGTAGAAGCACATGATAACAGTTTTACAGGAGTCGAATATAACTGTTAAGACGGCAGCCAACAGGGCGATAGTCACGGCCTACTATTCATTTAACCACCGCCACCACCTAGCGATTGGAAGGCTGAATAAACCTTACGGGTCTACGGGATTCGATCTTGGTGTGTTATCCATTACTCTGCGGACCTCCCGTGGCCTTTTAGGGTGTCCGCATAGGCCTTGGTATGCATAATATTTGTGTAGGCCTGCATGCCCGGTATATATATGTATATATATATATATATATATATATACGTGTATATGTTTGTGACGTCAGTACTGCCGTCTTGACGACGGCGGTCTTGACGACGGTCTTGACGACGGCGATCAGAGCATTTTAACCAACGATATACACTGCCGTCATAATTATGACGGGCAAAGACACTAGTTTAAAAAATAATAATCCTGGAACGTCGTCACCGATTTCCAATACTTTTTCTAACCTCGTAACTCTTGAAAAGAAAACAATTTTCAGTCTCCGAAAAACCGATTAAACGCACCTACCTAAGGGAGGAGGAAGGGAGGGAGTAGGCCTAAGGGGGTAGAGAAGAAGGGATGGAGGACCCATTCACGGTGCACCCAGAGACAAAAGCAAAAGTCGGCCTCTATGGTGACAGAATAAAGTATTCTCCACTTCTATCGTGACCTTTACGGATAGGCCTATCATTGAACAAACACATCTGAAATTTGAAATGTCCCCTTACAACGGTCATAAGCGCATGGATCCCAGTTTAGTGCCAAACCCTCGCCCTAATCAATTTTGAGACCAGTTCGATGGCGAGCCTCACGAAAAAATTTAAATAGGGATCATGATCAAATCATGGTTAACCTCCGGATCACGCCTTCATCAACATGGAAAATACATAAATCATTGATTCAATCTTTTCCGTCGATGTTCCCAATTTCCAGAAATTGTCTGAAGAATGAGGATTCGTAATATCTTACCTTTGGAATAATAACAAAATTCACTCATTCGAATTTCAGCACCCAAATTAAATCAATTACTGACCAAGCATTTAATCATCTAGAACAAATACCGGGACCTGTAGCCTACAGTAACTGAACGCCGACTATTAGGCCGATAGCCCATGGGTCTGTTGTTCGCAGTGAGATAGAAATTGTGTAGAAGAGTCGAATTGCCAAGGGGTCCGTATCATCGTATCGTTGACAGCACTTTGTACCTACAGGCAGCCGCATCTAGGATATCGTATCAGTGGGTGGCCGGGACCATGCTTGCCCCCAGGTGCACAATCAATCAGTCGATATTTAGCTCCGGAACACGATAACGACAGCAGCCCAAACGATGTCTGGATCTATTGAACGGACAGGGGAACGAAGTAGACGATAGACCACTGAACAATGACTGATAGAAGGATTGCTTCTCTGGGGTATTTGCGGGTGACGCCATGAAGTGCTGTCTAATACAGTACTCTACCCGTCTACTGTATAATACACTAGTAGGGGAAGGGCTCTTAAAATGGACCCCGTGTAATACGGAACATGATCGGTATCTAAACTCTAGGGCATTAGATGCACTATTCAATTTATGTTTCTAGATCTTGTTTTAGTTCTTTTCCGTTTTCTGCATTCGTCCGGGACGCAACAACTGGTAAAGAATTATTTATAGTTTTGTACAAATGTCGATATAAGAAAGTGTATTTTTGAAAAGCGTCCCAAAGAATACCCCTAGGGCATCGACTTAGGCCTAACATATTAAGTTACTTAAGTATTAAATTTAGTGCATATTTTTATTGAATAAACCCCGATCGCTCAAGATTACGCAGTCTATCGATAGTAAGTGTTTGGCCAAACAACCATGCCACGTAGGCCTATAATACGGACTACTTTATGAGTGTGTAATACGGACCTGGTCCATATTACACATTTGTAGGTTAATGTGCATAATGTAATACGGACCTGGTCCATATTACACATTGGGATTTGGGAGAGGGGATAGAGTAGCCTAATAGTAACACTCATGGCCAGGAGAGCATTAAAATCGCGGTTCGATACCCGTAATCCCCATCTAGGACGGCGCCTTGGATGGCTGCCAAACCGTGTGTTTAGTTAAGATCTTGATTGTACTTTCATGTTAGAATGTAATCTTACTGCGTAATTGTCAGTTTGAATTAATAAAGATTATTAGGGGCCTATTACTATTATTTATTAGGTTAATGTGCATCAAATGTCTAAAGTGGGCACACAATCGATGTGCTGGATTGGATGATAACAGTGGCGTAGCTATCATTATGTGCAAGGGGTGCAAGGCACCGGGGCCCACGACCTCCAGAGGCCCACAGAGATACCAGACAATTTTTTATAACCACAGTTGAAAGATTCTTTTTACAATTAATTTAATTCACATTCTGCTTATTGGGTGAAAGATCTAGTAGTTGTGATGTTCGAATGTTTCGACAGTCGGCACACTTGCATTACTTCCTCACCTTACTGCTTTAGCATAGTCAGCTGCCAGCCACCGTACTGAACTTCATTTACTTCGTTTTTGCGTCTCGAGTCAGGACGATCACTTTGCATAATGTCTTAAGAGTTTATGTCAGTGAACGGAATAGCTAATTTTGGTCATTGATTGATAGCCAGCTGACAGGCACTGTTCTGAACTCCTTTTACCTTATTTTTGCGTCTCGAGTCACGACGATCACATTGCATAATGTCTTAAGAGTTTATGTCAGTGAACGGAATAACTAATTTTGGTTATTGATTGTTGATTTATCTGTAGGCCCCTATAATAGCGAAATATTACGCAATTTTATGACTGTGACCTAAGAACTTGAGTTAGACATTACGCCTAGGTGGCGGATGGCATACACATGAGTCCATGGCAATATTGGTAAGAACGCAAGGCTTTACAGGCCTTACAGGGCCAAACAGGGGCCATCCGGACCCTTGCACCCGGGCCCATGAAAAGCTAGCTATGCCACTGGCAGGGCCGTTTTTAACACAGGTGCAAACGGTGCGGCGCACCGCGGGCCCCTGAGCCGAGCGTGTACAGCAGTTTTGTTGCCTCACTTCAACTTTCTGTAAAATTTTAAGTGTAGGCCTAAGTGTAAGGAAACACTAGTGATTAGGCCTATATTGATTTAATTCACTTACACTGTTTGCTACATATGGTACTGTCATGGGCGTCTTTGTTTAGGCGTATTCTTGAATATTTTACGTGTAGAGTTCTGTCTTGGTAATATGGAAATTCAGATTGTCAACCCCGAGACGTAAATGCATTCAGTCGTGTCGTCTAATTGGTATCGTATTCCCTTTACCAGCGGCTCTTGTGTTGTTTTTAGCCGATCGCTGCGAGATAACAGGTCGGGCTGGTGAATCGCGTAGTCAGAACGCTATATGTAATAGGCCTATATATATATTTATATACACACACAAATATATATATATATATATGTAATTGACACTGGCTGAAGCGATAGTCTCTAAGTAACGAGCTTCTTCCCTTAGATGCCAACAAACACACTTTTTAAATATACCCCGCTAGCTTCGGAACCAGTTCCAAGCTGCATTGATGAAGAACGAATGCGAATCTATTGATCTTTGTTGTCACTGAAACTGAAACTTCTACTACTACGGTTTGTGAGTCAGTCGAGCAGTATTACATAAAAGGGGAAGACGAACACTTCTGAGTAGGACAATTTCGTAGGAACTGTGAAGGTCGACTGCGTTGAAGGTCGAAAGAACTTGGTAGGAACGGAACAGACATGTCAAGAGTTGTTTGTTTTTCGCTCGAACATGCGTTCTGTAGTCGGTCAGACATTACCGAAGAAGAGGAACGAATGTTCTTGTAATAGGCCTACAACTGTGACTTTCGTGGTTAAGTTTGTTTCGTGGTTTTACGTGTACTTTCTCTTGAAAGTGAGCGCTGAACAAAGTCTATCTACGTAGCCGTTTCACGTGTGTCGTCTTGCTGTCCCTGAACGAAACCGATTCCAACTTGGACTGGGAAGGTAGGTTTACTCGTATTAGGCCTACTTTGGAGCAGGGAAAATAGACTAAGGAAATGTTTGTGAAAAAATCTTTACTTGATCATTATTTTTTTATGTTTTTCTATGCAAATTTGTTCTTTGCAAAAACGTACCCCCTCATAAATAAATTTTACTCCCCTAAAAATTTTTTGCTCCCCTAAAAAGTTTTGCGCCCCCCTAAAAAATTCATCCGGACGCCCATGGGTACTAAACGTAACATACACCCGCAGTCCATAATAGATCTATGGACTGTGCATGCACCCACTCTCTCTGCTTACATGACCGTGAATCCGTGACATCACATCATATCGGAGACCTATACAATACATAGTTAGCGCGGTGTTTTGACTGAATTTGACGTGTTCACATTGCTTAAAAGTTAAAATGTTAAATTTAGCAAGTGGCTGTGCCTCTCGTAATCTGTGACTGTTACGTATAAATAATACTGAGTTCGAAAATTCACCTATATTCGGCAAAAACATTGTAATCGAATGGAAACCTTTTTGGCCGAATAGATTCATCAGTCTTAGTTTTACCGACACAACAGATCGAGCAAACGACGCCCGAGCCTGACTTGCTAATGCAGAAAACTTTAGATTCAAGTACCTTTGAATTTGAAAGTGAGATGATTATCGAGCAATAAGATGATGATCAAAATACGTTCGGTGAAATTAATGAAGCCCAATTAGCCCGTGACAGTATCCCGCACACAACTGATCGAGCAATTATCAAAGGTCGTTATCATCGACAATGACATTGGATACTTCATTAACCAGTGTTTGTCAAACCTTCGAGGGAGCAGAAAGTTGATATTATAAAAATAGGAGCATTACAGCCGTGCATGAATTTTCCCAAAACCGGCAAAAAATCACAGATCATTCTCAGAGAGTTACTACAGCAGCACTAACGATCTCGGTGAAAACCGACCAATATGGTGGCTTAATTAGTTATTCTCCATCTTTGGATGCCGCATACTGCCACAGCTGCTGGTTGTTTTGTGAAGGGTAGCCAAACTGTGGAAAGACTTGGGACACTTGAGTATCAGATTAGCTGAACACAGCAAACTCAAGACACATCTCGGCATTTCTGTGTGACACAGGAGACATTTTCCCATGCACTGAAGTGTTGCTACACCTCTTCGTAATGTTGCCAATCGGAATCTCGTCCGCTGAACGTTCTTTTAGTGTCCGGCGTCTTTTGAAGATCCCTTTGCGGAGTACACATTGTACAATGACAACCCATAGGTCTTCCGACTTGGCGCTTTTGTCAACTGAGAGCAATCTAGCAAAGGACTTGCAACTAGACCAAGTTTTTGACGCGTTCATGTCCCAAAAAGCTAGACGTGAGATTTGGACTGTTTAGCCTGAATTTGCTGGATTTCACCATACTGTGTGACTGCATGTGAGAGATGAAACGGACTTTGCTGATTTTTGGCCTAGCTGATATTTTGGCCTAGGCCTATGACATTTGCTCATTTGCTGCAGGCTGCCGCGTTCAAGAATTAATTACATATTTGAGATTTATAAGATTTTACTGACAAATTGTTGTTATACACTGTTGAAGTGTCCATATGTAGGCCTACACTAACTCTCAAACAGTCAGTGGCCGTCACTTAGGCCCTACTAGTGTCGTAGTGTGTATAAGGATTATAACTAATTGATAAATAGGATAAAAAAACCTATTAACTCAGCTAACAGGTCATGTAGATAACAACAATTACTACTAGAAAAGCCTTAGATATAGCCTAAATTTTGGATGATATTTATACGCCACACATGGTATTGGCAAACCAACGGCCGCTCGAACAACACGGGCCCCTTTTGTAACTTTTTGCACTGACATTCGCAGAACCATATAAACGGCCCTGGCCACTGGATGACAGTTATGATAGTGATTATACATGTGACATTTGTAAATTAAAATTTTGAACAAAAAGTACGCCTAAAGATTATTGAAGTCTAGGGTCAAATGTCAACGTTTTGATAGGCCTAAGTTGATGTTTCTTACTAATTTCATTTTGCTAGTAACATAGGCCTAGTCTCATTGATGGTTATAACAAGTAATTAAGTACTACAAGTGTTCTTACAATTATTAGGCCTATAAGCAATTAATCTACTGAAATGTAAACGTATCAATATTCGAGTTCAAATTAATTGATTACAATTAACTGATTAATTGCATTTCAATTTTTATTCTTGTGTTAAAAAGCAATGCCATTAATGCTAACATTGTGCTATTTTCAGTGCCTGATTTTGTTATTTTTTTATTTGTTCAATAGCCTCTGTCCTGCAGTTTCTTTTCTTTGTGTTTCAGGCCTGTCATTTCTATGTTGTAGGCCTATAGTTAGCCTGGTTTCTTCCAGTATTTTTTTTAAAATCCAGAATAGTAGTCCATTTTACAAAACTATATGTGTAATATGGATCATTTTTGGCAAACCAACCAAGACATCTTTCACCATGTCACAATAATTCTTAAACTAAATCTATATAACTTGGAAATAATTTTTTTTTACTTAGGCCTAGGAAGTCGAATAAAAAGTATTTCTCTTAGGGGGCCATATTAGAAGCACTTCCCCTATAAAAGCATAGTATACCGCTACACTTGTGTTGTGGCGTTTCCTCTGCGTAACATAGGCCTCCTGCCCTTCGACAGGTGCCTAAGAAGACCCTTTAGTTTTTGCATTACATAACGACACAATGTTACTTAATATTAGGCCTATAGGGTCCTAAATTTCGTTTTTAGGCTATGTTAACTTCAGGCAATATCAATCAGAAGCTTTAGGCCTACTGGGAACCAAATACAATTGAGTTCATGTTACCGTTTGTAACTAAAAATCAGAGGCGTAGCGACCGCCCTCCGTACCCTCCGACCGGAGGGGGCCCCTTCCTGGAAGGGGGCCCCTAAAAGTGGAAAAAAATAACCGTGAACGGCGTGAAGTCATTATGGTACTGTTTTGATACATCACATAATGCTATTGGAATGCATGTACACTGTAGGGCGTAGGCCTATGTATACATAATATGAACACTGTATATTGTATATTACCGCATTCCATGCAGTTTCCGCATTGTAAGGGGCCCCGAACGTATTTTCGGAGGGGGCCACGTTCGTTGTTGCTACGGCTCTGCTAAAAATATCACTAACTATAACTAGGCCTATAGCGAAAATAACACTAACGAAAATTCGTCGTTATTTTCGTTAAAAAAATAAAAAAGTGCAATGTCGACAAACATGATCTAACGTAAAATGTCTGCAACTAATTGGCTATGGTCGCTCCAGATTTTGGATTTGTGAATTAGCCCAGTAGACTTAGTAGTGGCACATTTTTTTTTATTAAATTTAGTTATTTTATAAACATTTATCTGCAGCGATTGCGACCCAAGTTCACTAGCGCAAATTCGTAAAATTAGTAGTCATATTAATCTTGCAGTCAAAATGTCTCTAAAGATCTTGAGCGGCCGCAAACGTGGGAATGCTGTCTGGAGTCATTTCGAGTACGAATCATCAATTTTGAGCAATTGCTGTATATAAGTTTCCTCACTTCACTTTCTCGACCAGTGTTCGCGACTTAGGTGTCACTCTGGATAGCTCGCTTACTTTTGCTGAGCACATTTCCAACCTCACCCGCTCCTCTTACTTCCACTTAAGGCGTCTCCGGGCTATTCGGCGGTCTGTCTCAGCCTCGACCTTCACCTCAATTGTTCATGCATTCGTGTGCTCTCGGATTAACTACTGTAATTCTCTCCTTATTGGCCTTCCCAAGATCCGTCTTTCTCCTCTCCAATCCGTACTCAATGCTGCTGCTAGACTCATTGCCCGCCTCCCTCGGTTCTCTCATATCTCCACCTTCATGGTTGAACAACTCCATTAGCTCCCTCTCTCTGCCCGTATATAATTCAAAGTGCTTATTCTTGTGCTTAGGTCTCAACTGGGTCTTGCTCCACAGTACTTATGTGATCTAATTCAACGGCCTCATTCTGCTGCTTCGCTGCGTCCTCTCCGATCTTCTGATCGTCTTGACCTCTTAGTTCCTCATGTCAGGACTACTATGGCTCAATCCAGATCCTTTGCCTGCATAGGTCCCTCACTTTGGAACCGACTTCCTCCTTCTGTCCGCACCACCATTCTCTCTGGTAGCGTTGCTTCTTCCTTTTCTCACCTTAAATCCTGCTTTTTCTCTCGGGGTCTCGCGCACTGGGAGCGCCTCTGAATGGTCTATACCGCGAGAGGCGCTTTATAAATGCCCATATACAATACAATACAATAAGTATGCAAGTTGTTGGTTAGGCTATTTCATTGTGAGATGATGGGCCTAATTGGATTTCCAGTTTTGTGCATTTTAGGAAGACCATATAATTGATGACAGGATCATTATTGATATCAATTAGCCAATTATAGTGTTTCTTAGTTAAGAACGGTTTTAATTCATTTATAAGTGAATGATATTTTGGAATTAAATGATCCTCCTTAATAATATCCTCTATGACGTCCAAATATTTTGCGGAGTTGCTAGTTAAGTGGGCAAAGATCTCAGCTTCGTAGTCAGTAACATATAGAGGGACCAGGCAGGAATGCCACTGGAAGCCCGTTGTATATAACTAAGACTAGTACTAACTAAAACTAACTAAAATAAAAATCCTGTAACTATAACTATAACTAAAAAATAATACTAACTATGACTGTAAATACTACTAAAATGAAAAACCAATAACTTTAACTGTAACTGTAAAAAATCTATAAGGAGAATCACACTGCAAATGTATTTTAAAATGGTGCACAGTTATTAGGGCAGGGAAATTAACTCGTGGACAAGAAATTCCATAGAGTTGGCCCACGAACCAAAACAGCAAACTGCCTCAATTATGTTTGTGCGAGCGTAACATGTGCGATAGTTGCTACAAGATCTTGTATGATGATCATGTATATTTCCAGGTTCAGATAAAAAAAATCTAGGCCCTATGAAAATTTGCAGGTAACAGTTTCCTTTGAAATCTATACATAAATAAACAAATCTGCAGTTTTTAATGAAGTTAAATCTCAGTATTGCTAGACTGACAAACAGGGCTGAGTACTGTCTTAAGATGTTTACGCCGTTATAGGTTTATAGATATTGGTATTGCCGCGGATAAGAAAACGAAGTGCTAACACTTCATATATCAGTGGCTTTCCCTCAGGGTTGGTGTATAGGAAATGCTCCTCTGCCATAGAGTCACTGATTCCCTATCACTCGCCACTCTAGCTTCAATCGTTGACTGCTTCCTCGACTCTCACTCTCTGCCTACAGTTCACTGCCCTTAAGTCTCTGTGAGTCTCCACACTCCACAGACAGAATTTTGGGTACCAATATCTTCCATTTTCCCTCTGAGTATTGTTTGTTCGGTTTTTTATTGATTGTTAAGTTATTCGGTTTTTGTTTAATATGAAAATTCGTTGGAAATCGCATTCTAGTAGTAAATTCAATGATCACTGTTTATTCACGGTGTAGAAAGTCGGGGAAACGGAACCTCAAATGTCGAAGCTATGCAACATTTCCACATTTTTCATGGTACGGACATACCCAAATAGGGCCTACTCCCTGTAGATTTCCTCTAAGCCCGGATCTTAGCCTTGCGCTTCTTGCTACTGAAAATTGCCCTTTAAAAACTGCGAAGACAAGTTGTGTACCTCCCAACTCATCGGGCACCAATGACTTCATTATTGAATAAAAATTTTAAAAGTCAGTAATATTTCACATGAGTCAGCGAATGATATGATTACATTTGACAGCCAGCAATGATCAAACATGCTGCATGATCCTATTCAGCGTAAGAATTTTTCGTGATTAAAATATCGTGACGTCAATGTATTCATACGACCCGTATAATTAACAAAGCAATCACACTAATTGGGCTGACATTAATCCTATGACCACTCGAAAAAAAGAAACAAAAATCTCCGCCTGTTTCTCGTGACTGTGAAGTTAGTAAGCTGCTGAGCTGGAAGAGTAAACTTAGATCTGGTTAGTCAGCTTGCTGGGTTAGTGACTCAAAGTTGGGCGTGTTATCTTTGGCCGTGATTTGTAATAAATAAATTATAACTTCTTCCATGTCATTGTGATCGACTCCATCTGTCTGCCTGTCTGCCTGTAAGTCTGTCTGTCTGTTTGCTTGTCTATCTTTCTGCCTATCCATTCGTATGTACGCCTGTATACAGACTGTACGTCTCTGATCTGGCAAATGGTTTGCCCATCTGTGACTGGCATATAGGTTGACCATCCTGTCGACACAAACAGCCATCTAAATGCTCCTCTCTACGCATTTCCTAGTCCTTTCGACGCCCGACGATGTACAAATGTCACAGTGACAGATTTGCCGGTTTTTGTCAGTCGTAGAAAGACGACAGCAACTATCTCGTTGTTGGCCACGCACGTAACCTCAGTGGTCTACGCAGGATTCCTACACTCGGTCCAGTAAAGGGCGTTATCTCGAATAACTTGAGCAATTTTTGTTAAATTTTATCTGAAATACAAAGTTTCTTTCCTTTTTTGTGCCCGATTAATTAGTAATTTGTAACATTTCATAAACGATACCTTTGAAATGACAACTACGCAATTATTCTTGTGTAGGCCCTACTTTGAGGCATAAGGACTTTCAGTGAAGAAAGACGGAAATGCTAGAATCTAATGCTAAAACAAACATCACGGTGGAAAATGGTTGCTTTTAGAATTTACGGATATATAACGATAGCGACTGTAGGCGAACTAAACCTAAAGCAATTGTCTTTTTTCCGAACACCGTGTACATTGACATAGCTTCAGTAGAAGTCGCCCTGCCCTGGCCTCTGTATAAGTCGCTGTGGCGTCGGAGTAAGCCCATCGGCTACAGTCGTTCACGGTCTCGGTCATTGCAGAAGCTGTGACATGCTTAATCCGGAGTGGACTAGGAGGATTTTCCGTCGCTCCGACGGAGGCGATTCCGGAAGATGGTAGATAAAAGCGCAATATAAATGACAAGATGTAGGCTACGCATGCATGGAGTAGAATTGAAGGAGTGGAGGAGAGCGAACGATGGCTCAATGGATGGATAGATGGATGGATGGATGGATGGATGGATGGATGGATGGATGGATGGATGGATGGATGGATGGATGGATGGATGGATGGATGGATGGATGGATGGATGGAAAGACAGAAGGACGGATGGAGGGATAGGCAAACGGACGGATAGATGGATGGATGAAAACAAGGTTGCGTAAAACATAGATTTGAAGTTTAAGTCTTTACGAGTTTCTTTAGGAATATACCTAAATCAACAAAAAAGGTCACAAATTCGGTTTAGCGTTTTTATAAACTTTGTTCGAAATGAAAAACAAATTAGTATTTGTGTTTCTATATTTTTTTCCGAAAACACAATATGTTTGCACCGCGTTGTTGAACTCAGACTTGAATGAGACCTCGACACTTTGACTGTCGTATACTTCTGCTTCGGTCGTGTGAAAAATATTAAAAACATCTCAAATAACCTAAACCATATTTTTCTTTAGGAAAACAGGTTGTTGACACCTTTGCTGTCCACCCATCCACCCATGCACTCATACACTCACCCATGCACCCAAACATTCATCCATCCATCCATCGATCCATCCATCGATCCATCCATCGATCCATCCATCCATCCATCCATCCATCCATCCATCCATCCATCCATCCATCCATCCACCCATCCATCAGCGTTGTATCTATAGACGTAATGCGTTCACTGCCAGTGGGTCGAAGAAAAAGAGCTGGAGGAGGAGAAGGACAAGGAGGAGGAAGACTAACATGGACGTAAAAGAAACGAATTAGGTTGGTGCTTACGGTTGAAAGGGGATGGATAACGATAAAGGATGATAGGTAGTGCAGCGAAGGAAAGAGGAAAACAATGATGAAGAAGAGGACTGGTTATTAAGAGGTGGAAGAGGAGAATGAACCGAAGGAAGAGGAGGAGCAGGAGGAAGATGAGACAGGAAAGGTGGGCGGACTGGAAGAGGAGGACAGCACTGCCATAAATACGGTGATACTGGAAGTGAGAATTGATGAAGTGCCGAGGAGAGGGAAGGCACTTGAGCCCCATCGATCCCCGTTGGCGTCGACAGGATGAGGCGCTGGACAATGGCGTCCTCTTTCACAGGTCCTCCGGAAGAAAGGACTCAGTTAACGACGGAAGGAAGAATAAATTGTTGGCAGAGAGTAAGGAGAAGGAGAGGAAGGATGAAGGAAGGGAGTTCGAGGAAGGAAGGATGGAGGGAGAGAAGAGGAACGGACACGATGCAGAAGTCTGGTTATGTTTGCACTTCGCATAAAAATCTCTGGAAATATTGGACACTAATTGCCTGTGATGAGTACGCTAACAAACAGTAGTGTCTCGTAATAAGCACAGTCGTTGTGCCCTATTGCCAAACAGTAATGTGGCACCTCATAGTAGTCAGGCAGCACTGTCTGGCAGTAGGCTACATTGTCTCTTTATGGTTGAGTGTTTTCTGTTGCCCTGCTTTAGCGTGCGCTTTGAAAGGGAGCATCATCATCATCATCATCATCATCATCATCATCATCATCATCATCATCATCATCATCATCATCATCATCATCATCATCATCATCATCATCATCATCATCATCATCATCATCATCATCATCATCATCATCATCATCATCATCATCATCATCATCATCATCATCATCATCATCATCATCATCATCATCATCATCATCATCATCATCATCATCATCATCATCATCATCATCATCATCATTGTCCTCGTCCTCGTCCTTATCATCGTCGTCGTCATCGTCAGTATCATCATTGCTATAGATAAAATGATCCTTCAGGAATTATTTACAGGAAGCACAGATTATTATTTTTTGCCCCGGGGTAAAAATGATCCCTCTGCAGGGACTTCAAGGTTAGTAAAACTGTTAAGGGTCTGGAACGGCTAGAACTCCTCGGGCTCGGACAAAAGGTTAGCAAACGTCCCGCAATTGCAACATTGTTAGTATTATTATTATTATTATTATTATTATTATTATTATTATTATTATTATTATTATTATTATTATTATTATTATTATTATTATGTGTAATAAAATATATTTTATATTAGTTAGGTCCAGCTAGGATAGATCCCCCGGTTCTCGACCCGGTACAGCCCCGACATGATGCCCTGATATGCAACCGCGTTGAAACGCTGAACCGTTATCGACAAGCTCTGGAAGAGGAAGTTTGTCTCGCGGGCGTCGCCAGTGGTTCTAATCAACCGGCGATCAATTTTGGAAACGAATGCGATACCTTCGCTGTTGGTGGGGCTCAGAGTTTACACGGCAATAGGCACAAAGGTGTATCTCATCTGGAGTTCCTAATGTTTGCTGTGATTCTTTGTGGCCGCCCGCTCCGCCGCCGCCGGCCGCGACCGCCGTCTCGGGGAGATATTATGCCGCCACCATCCACCACCTCGTGTCCCGTATCAGAGGGCGTCCGCCACTCCAAAGGATTAGAGTCTGGCTCTCCAGTCTCTTCCCGTCGGGTCTGGTCAGGCCCGATGGTTCCTTGATCGCCGGGGTACCCGCTCTATAAAGACTGCGTTGAATAAGACCTGTCGACCTGTCGACCGAAACCCAGCGAACACGAGAGGACGTGCGAGTCCCTTGCTGAAGTGTGCGGCTAACATATGACTGCACCCAACCTCGGCCGACCGCCACACGCACGGCTTCGTCGCTTAGCCTGAGACCGAATGCGACCAGGGCTTAGCTCTGGGCGGGCAGTCTTGTTGTTAAGACCTTTAACCTCAAGACCAAGACCAAGACTTTGAACCTCAAGACCAAGACCAAGTTTGAACCTCAAGACCAAGACCAAGACTTTGAACCTCAACTAAGACCAAGACCCAATAATCACAATCATATCCAGACTTCTATTCAAAACTACAAAAAATTGTCAAGTCCGACAAGTCGGACCCCTCGCTATTTTAATTAAAACATGAGTCTTTCATTTTATTCAAGCAAAACAACTCTAAATGGAGACTGCAGAGAATTCCGAATTCATATTCACAAAAATCCTTCATGCGAAATGTTATTCCAAATACCTGTTACATTTTATAAAAACCAATTCGCTCAGAATTTTCTGACCAAGACGTGCCATGCGGGGCCTCAAAAAATTCCGTCATGTGAACAAATACGTTCTACGGGTGAAGAAATCGTTGGCACATATAGCAGCTTTTCAAGCACTGGATCTAATGTACAAATCGTGTCTTTTTAAATTATCCCATGGTAAATAACCGGAAGTCAAAATAAATTGTCCGAAACATGTAAAGCCTCATTAACGCCATGCAAATAATAAAGCAATTGTATTAGTAATTGTTTGATAATTTTTAAAATTCTTGCTTTTTGTTAAATGACTTCATATTGACAGTCGAGTCTTGGTCTTGGTCTTGCAAGACCAAGACCAAGACTTTGAACCTCAAGACCAAGACCAAGACTTTGAACTTCAAGACCAAGACCAAGACTTTTGGTCTCAAGACCAAGACCAAGACCAAGACTTTTAAAAACGAACTCCAGTGCACTCGAGACCAAGACCTTGCTCTCGAGGACAAGTCTGGCTCTGGGTCCGTGTTGATGGACCATGGCATCCTTTGTATGTAGTTGACGGACTGAATGGCAGACACTGCAGGAACCCTTCTTCGGTTTCAGTCGGCTGTCGTCATCGAGGTATGAGAAACCATCGTGTCGGAACCGAAACTCGAGATCTCAAGCGACAAGGCAAGCGCCCAGGTAAGCCACGACATAAATAAGCAGTCGGAGGGGGTATCCGTTAGTGCGCATGCGCCGAGCCCGGCCTCCGCTGTTGACTGTTTTGACAATAACAAACTCGGGCCGAGAAGGATTATATAAAATGAAAATTAACTGGCCACCTTGACGTGTCCAAGCAGCTTCCGTGATAAAACAAATCCTGGCAGGAGTGGTGAAGTGAGATGAGTTCAAGCACCCAGGTACGTAAGCCACGACGTAAACAAGCAACCTGGGGACGTCTCCGCTATGCGAGCCCGGCCTTAACTGTTTTGACGATAGGAAATCCGGGCTGAGTAGGTTTATAGGCCTATAAAGTGAAAATTAACCGACCAACTTCACGTGTCCAAGCAGCTTTAAAAAAAAACAAATCCAGCAGAAGCGGTGAAGTAAGGTGAGTTCAAACCTAATTGTAAACCATAGACTACAAGAGCTGAGAAACAACCGCCTACTCTAACATAGGCCTCGGCGTTTATTATTATTATTATTATTATTATTATTATTATTATTATTATTATTATTATTATTATTATTATTATTATTATTATTATTATTATTATTATTATTATTATTATTATTAATTAATTAATTAGTAACTTCTATCGCGCCGTTTTCTAATGCAAAAGGCAACTACCGATGGCGCACCAAAACCAAGTCGTTATCAGGTCATCGACTAGTTTCCATGGGAGGCAATGTCTAGTAACAGGAGACACTAGTGTGGTTTTAATGCTCTGACAACAAATAGTTTGTATATATATGAGCATTAAAACCACACTAGTGTCTCCTGTTACTAGACATTACCTCCCATGGAAACTAGTCGATGACTTATGCACAAGATCCTGTCGCCAGAGGCGCTGAGGCCAACGGCTCAGGAGAACGGCTGAGGCCAGCCGTTGATTGCTGTCAAGACAAGATGCCACTTCCGCCGGGACTGTGAATAGGTCGGCTAATTGAAGTATTACTACGCCAGCGCCGTCGACAGTGGTGTCTGAGTCGAAAATCCGGATGAATCGAGGGCCGGACACCTGCTATCCCAGAATACCATCAACATCCGGTGCATTGGTCGCGATGCGCGAGTTCAGGGCGTCAGACGCACACAAGTGTACACGTATACTCGCACATGCACATAGACAGACGGATGTACACACATACACATACACATACGCTGACACAGTATGACGCATGATACAACTCTACCGGATATAAAAATCGTTAAACAAATTCCCCGTGAATATATATATATATATATATATATATATATATATATATATATATATATCGAAATGTTGACTTTTTTCTATTCTGTATACATGTACTATATGGACTATATACTGTATGGACGGCTACTGCGTGCAGTGACGCACCCGTCCTATACACTGCCTCTTCTCCCCTAAGACCAATCGCCTGTAGGGCCTATAGTCTGCGCCCTCGACCCCACGGTTTAGAACATCCGAAAAAAGACGATAGAAACTACATTTCTAGACTATACAGACAATCTGCAAGACCTCTTACTGTCTAACCTGACCGATCCATTCACACTAGCGTCATAGCATTCTCTCTTTTTGAATTATTTCCATCTTCTTTTACCTTTGCTTGTCTTTGTTTGAAACTGGCTGCGGTTTGTCGGCTAGAGTTCAATAAACGAATATATATATTATATACGTAATGTCAGTCTACATATAGGCCTACTTATATATTTGGGTTTACGAAAGTCTGGTGGTTAGTGCTGGACTGTCAACCCAGAGGTCGGGAGTTCTTTATCTTCGGCTTTATTACCCGAGCACATGGATTTCACACTGTGGGTGAAAGATCAGGCGACAATCTGGAGGAATGCCAGACATTGCAGCACCTTATTCATATACCAAGGCTAAGAGAAAAGAAGTCACTAACATTTCATATAGGCCTAAATATGCACTGGCGTAAACTTGTTCAAAATATTGGGGGGGCATTTGGTTATTAATTCTACACTTTTGCATTGGATGTACAGTGAAAACTCAATTATGGGGGGGGGGCACGTGCCCCGGCTGCCCCCAGAGTCTACGCCTATGTAAATATGAATATATAATAGAGTACACACACATGGAGAGAGAGAGAGAGGAAGGGAAGTACATGTAGGGAGAGACATAGACATATACAGAAAGGCAGAGACAGAGACAGAGAGACAGAGACAGAGAGACAGGGAAACAAAACAACAGTCTTACGCTTTATTGGTCAATAAAGAATCGACTTATCTAGGCACCTGCTGTAATAAACTTTCCAATTTTTTTTAAGCTGTCACTGATCATAGGACCTATTTATACCACAGCAATAGAATTAACGAGCAGTCTCTTAAGCTAACCTGGGAAACGTAAAGCCAAAGTACCCAATATCGGCAATGTCTTGATCATATGTATACGCTGAAATCAGACATTCACATTCTGCCAATCTTTCAGAAGATACGAAAGAGTCGTTAAACAAATTAATTCATATTGCGCCAGTTGATGTGTTCACCTTAAACATGGCTTCACTTGAACCGACGAACATCGATTGACTTCGTGTACAATATGCAAAGGCGCTATATAAATTATTAGATTAGACTAGACATTTTCATTTTTGCCAAGGATTCTTGTAGATATCAGATAGAAGGGTGGAGAAGGGAGACCCCCATTTGTCGAACTCTACTCTGCCTGGGTTTGGCTTTAATTCCCATTTCCAGAACCTTAAATCCAACCAAGTTATCGTCCTAGACTTATCTAAAATTCCCTTGCCTTATTAAAACTGTGACCAGGACACCCGAGCATCACCGTATCAACCTATATAACTCCACTGGCTAAAAATCCCTGAACGCATTCATTTCAAAGTCCTATGTCTGAGCCATACCTCATTACAATACCCCAGCCGCAAGTATCTCCGCGATCTCTTCACCATCAAACCATCCCACTCTACCCTCTTAACTGACCCTTTCCCGTATTCCAGTAACTATACTCTTCTTAAGTTCTCTAACAGACCCATGGATATACCACACTTCAACTCGACTCTAAAGATCTTCCTCGGGAATTCCGCAAATTCTTCGTTCCTCCAACCTCGCCGCTCATCCACTATCATCTGCCTTAGACTGCTATATCTATCACGCCATAGGCATTCCACTCTAAACTAAAGTCTCTTATTATTCCGACCATCCACTTCGAATTTCTCTTAAATCCTATATAACGAACCTGCCTTACGGCCACTCCCCGCATCCGTCTTTTTCTGGTCGTCTGGCAACCAGACTTTATTCTTCACTTTGCATATCCGGACAACCCCTCTGACCCCTTGACGTCGTGGGCTTTAGCCTACTTGTATTGTGAGGGTGGTATCCGGTGACCGCCATTTCTAACAGCGGCGATGACAATCACCGCCACTTCTGACCCTTTGCGGAAATTTGTTTGCGACATGAAAGCTTTGTTTTCGTTTGAAGCAAGACACGTGACTATTGTTTAGCTGTCTCAGCGTCGTCAACATATCAACGGTTGTGAAACAGAATGCACGCATGTACTTTGTTATCTACGAATGATCTTTGAAGTGGCTAACAAAACGTACTAAATTCGTATATGGGGAGGAGGGATGAGGGGCATGAGGGATGAGGGGAGGGATGGGACGGAATGAGGGATTGGTTACCACTACTTTGCGGGGCTCGACGCAGCGCTTGTCACTTGACTGGTGTCCCAGGCTTAGCTCTTTAGCAGAGCGAGAAATTTATTGTTTACGCTTACGAACCATTAGTGCGCATGTCATAAAACTGGAGTGACGCTTCACCCGTAGACCTTTCGCTAGATGGCGGGTTTCGTCTCAAGGGTTAATCCAGTACAGATAAAGGGTTCCGTACGCCCATTATAGGCCCTACTCCACCGACGAACCTTAAAGTACGCAATATAGGTAGATTCTAGAAAGCGCATAAGATAAGATGGAAACCCGTGGCAGACGTAATCGGTAACCACCCAGCAAACTGTACTGGATACAGGAACAATGAACATTAAACCAAATTTCTTCACGGACTTAGAAATCAAAGCAAATGCAACCCCAACAATACCTGTAAACAGCGCTGCCTGGGTAGAGGACCCGATGCGATTTGATTGTTGCTTCGGCACGCAGACGAGGTTGCGTGCCTAAAGTGCCGGAGTCTGAACGCAAAATAGGTCATTGCGCATGCGGGACTTCTGATGATCAGTCGCTTGGTTGGCTTGTCGAGCAGCTCTCGTTTTTATATATAGCCCCTCGTTGACGGAGCAGAGAGACGCCTGTCTTTCGAATTTGGAGTCAAATACTTGTAAATGAGAGTCTACGGGTCGCATGACTAGTTAAAGTAGGAACATCGTGAGTTGAATTACGAGTTAAATTTGGAGTCAAATTACGAGTCTGACTCCGAGTGATGTTACGAATTAGGAGTTGAATTACGAGTCCAATACGAGTCGAATTAGGAGTTAAATGAGGCCTACTGCTCTAATAAAAGTAAATTAGCAATAGAATTGCAAGCCAATTTTTAGGCCTACTAGTACAATACATGAAATTACGAGTTTCTGACTCTACGACTTTAAACTGTGACTTTAGGAATCGCAGTTTCGGTGCGTAATAGAACAATCTGTGTAACGGATTGGCGATCACTTTATGACATCGCAGCTTTATACCGTACCATGTCTTAAGAGTTGGTGGACAGGACGAACAGATACAGATTTCTTGGACAAGAAATCTTACCGAGGAGCGCATAGAAGTTGTTTAACCGATCGGAGTTTGAAAGAAGGTAAGTCTGGTTAGTTTCGGTATGATAATGCGCTATATAAATGTTTCAATGTACAGTGTATGCATTCAGTATAGCCTAATATATTATGGCACTCTGAGCAGCACGGAATGCGTATAATATTCAAAAATAAATGTAGGATAATCGGAACGTGTAGGCCTACTTGTTTTCTAATAAGTTCAGACAACAACAACTTGTTAAGCACTTGGGAATGTTACAGGCAGTTCTGTAGGCTAAACGGGCATAAAGGGAAATAGGCCATATATATATGTAGTCTTTCATATATAGGACGTTGAAAGCGGTGCCATTGACAAAAAACGAGAAACCTAATTGGAACATTAATGAACCAGCTGAATTATTTTAAACGCAGGCCGGTATAGGCCCTTACGTATACGCCTACTTTGGGTCTTGCTGCAGTGGGATGGGAAACGTAATTGCCTGAACTTGGGCAGAAATTAAAACTTACAATATCCTGTCCCAGTTCTGTTAATTTTGTCCGAGGCGGAATCATTCAGAGCACGAATATTGACAATGATACAGGCGTTGTTTAATTTGTTGGCTATACAGATGTCTCGTGTAACTACAGTTTTATTTATTCGCCCGCAGGATCTACGGAGATAAAGTACCTCTAGACTGTGAAGCAGCTTGGTTTCGCTCATCGTGAATGACGTCAGTTGACTGGTGACGTCACGTGACTAACAGATGTCTAAGCTCCGAGCATCGGATGAATTGCTGGTCGTCTTGTCTTCCCCCTTCTC
>OY744612.1:25846439-25856439 GCA_963556255.1 Allolobophora icterica | reverse complement strand
GTTATCTTTGTTGTATAGCTGAGAGGATGACCTGAGGATCATCAATGACATCCACCTGGTTGTCATCGTTCATGACGGCTGCAATGCATCAAGTTGGACAATGTGCTGCTATCGGTGACAATTTGGAAATTCATGAATGGTCATTTCCTGACCTATACATCTGAATTGATTCCATGGTAATTATCAGCGATGATAAAAGCGTTCCCGGCTATAGTACTTCATTTTACAACTCTGCAAAACTGTTAGTTTTCCAGCTACTTCCATACGTGATTCTGCGACAGGCCCACTATTTGTGTTGCCAGGTATTTCCGCGTGTGACATATTAGCGATTTAAGTATATATTGTCCGATTTGCCGGGGGGGTCAGAGGTTGTACTCCCAGCTTCGTTTTTGACCCCCTGCATGCTTCTAGCCTTTGGCCGACGTCGGGGGTCGGCTGGGCCCCCTCAAAGTCATTACCTACAGTCCTACACAAACGACTCCATTATGACCAATCACAAGCAATACTGCCTTGTCATCTTTGAGCGATTATTTAGTCGGTACCCTGATGTAGGTGGATATTGTGATATACTTTTTAAGGAGTAGGGTTATCCTTTGAGACAGTACAACGACTCGTATTTCATCTTTCAGTGCAATTTAGTAACGTCTGACGCTGGTGTGTACAATTTGTTGTTCCTATTAGGACTTCAGCTAAAACTGCGACTGAAAAAAACTCCTTTAAATTTTTATTTTGAAAAGACTGTTTCGATGTCATGTTTGCAGCATAGTTGACTGCTGGTCATTGCAGAATTTTGACGTATCATGGAAGTTCGTTAACTTCATTTAAAAAATAACGAACAACGGATTGGCGAACAACGACTAAAAAATTAACTGCGGCTTAGAAAATTTCTATCATTTATATAGATTTCCGACCCCCTGCTTTTTTGACAAATCGAACCCTGGATTTAAAGCGATCGTAACAAAATCTGTGGATGAGTAGAAGCTTATGAAAAGGCACAGGAACCAGACATCCTTCTGGGTAAGTTGGAACAGACAGTTTGGCATAAGAGGCTACTGGAAACTTTATCCTGGTGGGACAAGTTAACATCATTACAAACAAATGGATTACAAACAATGGATTACATACATAAGCCTGCAAGGTAGCTCGGTGCTAGACCCTGAAGTACATTGTGTACTAGAAGAGTACATGTAAAGTGGACATGAGCTGAAAAAAATAGCCAGTGTAAGTCTGAAGACATTAAATCTGTTACAGTACCTGCAGGAGACCTTGGAGAAAGCGGAAGAATTAGGTGAGCAGCTGAACACAGAGTTGACTGTGCAAAGAGTTGTAAAGAGTAAAGACGACGAGGGATGGAGCCATGTTTTAAATTGCAATATTCCAGGCGTGACAAGACAGGTGAGCAGACAAGAATAGCATCTTGAGTTAGAGATCGACAAATAATCGAAGTTGCCTCAGGTAATAAAAGTTACAGGACCGTGTAATGTTGTTACATACATACATGCATAACATTCCAATGTCGTACTTCAATCTAGAGTCACATCTGCATGGTCGCGAATAAATATACATATATATGTTTGTGGACTGTGAATATATATATATATATTTGTGTGTAGGCCTTATATCCATGCCTGGATTAACCACGGTTCCAGGGGGTCCACAGACCCAGGACTATTAAATTAAACATTTCACGAAATAATTATAAGGGCCCTGCCGTTAGTATGCTACCTTACAATTTTAACTATTATTTTAGTTTTCAAATGTTACATCGTTGACATGCAAGAACTGAAATATGTTTTAACACGCTAGTTTTACTGCAAAAAACGATAGTCACTTGCAAATAGACAACCAAGACCATTATTAGATAATTATATTATTGCGACCGTTAGACTGTTAGTGTTCCTACGACAATTTACTCGGTTTATAGCCTCTTCCGCCCATCACTGTCGGGCGTCGGCATTTTTGAGTCAATTGACTTCAGTGCCAATCAAACAATGTCCTCTCCAAATGTTGCAAATAATGAAGGAATATAGGGCCTACAATATACAATCAGGATATCGGAATGTTTGCATTGCTCTGCGTCGGCCTATATATCTTACACTTCCTGTGTCTAACTGCGGCGGTGAAATACTTTTAGACACCGGAAGCGCATCATAAATGCTTTAAGATCTACGATGGGACAAGATAGACTGACAAATTTAAGACTTATGAACATTGAGCGTCAAATTGTGCAACGGATAGATTTTCAGGATGTTGTTCACAGTTTTTCTGTTATGAAGACACGCCGTGAACAGTTTTAAATTGATAAATATCTGTTCTATAATTTACATTTCGTCAACAATTTTTGGTTAAATATATATTATGGGCCTACTATACAATTTTGGAACCAGGCCTACAAAATTTTAATCCGGCCCTGCCTACAGGGGCGTCTACACCATAGAAGCCTTGGAGCAAATGCTCCATCCAAGAAATAAAATATATATATGTATATATATATGTATGTATATATCTGCATGTATACGTATCCCGGTGTGCAATGTACCGTGTGCATATTCATGTGTGCAGTTAGTTATGTACAGGGTGGGCCAAAAAAGTAACCCCTACAGGTCTCTGCTATATTTGGGCCAAAAGTAAGAATTTTCATATCAAATTTTACTGGCTGAAAAGTAATTCATATTTACGTATAACAGCCAAATTTCACCCAAATATTTCAAACAGAACCAAAGTTATATCACGTTTACTGAGTCGACCCACTGTTTTGTGATGTTCCAAAAACATGTAGCGCAACAAAAAGTAACAAAAGTCACATTAAGTCACATCTCAAATAATTGGTAATATTTCGGCCAAAAGTAAGAATTTTTAAATCATTAAATGTAATTAGTATTATTATTATTTAGAAAAGAAACGGGCACCAGCGTAGCCGCACTTCAATGTGACGTCATTTAGCCAGAAGACGATCAATTTAGCAAATAAACAATTTTTCAGATTAATAATTTCTAAAAAATCAAAATGGGCAAGGTGTCAATGACAGACAAAATGCATTTTGTTGATGAAAAGGCGAAGGTGAATGCTGCAAATTACGTTTCTCGCCTGCTTCCAGAATTAATTTCAGACTGCAAGCGTCTGCTGCCAGCCGGATTCATCTTTCAGCAAGACAGCGCTCCAGTGCATACTGCTCGTCTCACGCAAGATTGGCTCAATGTCAGTTGCCCTGGTTTCATTGAGAAGGACTAATGGCCCCCAAACTCTCCGGATTTCACGTATGGGGAGTTATGCTGGAGAAATACGACAATCTGCGGCCAAATCCAAAACGAAAAGCGAATTGAAGGTCGCATTGGATTTGATATCGGAAGATTTACCTCTGGAACCTATCAACAAGGACATCAAAAACTTTACAAAGAGGCTCAGAACATGTGTGGGTACTGGTGATGGACACATTGAACACAAGTTGTGAAGCAATATCAAGTCTGTTTGCTACCAATTATTTGAGATGTGACTTAATAAAATCGTTTTTTGTTACTTTTTGTTGCGTTACATGTTTTTGGAACATCAAAAAATAGTGGGTGGACTCAGTAAAAGTGATATCACTTCGGTTCTGTTTGAAATATTTTGTTGAAATTTGGCTGTCAGACGTAAATATGAATTACTTTTCTGCCAGTAAATTTTGATTTAAAAAGTCTTACTTTTGGCCGAAATATTAGCAAAACCTCTAGGGGTTAATTTTTTGACCCACCCTGTATGTATGTATGTACATGTGAATCGAAACTCGAGAGATGCGGTCTCAAATTGACGAAGAAGAGCTTCTGTCTTTATTCCCGGATTGGGTATCACGACGCTTTGTCCGTGACCTGTTAGTTCTTTCTCATCGATGGAGATATATATCCATGGCTGCATTCGGTGTGCAGATCGTGCTTCAGTAGTTTCTACCAATACGGCAACGGCTTTTTTTCGATCCTTCTTTTTGACGCGCCTAGATTATTGTAATACCATCTTTGCAGTCTTTCCGAAATTCAGGCTACATCAGCTCCAGTCCGTCCTGAACTGCGCCGCTCGGCTAGTGGCCAATCGACCAAAAAATTCTCTCATAGCTCAGCATGAGAGTGGTACTCCACTGGTTCCCTATCGAGGACAGAATCAAATTCAAGATCCTACTTCTTGGCCGGGCTTCGTTGGTTGGCCCTGCTCGATGAGTCTGACCATCCAACGGATTCAGCTGCTGCTTCCGAACCTCACTCCAGTAGCTCATCGTCTTCCTGCTCTTTTGATTCTAATGAGGAGTTCAAAGCTCGTATAGTCCTTGCTTGAAACCTCAGCCAAATCGAGCAAAGGGCAACATCCTTACTGATCTCAATGTCTCAGTGTCGCTGCTGCTGTGGACCGAGTTAACGTACCAGACCGAGGTGACACGTATATTGTTGGACATAATGTCAATACCATGACTTTGTCAAGAAGTTCCATCAAATCAAATCAAATTATTTTAATTGAATACAAGACCAGTAGTTGGTTAACAGTCAATAAAATGCACAGTCTGTATCATATCTCTGGATAAGAGATTCTATACTGTGAGATTATTAGAATAGTGACGTTGATGTATCTCTTTTTAATTTTATGTCATACGACGATCCCCGGAGAGAGGAAGTTGAATCAGCTTACCTAGTCATCCCCGTTAGCAGTTATCAAAGGTTCATACAGTCAGTAGGATGTAACACACTTGCAATGTTAACAATCATCCTCTTATGAAGTGAGATAAAGTAAGAGATCAGTAGATAACTCGTTGTGTGGCTAATACTGATCAATCAAAAACGACTTATGAACAGATTTGAATGCACTTAGGGCCTAATGATCGCAATGCACGTGTATTAGGATCAATGGAATTCCATAATTGTGGGCCTTTTATTCTAACAGAGAAGCTTCGTACATTTGTCCTGCGCGCCTCGGATAGGTGGTTCCCCTTACAGCGGTTGCGTGATTATGGACTGCAGCATTTACAGTAAAATAAGAGTTAAATATTATTGGTAGAGTACCTAAGTGGTGTCAATTAGAAGTGCTAATTGGAGTCGATATATAGTATAAATATTTAAAGTTGTCTGATTTTTAAACAGATTCGAACTTGCCATTAGATAGTGGTCACCACAGATGGTTCTTACTTCTTATGGCTCTGTTTTGTAACAAGAATAGTGGTTTAAGCATATTCTGATAGCCACCTAATAATTCAGATAATACAATGCAAGAGCAGTGTACAGCAATTTAAGAGAATGACTCGGTAAGGAACGCCTTAAAGCTTATGAATAATACCTACAGATTTAGACACTTTATTCGTCACATGCTCAACATAGCCTTCCAAGAGAGATTCTCATCAATATTGACACCAAAATATTTAACTCTCGTAGCCCGTCGTAGCTGAATATTATCAATGCTTATGATGGGAGTAGTAGATTCAGATACATATTTCCTACGACTTTTGAGTAATACATAAGTAAATTTTTTAACATTCACGGACAGCATATACCCTGTAATAGGAACTTCATTAAATTAACTAATTAAATGCATTATTGGTATTCTCAAAATTGCTCTTGGGACTGTGGACCAAATTTACGTTTCTGTCAATGTTTTTATGAGTTAAAATCACAGGATCTGTTATATAACAGGGTAAGGCACGGAAGGCGCATGCATTACACAATTCATAACCAGTGCTAAGAGGTAGAGACATTTGGTTGATGCCACCACTTATAAGCTTACACAAACATTCAGCATATACTATGTCGCCGGCGCAGGATGTATTGTAAATTCTTTTTTAGACTCCGCGTCAAATGATTAGAAATTAATATTGATCTAGTGCAGGCCCTGTGGCAGTTTGATTGTTATGCTATATGGGTGGGTATCCCATTCAGAGCATATCTTACAAGCAATGAACTGCTCAGAGACACATAATTCCAAACACAAACGTAATGCAGTAGTGCATTACTGCATAGATAACTCGTATAAGACAAATAGCGAACATTACAATTCTAGAAGACATCGCAAAATTCCATATTAGTGCCAGGGTAAGTGCACGTGCACCCTTAACATGTCCATAAACAACAAAAGCAGTACAATAGTTACTTTTGTAGGTTCAGGTCATCAGATCTGGACCGCGGAGGTCATCAGATCTGGACCGCTAGGTCTCATATGGACCGCGGAAGCACTGCTAGACTTAGCAGTGCCTCCGCGATCAGCAGACCGGCAACAAGACAACAGCGTTTTGTTGATATGGAAACGGTGCAACATCGTTCAGCCAAAACATAACTACTGTATGTGTACTTGCAGTGTAGTTAGAGGTCACGTAGGCCGGCAACCAGATAATAGCGTTTTGATTAGGCTTACATGAAAAGGGTTGATCAGCCAAAACATAACTTTGTGTCGTTGCATGGTTATTGGAGCAGCGGTTGTGTAATTAGAGCAGTAGTTGCTCCGTTAACGAGGGAAGGGAGAGGCTTTTCTTTGCTTTCCACAGGGCCGCCGAGAGGGTGCGGGGGGGGGGGCAATTGCCCAGGGCCCGGCGAGTTTTAGGGGCCCTGCCGGCCGACCCGCAATCAACTTATGAAATATAGTATTATCAGTTATACAAAGTTTATGATTTACGCCTGTTTAAATATAATATTACTGAATAAAATCATAGTTTTATATATAAATATAATATTGTAAGGTCCTACCCACACTCTTTTTATTTCAGTTTTTTTTTAATTTTCTCATAAAGCATAAAGATAGTCTAGGGGCCCGTGACTGCTCTGCCTAGGGGTCCGGAATTTCTGTCGTCACCCTGTCTTTCCATCGTTGATAGTGGTAAAATAAATTTTGCCGTTCCATGCCCAGGTGTCCTTGATTCGTTGGTCTTTTTGATGGGTATGAAGGAACCGAGCATTTGTGGCGGTCAAATCTTCTGCTATACCCATATGAGTGCCTTTGAGTAGTCGACGATTACGTAGGATCTTATCACGGATCACTTTACGGGTGAATGGGACGATAATTGACGGGGAGGGGGGTACCTGGTACGGAGCCCCTAAAGGGACATGCGCGCAACCTATTTTATGTCGTGCGCACGAGATACTAACTCGTGCGCACGAGATCCTAATTTGTGCGCACGAGATATTAACTGGTGCGCACGACATAAAATATGTTGCGCTCATGTCCCTTTAGGGGCTCCGTAAGCTGGAGGAGAAGAGGATTTGTGTGGGCTTGTTGAATAATTTTTCAGTATTGACACGTTCGATATGTGCAACGAAGTAACATCCACAAGGTTGATCCTCTCATGGATAAACGAGATAACATCGTCTATAACCGACTGAGGGTGCACCGAAAGCCCTGACATTTTTAGGTTCAGGTTATGTGATTGTTGATCAAGATCATTGTACTTTTTGTGTAAGCGTTTGTTTTCATCCTGCACGGTGAGCCTAATCTCCTTGGACTTGAGAGTCTCTTCGCCATCTGGTTGCACCTGGGACAGTTGCATGATTTGTTCCTCGATTGTGGTAATTCGCTTGGCCTGGTTTGAGGTAGTTAAGGCAGATTCATTTCTGAAGGTGGTAAGGTTACCTTCAAGAGTTGCCAGGTGTTCATTTAGGCCTGAAAATTCATTGCGAATCTTGCTCATGATTTCAGTCAGAGCCTGAGCTACCGATACCGACACCACATGTGATACTGATTTCTCAATCATGGCTGTTAACTCCATCTGACGACCATGCTACAAGGACCGTGAAGAAGAGGTGCAGGCTCGGAAAAGGTCAATGGTCACTGACAATGCGCCGCTGTTCCTGCACTGGGGTGGCAAACTGCTACCTGACATTACTGGCAGTATAGAAGCAGTTGACAGAATTGCAGTTGGCGGAGAAGAGATATTACTGGGAGTTGCAAAAACTGGAACTGGTATAGAGTTTAGAGAACAAGCCGATGCCTGCCTGAGCACACTGGATGACTGGGGTCTCCGGAATAAAGTTTGTGGAATAGTGTTTGACACAAACGCCAGCAAAACTGGCAAAACACAAACTTAAACACTGAAGAAACAGAAATAGCCCCTGCAATCTTATTGTCATCTTTGACGTTCTCCACTTAATGGAGAAGAGAAGGCCCAGGGCTTCCTGGTAAAGGATACTAAAGAATGATGCAACGTCCCTCCTACCAGGACCTTTGGACGGCAGCGTCGGTAATGACAGTACTGTTGTGACCGACTCCGATGAGAGAGCCATTGCTTGGATGCAGCAGTGAATTCATCGCTGACAAAGAATGAAGAGCAGAATCAGTTCCTTCTTTGGCTCTTGAAATGCCACAGAAAGACCTATCCGCATCTTGCTCCAAGGCTGCATTGATGACGTTGATAGAGGACAGTGAATGTGTTATTGAAGAAACGTAAAAAAGTTCTAGTGTGCCCATAGCAAAATTGAACATTGTGTAACCTTCTCTTATTTTAATTGCTGCAATATATGTTTTAATTCAACTCGAATTCTGTTTTCTCTTCTTCAGTGCAGATTACCGATTTCATGCTTAATGGTGGAAACACCCTGACCTTGAGCTACCTATACACAGAGCCGTTTTAAGGAGTTTGGAGATGATTTTGCAAACTGATGTCAACGAGATTTGAAAGCAGCCATAAGCCCCGACTTTTGCTCTTGTTTCTGGGTGCATGGGTCCTCCCTTCATTCCCCTACTCCCTCTCCCTACCCTTCCTTCCTCCTTCCCCATCCCCGTAGGTACTACTAGGTAGGTGAGTTTTATCGGATTTTCGGAGAAAGAAAATTGTTTTCTTGTCAAGGGTTACGAGGTTAGAAAAAGTATGGGAAATCAGTGACGTTCGGACGTTCCAGTATTATTATTTATTCATCATTTTAAATAATAAATAAATTATTTATTTATGTACAGGCTATGACTGCGAGATCATGCAATGTTGGGAATTTGTGTTGTAGTTGTACTTCTCAAGTTGTGAGATTACTGCTTAGGTGTAAAAATTTGAATTTAAGGTCCGAATTCCTCTGCGTGCGACGCACCCACTGAACTTTGCACCCAAGGCTCCTAAAGAGTCGACGCTTATGACAGCAGCTGATTTCAACGCTAGAAGTTTTGCAAGTCAGCCTCGAATCAAAATCAATTCCTTTGTTGAGAAAATTCAAAAATGCATACATGATATCATACACCATGGAAATGTCTGCTCTTTCTCAGAGACTCAGAGTCAAGTAATGCTAAATCACACTAGCACAACTGAGGGGGTTTGAAACGACCCCCTGGGGTGTACAATGAAGACTTAACGGTGGGGTCCTAAGAAAGACTATGTTGGTTGAACCCCCCCAACCTCCCAGACAATTCCCACCCTGCTAACACAGCGAGCACAGCAATCTTTGTATTACAAGTGTAAAATAAAAGTTTAGTTTAACATTCGTTAGAGTTTCCATTGTTAATTTGTTACACAAATTGAAAGTGAGATTGCAATGAGTAGATATTTGCTATTCATGGATTGACAGGATTGTGACTTTGTCATGACATTTTCTTACAAACATGGCTTTCGTGTTTTTCTCTGAGCAAAAAAGTCTCTTATATCATCGAAATTCACAGACTCCAACACATCTGAATCTGTGCTCATGACAGACGTTCTTGCATCATACGGCTGCGAAGCATGTTCTTGATTAATTGAAGTTTTGAGAAAGAACATTCACCCGTGCAGTTTGTCACCAACATTCTTATTGCAATTTTAACGTTTGGAAACGTTGATTCCAGACTTTCATTCTTTATCATGGCATAGATTATTGACATAGATCATAGATGGCACTGATGTTTTTGCAAATGACACTGGCATATAGTATTTTAGGTGTTCACATTCTGAAATTAGTTCGTGTTGGTCAAGATCTTGAGAATGGAACTTTGCAAGCTTTTCACTGTATTCTGTTATTAAGTTCAGCATTCAAATGGACCAGTTTGATTAAGAATGTAAATCTGTTGCTGGTTTTTCATAAGTTTTCTCCACATCTGTTTAGTTCAG
>OY744612.1:25728939-25841439 GCA_963556255.1 Allolobophora icterica | reverse complement strand
GATGGCTTCCAAAGTTTCAAACCTACCCACTCTGTGGTATTGTTTCATGCAGAAAGTAATTACATTGATGAATGAGTAGTGAACTAGTTGACTAGTTGAGGCCGGATTCTTAATAAATAAGAAACAGATGTTTTAATGTCGGCCTAGGTACAGAGATCCAGACATTCATGTAGGGCCGGATAAAAGTGCCAAATACAATGCTAATATTAAAGAAATGTCAAGGGCCGGTTGAAAAGTCCCCGGGGGCCGGATCCGGCCCGCGGGCCGTATGTTGCCCATCCCTGATCTAGACAGTGTAGAGTCTGTAGACACATAAAGTAGCTCGTCTATTGCGCCTAATACTAGTACTTACACGCTGTTTTCGCGTGCTATGTGACGTTGGAGTGTGTCCTTACGATTGCCTCGTAGATTCTCGTTCAATGGCTGCGGCGTTGAAGAACACGGACGACGTGGAGATGGAATGCGCTAAGGAGCCCAGCCTTGGTTGCTATCCAATTCCACAGGTCGTTCACCTGGCAGACCTCTGCAGCAAGATCCCTGTAGAAATCGACGCCACTAATATGAGGACGATCATCCATGCGTGTCCGGATATCACGTGCTGCGAAAAACGACATCGTTGCCAGGCGATACACTTCGCGAAGGTCAACAAGTCGTTCATGGTGAGCAACTATGGCACCTTATTATCATCGTTGTCGTAGTCATTGCACTCATTCTTCGAGATATGTGTGTGCACTCTTCGACATCTTCTTTGTCGTTGTTATTTTTCCTTCGTTCCTTCTTTTCTTCCCTCCTTCCTTAATTACCGGTTAATTGGTGAACCGACTTAATTACGAATAGACAATCACAGTTCTTTAAGATCCGTGATTAGGTCGAGGATTTAAATAGAGGTCCAGAGGTTGCGTTTTAGGGACTTTGGAAGCGAGAAATCTGGCTATATATATATAGGTCGATCGGTCGTTGTTGGCATCGACATAAAACCCTTCCAATGACTTCCTTCGTACTACGGATATAGTAGGAAGGAAGTTCTGCGTCAGGCTTGAACATTTTTAAACAAAGTCTGGACAGTTGGATGGAAAGATACACGGACACTTTGAGCTCTTAATAGCTTTCCTAGTATATTAACTGTAATTGTAACTGTAAATAGTTCCAGCCGGGTTTCCAGAAAAGAGACAGGGAAAGAGACACAAAATGAGAGACCTAGAGAGACAGACAGACAAACAAACAAACAGACAGAGACAGAGACAGAAACAGACAGAGACATAGAGACAGACAGAGACAGACAGAGACAGCAAAAGAAATACACGTAGATAGCGACAGAGAATCAAAACGTGAGTCTTACGCAGTGGTCAATTATACAGCATCGACTTATCTAAGCACCTTCTGTATTAAACTTCGCTATTTTTAAAAGCTGCCACTGATCATAGCCCTATTACCACAGCAATAGAAAAAAAGAGCAGTCCCTTAAGCTAACCTGGGAAACGGCCGTGGGCATACGAGGACGGGTGGTCCCTCTCCCTCTCTCTCACCAACCAACAACACACGGTCAGCTTACTCATTATGGCTGATTTCGCAAGGGGGCGCAGATGGAGCGGAAATCTCGAAACACATTTCTGCTCTGGCGGGTTTTGAACCCCCGACCTCTCGGTTGATAGTCTAGCACGCTAACCACTATACTTTTGCGACTACGAGAATATTTTATATGCGAGTCTTAATCTGCATGTGCAATTGTGCACGGATATATGTGCAATGCAGGTGTCCGTAACGGAAATGTAGTTTGAAATTATCAGATGTAAAATGCGATAATAAATACACATTTAGCGAATTAAATGATAACGAAACTGATATGAAATAGGCTCGAATTCGTGAACTCTGTTTCCTCAAATGGTCTTCCAGATCCGGTAAGAGCAAAGTATAAGCGGAAAGAAAGTGTGGGAAGAAAAAACTTAGAAAGATTTAAGCACATAATGGACGGGTGTCGCGGCAACAAACAATTACAACACTAGACTTAAATGGAAAATGCCTGGCATAAACGCATTATAGTTGACTGGTCTGTTCAAGTTTAAACACTAAATAGGACTATGTATAGCAGCGGTTCTCAACCCTTTGAGACTCAAGGATCACTTATAAATTTTGTGTCCCGGTCGCGGACCACCACCACTAAGAATTGTGCCAAAAAATTAATACAAAAGAAATTTTTTGCCATAAATCCGCGTGTTATTGGTTTCATGCTGCCATCTAGCCGATTCTAGCGATTGAAATAAAAAAAAATGGAAAAAATTGAAAAAATTGCCTGTTTGAATGGTTTTAATTGTTAAAAATATAAATTGTAGGCCTTGCTCGTGGACCACCAGGCAGATGGCCACGGACCACCAGTGGTCCGCGGACCACAGGTTGAGACCCGCTGAAGTATAGGCTATTCCGATCTCCGTTATAGCAAATAGTCTTAATTAGAGCAGGGCTTTTCAAACTGTGGTCAGCGGACCAAGAGGGGTCCGCGAAGGATATGGGGGGGGGGGGGGGTGTCCGCGAGAGCGTTCTGAAAATATTCATTAACACTGCGTAGTTTTAGCATTACTTTGCCTACTTTGTCTTGTTCTTTGTCTTCTAATTTACTTTCTTCTTTGCCTTCTTATTTGTCTTCTTTTTTGCCGTTGTACTTACCTTCTTCTTTGCTTTGCTCTTTGTCTTTCTCTTTGCTTTCTTCGTTGACTTTCACTTACCTTCTTCCTTGCCTTCTTCTTGGCCTTCTTATTTGCCATTCTGTTTGCCTTCTTCTTTTCCCTAATCTTTTCCTTCTTCTTTGCCTTTTTACTTACTTACTTCTTTGCCTTCTCCTCTGCTGTTTTAATTACTTTCTTCTTTGCCTTCTTCTTTGTCTTTCTCTTTGCCTGTTGATGTACCATCTTTGCTTTCGTCTTTGCCTTCTTCGTTTTTTTTAGTTACCTTCTTCATCGACTTTTTCTTTGATCTCCTCCTCTTTTACTTCTTCTTTGCCTTTTCCTTTTCCTTCCACTTTGCCTTTTTACTTACCTTTTTTCTTTTCCTATTCTTTGCCGTTCTCTTTGCCTTGTACTTCGACTTCTTCGTTACTTTAATGGTTGCCTTCTTCTTTGCCGTTTTACTTACCTTCATTGTCTTTTTCTTCGTTACTTTTATGTTTGCCTTCTACTTGCCTTCCTGTTTGCCTTCTTAGCCGCATTTTTACTTAACTTCGTATTTGTCTTCGTCTTTGCATTCTTCTGTATAGCTTTTTACTTACCTTCTTATTTTGCTTTCGTCTTGACCTTACTCTTTGACTTCTTATTTGCCTTTCTTTGTCTTCTTCTTTGCCTTTTACTTACCTTATTCTTTACCTTCTTCTTTGCCTTGCTCTGTGCCATCTTTCTTGCCTTCTTCTTTCCCTTTTTCGCCACCTGTTTACTTACCTTCCTCTTTGCCTTCTTCTGTGTCTTTTTCTTTGCTTTCTACCTTGACTTTCTCCTTACCTTCTTCTTTATCATCTTCTATGGCTACTTCTTTGTCTTTCTCTTTGTCTTCTTTCCTGCTTTCTTCTTTGTCACCTACGCCGTCTTTTTACTTACCTTCCTGTTTGCCTTCTTCTTTACGTTTTTACTTACCTTCTTCTTTGCCTTCTTCGCTGCCTTTCTCTTTAACTTCTTCTTTGCCTTTCTGTTTGCCTTGTTCTTTGCCTTTTAACTTACCTTCTTCTTTACCTTTGCCTTCTTCTTTGTATTGCTCTTTGCCTTCCTTCTTGCCTTCTTGTTTGCCTTCTTCGCCGCCTGTTTACCTTTCTATTTGCCTTCATCCTTGCCTTTCTCTTTGCCTTTTACCTTGAGTTTCTCCTTATCTTCTTCTTTATCTTCTTATATTATGGCTACTTCTTTGTTTTTCTCTTCGCCTTCTTCGTTGTCTTTTTCTTTGCCTTTTTACTCACCTTCGCCCTGTCTCGTCCTATACTTTCTGCTTTGCTTTCTTCTTTGCATTCTTCATTGTCTTTTACTTACCTTCTTCTCTGCCTTTCTCTTTGACTTCTTGGCCTTCTTCTTTACCTTATTTTTTTCTTCTATGCCTTTTTACTCTCCTTTCCGTTTTCCTTTGCCTCTACCTTTGCCGTCAACTTTCTTGGACTTCTTCTTCCCTTCTTTTTTGCGTTCTTCTTTGCCGTTTTACTTACCATCTTTGCTTGTTCTTTGCCTCCTTCTTTGTTTTCTTCCTTACCTTCTTCTTGGCCTTCTTCCTTGCCTTCTTCTGTTCCTTCTTCTTTGCCTTTTAACTTACCTTTCTTCTTGGCCTTTTTCTTTGTCGTTATCTTCCCTTCTACCTTTTTTAGTTCTTCTTTGCCTTCTCTTTGACCTTCTTCTTTGCCGTTTTACTTACCTTCTTAGCTTTCTTCTCTGTCTTTCTTCTTTGTTTCCTTCTTTGCCTATTACTTACCCTCTTTTTCTTTGTCTTTCTCTTTGACTTGTTCTTGGACTTCTTCTTTGCCTTCTTCTGTTCCTTCTTCTTGCCTTTATCTTTGCCTTCTACTTTCTTTGACTTCTCTTTGCTTTCTTTTTTGCCTTCTTCTTTGCTGTTTTACTTACCTTCTTTGTTTTCTCCTTTGCCTTCTTCTTTGCCTTTTACTTACCTTCTTCTTTGCCTTTCTTGTTGACTTCTTCTTGGCCTTCTTCTTTGCCTTCTTTTGTTTTTACCTTTTCACTTTCCTTTCTGTTTTGCTTCTTTTTTACCTTTATCTTTGCCTTATCCTTTTAACTTCTTCTCTTCCTTCTTTCTTGCCATCTCCTTTATCGTTTTACTTATCTTTTTTCTCTCTTCTTTGCTTTCTTCTTTGTACTTGTTCTTTGCCTTTATCTTTCCTTCAATTTTCTTTGCCTTCCTCTTTGTCGTTTTACTTACCTTCTTCGTTGCCTTTATCTTTGACTTCTTCCTGACCTTCTTGTTTGCCTTCTTCTATTCTTACTTCTTTGCATTTATCTTTGCCTTCTGCTTTCTTTGACTTCTCTTTGCCTTCTTCTTTACCGTTTTACTTACCTTCTTTTTCTCTTCCTTGCCTTCTTCCTAGTCTTACTTCTTTGCATGCTTCTCTGCCTTTTACTTACCTTCTTCCTTGCTTTTCGCTTTGATTTCTGTTTGGCATTCTTGTGTTCTACCTTTTTACTTATCTTTCTTAATTTGCCTTTTTCTTTGCCTTTATCTTTACCTTATACTCTTTGTCTTCTTCTTTGCCGTTTTACGTACCTTCTTTGCTTTCTCATTTGCCTTCTTCTTTGTCTTTCTTCTTTGCCTTTATCTCTCCCTTCAACTTTCTTCAACTTCTTCTTTGCCATCTTTTTGCCTTCTTCATTGTCGTTTTACTTACCTTCTTTGCTTTCTTCTTTACCTTCTTCATTGTCTTTTACTTATGTTTTTCTTCCCCATTTCTCTTTGACTTCTTTTTGGCCTTATTTTTTGCCATCTTCTGCTCCTACTTCTTTGCATTTATCTTTGCCTTCTACTTCCTCTGACTTCTCTTTGCCTTCTTGTTTGCCTTCTTCTTTACCGTTTTACTTACCCTCTTTTCTCGTCTTTGCGTTCTTCCTTGTTTTACTTCTTTGCATTCTTCTCTGCCTTTCACTTTCCTTCTTCTTTGCCTTTCGCTTTGACCTTCTTGGTCTTCTTCTTTGCCTTCTTCTGTCATGCCTCTTTACTTATCTTTCTTTTTTGCCTTTTTCTTTGCCTTTATCTTCGCCTTATACTTCCTTTGACTTCTTCTTTGACTTCTTTTTTGCCTTCTACTTTGCCGTGTTACTTACTTTCTTTGCTTTATTTTTTGCCTTTTTCTTTGTCGTTCTTCTTTGCCTTCTTCACTGCCTTTTACTTACCTTCTTCTTCGCTTTTCTCTGACTTTCTCTTGGCCTTCTTCTTTGCTCTCTTCTGTTTCTTGTTGTTTGCATTCATCTTTCCCTTCTACTTTTTTTGACTTCTCTTTGACTTCCTATTTTGCTTTCTACTTTACCGTTTTACTTACCTTCTTTTTTCTTCTTCGCCTTCTTCCTCGTCTTTCTTCTTTGCCTTCTTCAATGACTTTTACTTACCTTCTTCTTTGCCTTTCTCTTTGACTTCTGTTTGGCCTTCTTCTTTGCCTTCTCCTGTAATACGTTTTAACTTACCTTTCTTCTTTGTCTTTTTCCTTGCCTTCTACTTTCTTTGACCTCTTCTTTGCCTTCTTTCTTGCCTTCTTCTTTGCTGTTTTACTTACCTTCTTTGCTTTCTTCTTTGCCTTCTTCTTTGCCTTCTTCTTTTCCTTCTTCTTTGCCTTCTTCTTTATCTTTTTACTTACCTTCTTCTTCGCCTTCTTTCTTGCCTTTCTCTGTGACTTTTTCTTTGCCATTCTCGTTGACTTTTTGCCAACCTTCTGCTTTACCTTCTTCTTTGCCTTCTTTGTCTTGCTCCTTGCCTTCTTTCTTGACTTTCTCTTTGACTTCTTTTCTACTTTCTCTTTGCCTTCTTAGTTTCCTTTTTACATACCTTCTTCTTCACCTACTTCTTTGCTCTCTTCGTTTTCTTGCTCTTTTCCTTCTTTCCTGCCTTCTTCGTTGCCTTCTTCGCCGCCTTTTTACTTACTTTCCTCTTTGCTTCTCTCTTTGCCTTCTTTCTTCTCTCTTCTTAGCCTGTTTACTTACCTTTCTTTCTGTCTACTATTGAGCCCTTTTCTTTACCTTCTTTTTTGCCTTCTTCTTTGCCTTTTTTGCCTTCTTCTTTGCTTTCTTCTTTGTCTTCTTCTTTGCCGTTTTACTTAAATTCTTCTTTGCCGTCTTATTTTTCTTCTTATTTTCCTTCTGCTTTGCCTTCTTCATTGCCTTTCTCTTAGCTTTTTCAAATTTTCACGACTTTTCGAGAAACCAATGTCTTGGTTTAGTTATTCCGTATTAATTTCTGATTTCTGTTTTGGCGAGTTTTTCTGAGTCGAGGTCACCTTCCGCCATGGCGTCACTTTGGATTATATAGGCACGAGTTTATAAATGCATACAGTTCTATAGGCAATACAGGGCTTTGGTGTAAACAAAAATTTTAGGTCTATGTATATATGCGCACGAGCTTCAGCAGGTAGCGAGTGTTTGATAAGATGAGAATTTAATGGGGATGTGTCAGTCAGCCAGTCAGTTAGCTACAGACTAAAATGCAAGTAGATCAACTGACGGAAATCGTAAATGCATCCACGCGCATGCGAAAGATGCAACATAAAAACAAGCACACAAACAGACAAAGACACACACACAGACACAAACAGACATGAAGACAGGCAAGAAAGGGATTTAGGGACGATTACGTAGTGTCAGACTTTTCAAGCTGGCCTTTATTACATCTGCCGACCTCCGTTGAATTTTTCGTGTCAGATGGCAGCCACGAACCTCTGCAAAGTCTGCATCCCTCCGCAGAAGCCTTAACCGCCTTGCCCAAATATCACCAGACAACAGAGAGACTAATTTTCTCTTTCAGCGCTTATCTATGGAGACCCAACGCTTCAATGCAGTCGCTTTTTGTAGCACCTTTCACACCGATACAATCATCTGTGAAGACTAACCGTTCCAGAACAATGCATCCTAACTTTTGCAATCCCGAGGGATCATATGCACCTCGGGGAAAAAATAATAAATATCATTAATAGCAGTGTATCAGGCTGTAAAAATTGGTACCCCACCGTGTTTTAGACCAAAGTTGCTCCTCTGAGCTAGGTTACTCCGAGTGGGCTATCATTCTTCGGTGATAGTAGGTATAGTTAGCAGTGATGGGCACTATAGTATTTTCAAAACAGTTTTCTATTTTCAAAATAGAAAATACTATTTTATTTTCTATTTTCAAAATACTTTTGAAAAGTATTTTGTAAAACTATTTTCAAAATAGTTTTAAAAACTATTTTTGGAGAATTCAAAATACTTTTACAAATACTTTTTCCAAAATACTTTTCTAAAGTCCTTGGGCTGGGGAATATCATAGGGAGTTGTAGGTTGGTTATAGGACTTTGAAGTGGATTCACTCTGGGATTTTTAGCCAATGGATTGATTTGAGGATGGGAGTGATATGATGATGTTTGGGCGTTCTAATGACGGCAATGGCTAGTGAATTTTGCATAAGTTGAAGACGCTTAATTTGGGTGGATTCAAGGTTGAGGTTGTATCTATAGTCACTCGGGTTTCTCACAAAAGGCAACTAGAACGATCGGTTTGTTCAATGAGTGGATGGTTTGGGTAGTACTGGGTACTCTCTTAATTTTGAAAGAATCTGCTCATAATCCCAGCCGCGTTGTTAGGCTACATGCTAGTCTATTCGGAGGCATAGCCTAGCTAGTTTATTTTGGAGCTCGACTGGATTTCTTGACAAAATTTTCATCTGGGGGACAAAGTCTGACTGTCTGAGTGACAGATCTATAAGATTCTATATGTCCAGGGGCGTCTATCCCTCCCTAAGTCATTGGAGCAATTTCCACTTCCCCCTCTTTTTCCCCTCTGCCCCTTCCTCCCCCCCTAAAATGGTGGCACACACACTGACAGATCTCCCCCTATTTCTTGGATTTCATTTGCTCCAAGGTTTCTATGGTGTAGACGCCCCTGTATATTTCTCACTACTCAATGATACGTGTTTAACTTTAACCCTAACACATTTCAAGTGACATTCTTGCTATGAAATTGAGGATTAATTGACAACTATTGCCAGGCTACAAATTGATCATCTGTAATGGAATTGCGAGTTCAGTGGAAAGCGGGAAAATGGGTCTTCGCTGCTAACAGTTGTACTCTTACTCACCTTGTCACCTTGTGCTGTCAACTCCTGGAGCTCTAGCGATCGCCATGACACACATTCTCCATTGCTTCCTATTCGAAGTCAGGTCCCTTAGTGCTTCTCTTACTACTGTTGAAAAACCAATCAATTAGAGTGATTCTGCAGCTGCTGCCAACACACGCGATACTGAAAGTGCCTCTACCAGTGGGATAAACATTGTTTCAAATCGCATCTGTGGATCAAGATGGAAATGCTATAAAAGCTGTCTGCCCTACTTGTCCTGCTGGCAAGAAACCGTTGGCTGGAACTACCACAGCCGTTTTCAGTAGGGGTAATTTCAGTCGATCAGTGTATAATGAAAAATGTACTTTTGTTGAGATTTTAAAACCTATTGTACAGTCGTTTTATAACTAAACTAGCACTGGCAGATTAGCAGCAATCCAGCATTTTCTAGTTAAAACAAACTGATAAAAATGGTCAGAACAGTAAGTGCTGCTACTTGTCTGTCTAGACTACCCTGTAAGGAACTGTTACACGGATAAAATGTAAGCCCTAATATCTTTCTTTTGTAAAATTTGCTCTTATTTTCCGATGCTTTAAATAATTTTGACAGTCGAATTAGGGCCTACTGAATGTACAGGCAAGTCATAAGAAACTACAGATCACTTTCAGTACGCTAACGCTAGCGTACTTAAAAGTACAGCATGTTGATCTCTCAAAAGTATTTTGAAAAACCATTTTCAAAAGTATTTTGAAAATACTATTTTATTTTGTATTTTCAAAATACTTTTGAAAAGTATTTTGTGAAACTATTTTCAAAAGTATTTTGAAAATACTATTTTATTTTGTATTTTCAAAATACTTTTAAAAAGTATTTTGCCCATCACTGATAGTTAGTCATCGTTATACAGCGGGACAAAGCCAGGACTTACAAAGTACTTGATGCTCGGCTGACGTGGCCTCTTCATGCTTGTGTTAGGATCTTGGCTTCGCCCGAATGACAAAGATGATCCATGTTCTCGAGTTTCAGCAAGTTTACTTGGTGTTTGGACTACAGATGAATATGCATACTTCGTATCGAACCGCCGGAAATGTTCAGCTTTGATTTACTTAATTTACACTGAGCCGTTTGGCCTTCAGAATCGCCAAACGAAGTAGGGGAGACCGGGGCTATATGTTACAATTCCCACTTTTTTGTAAATTGGCTGTTCCTCAGCACCTGAGTTTTCCTAAGACCAAGGGGGTTTAGTACTTCATTATGTTACACACAGATTGGTCACAGTAGATTTTGTTAATAGTTAATGAATTTTGTGCAATATTGGTGTTAGGCAAGCTACTGGAATGTAACAAATAACCCCGATAAAGGGGTTACATGTTACATTCCCCGGGGTTGCAATGTTACACAGGTAGAATTGACATTTTTACAGTTAATGTAAAGTGATTATTAAACAGGAACATCACTAACAATACAAAAGATTATTCAGAACTGATTAGGCCTATGTAAAGTCTGAAGTTCTTCAACAGTTGATGAAATAAAAACGACGAAAAATAAACTGAACTACTAGTTAAATCAGAAATCAGTTAAATGGGTCTACTTAAGCTTAGGCCTAGTCAGAGTCATAACAGTTGTGGCATACATAATAATCGTTTCCATCGGTGCAATTGTCGTGTGCCCATTCACCACATTCTAGGCATAGTACCCAGTCCTCATCGAACGATTCGCCGCAAACCAGGCAAACCGTTTTCTTAGATTTATTATAATTGTCGCTGTTTTTCGTAACTGACCTCTTTTTGCGGGTTTTCGGAGCAGATTATTCAAACATTAACCTAGTGCCCGTTGCAGTTACACGGTAGCCTACAGCTTATTCTTAATGACATAGAAATCAAGACTTATTGGCCTACATAGGCCAATAAGTCAATAGCACAAGTTAATAATGCGGGGCTATATGTTACAGATGTAACATATAGCCCCCTAGGCACATCTTCGTAAACAACAAGCTTTTACACATACAACGGTCAAGCTACATCGCTAGTAATATTCTGTTTATAAACACATATCACCATGCCACCAACACGCAGAATATGACAACCGAAGTACTAAAACTGGCCGCAGAAATAACAAAAGTGCGCACTTACCTTTGAAAAAGATATCTGCTCAAAAAACGTTTATTTGCCCTAAATTGATCACGCTGTCAAATATATCAACAGCTCCGCCATTATACCTGCAGGCCAACTGTGTTCATGCGCTAGAACATAGATATACACTACAAATAAGTAAATACCATAGATATATCGATATAACATATAACCCCCTGTAACATATAGCCCCGGTCTCCCCTATATTCTCACGCAGCGCCTTTTATATTAGTTATTTTTTAAACATTGATATTTAAACTGCATTCGCCAAGTGAAAAAAAATAATTATAATAATCCAGTTTGCGAATAAGCGAAGCGACAAAGAACAACGTAGGTCACAAGTAAAGCGTCAAAGACCTATGACGTCACCAACAAACAAATACCAAAAATAGATGATGAAAATATTACGTTACCTTTCCGTTGAACTTGCGTTGATCCGTAGGCCTATGACCCGCATAATGTCATTCTAGCGGTCTGAACTGCGGTAAAACCCGAGTTTCCACTCATATGTAAACCAAGGTTGTCGGGTTTCAAAACGAGGCCCAATGAAGCCTCTGATGCACTGCCTGTGTCCGATCCCTCTCTCGTCCTCCATGGCAACCATTAGTCGCGACTCGAGCCCCATGTTTGTGGGGACTTGCATATAAGTGTGTAGTCGTAAACTCAAAACTTCTAAAGCGCCACTTAAAAGCCAAGTGGAGGGCACCACCTTATTCACAAGAGCTTTACCGAGTCAGAGGGTTGTAAAATGGGGATCCATGTACTGTTTCAGGGAGCCAGAGGGAGAGGCAGAGTAGCTGCTAAGGCGGGTTTCGTTTTGGTCGAGAAAGATTGGAAGGCAGAGGATCAGAAGAATCAGGGTAGGAATTCTTGGGGAGTTGCGACTTCAGTGCTGATTGGAAAACCTGAGGGTGATAAGTCGAGGAGCCTGAGGACTTGGTGAGTGACAATACTGACGGAGGAACCGAAAATTTGCGGAATTCAGGAGGGAGATGGTTCCAGAACCAAGGAGCAGTGTGGTATATGGCTCGGTTGGAGAACTTGAGATGTGTAGTGACTGGGCCCTCGATCTATAGAGGCCTGCCAATTTCCTTTCCTTGTTATTAACAGCCCGTGTTTTCAAATTCATACACTATTTATAGTACGCCTATAGCTGTATGATCCATACGGGTCCATTTGGGTATTCGATCATACCGTTTTTCTGACGCTGCTGGTGGTTTCCGTGTCATGTGAGTCAAACTTTCGCAGCGTAGGCTATGCTTCTTGAGGTTGAGCTTAAGCCCTGATGAACATCTGGACTGATGATGACTTGGCGTCTTCTGGGCGTAACTGAAATTCAGCGTGCTACAGTGAATTAGCTGAATTAGCTACAGTGAATTAGCTGAATTAGCTACAGTGAATTAGGTGAATTAGCTACAGTGAATTAGCCTAACGATCGAAGTTTACAAATACAGTTTAAACAGCAATTACTTTAATCTCTTTGGCCGAGTGTGGCCTCCGAATATCCATTGTCCCACAAGGCAGTCAACATTTTGTTACCTTTCGCGACAACATATTTGTGTGAAGCAGCATTTTCAACACTAACTAATTAATAAGAAGACCAAGTACAGATCTAGATTTGTCGTTGAAAGTGATTTGCGTGTGTGCTTATCAAAAATAGTTGCAATTGTGCAAATCAAGCACATCCCTCCAACTGGCATTAGGGGCATCCTGGTTTTTGGCGAAACCGATGTTAGGCTACTGATTTCTTTAAAAATTACTCCATAATTATTGTAGGAAGTTAGAGCCTAATAACAATTTATTCAGTGTTACTTTTTATATTATAATAGTCCTCATCGTCATAAGCAGGCTTGCATTGTGGAAATAATCTGCGTGTTATTTTTATTAAATTTTAAGTGATAAATTTGACTGTTTAAATACTTGGGTCCGCGAGCTATGCCTAGAAGAAATGAGGGTCCCTGGTCCCACAAGTTTGAAAACCACTGTCTTAGAATCACCTCCATTAGAATGACGCAATAATGTTGAGATATTATAGTGAGTTTTCGTATAATACAATTCAACTGTAGCTGATACCGCCCTTCCAAAGTTCAGAAAGGAAACCCACGGCCATAAGATCAGAACTCGTTTAATGTACCTCCACAGGGATCGCCTTAGTGGAGAATCGAATACGTACTATCCGCATTACAAGCCGAACTCTTTACCGATCAGATACCTTGCCAATGGCTTCACACTTGTAGTAATCATCATCTGATCACTGTCATCATTTTTATTAGCCCAGTAATCTATAGTCGTCGTCACCTCCACCATCACACCACCACCACCACCATCACACCACCACCACCACACCACATCATCATCATCATCATTATCTCATCATTATCATTGTTGTCGTTGTCGTCGTCGTTAGCATCATCGATCATTATAACAAAAATTCATTTACATTTTCTTTGTGCTGTTAGAGCTTATGTCAACTGTCAGACTTGCCGGGCCACAATAGTCTTACTTCTCGGTTCTTCAACCCATTGGACTTCGAACAAGACTCTCCAACGGAGTCCTGCGACTTCTGATCATGGTCTCACTTGAAGCGAGACTTTATTGATGCCTCGTGCATTATAATGGCGCCGTAGAAGTAATTAGATTTGATTATATTAGAATCTTACATTACATTGCCTTTCTGAGTATATTGTTAGAGTTTTAACTCGAATAAAATTGGATACGGTCAAGTTTTGAAATGGATTTATTGTATTTTTTGTGTCAGGTAGGGGAGGACCAGACGATTACGATTTCATTCCGGAATCACACGGAGTGCGCATGCGCGTTGCCCGGTCACAATAGTACTAGTACCTAGCCAGGTATATCCACCATCACCGCCACCACCACCACCACCACCACCACCACCACCACCACCACCACCACCACCACCACCACCACCACCACCACCACCACCACCACCACCACCACCACCACCACCACCACCGTCGTCTTCGTCATTATCGTCATTATCATTGTCGTAGTCGTCGTCAAAATATTCTTTTCTTCTTATTTTCATTATCATCATAATCTTTGTCGCCGTCGTCATCATCGCTGTTATCATCATCATCATCATCATCATCATCATCATCATCATCATCATCATCATCATCATCATCATCATCATCGTCGTCGTCGTCATCATCATCACCATCATCGTCGTCGTCGTCGTCATCATCATCATCATTACCATCACCATCATCATCGTCGTCGTCGTCATCATTGCCTTAGCATGACTCTGTATTGACCCTCTAGCCGACATTCGTTCTACGCCTCATGTTCAGAATGACTAATTCTGATCTGTGCTCTGAATTTCAGTCACGCCCAGAAGAAGCTAAGTCATCACCAGTCCAGATGTTCACCAGGGTTTAAGTTCAACCTCAAAAAGCATACGGTGTGAAAGTTTTACTCACGCGACACGGAAACCCAGCCTACGTAACGTCATCGGGAATGACGTTACGCGCTAAAAATAACCGTAAGGCTCGGAAGAAAAGCAAGACCACCGCTTGTTAGTGGTACTGCATAAATTATATAGGCCTAGGTCATACAGTGCAGAACGGGATGTACTGCTTAGACTTTTTCAAGGTCTGCGGACGTTTCACAAGAACGCAGTGAATACGTTTAATGGCCTCTGAATATGTAACTGTTGTTCTTAGTATCGCTGCAGATATTTATTCGTTATTTATATAAGAGCAGATTCATTTAATTTGAATGTAAGTTTCCGTCGCGAATAATAATGTAACGTGAGGCTTTTCGTCGCAAGAATAACACGGATTGCTCATTGGTGGCGCAGCTGTACATCTTTTTCAGAATACTCGAGAGTGGGCAGGTTCAGCTTTCGAAACAGTCGATTAAACGTTTTATGTTTTATTTTTATTCATGTATGTATGCGTCGTTAGTTTTGCAGTTGGTAAACTGTAATTGTAAACATTTTTCTATAGCGAATTGATCGGGCGGCGGGGCGAGATCCTTCACCACCGTTGATCCTTTGAATTGGTGCCACACCATGTAAGCCCCTATATAAGGTCCCCATGTAGGCCAATCCTATGGACCATGTTAGCCTGAGATTCACATCTCTGAAATAAACCACCTTCGGCATGCGAACCGGCATCTTCACACAGAGGCGCCAAGACATGTATTCTTACCGAGCCTCGACCCTGCTAAGTTTTAAATGAATTTAGCGGGTGAAATCCATGACCCCGCCGCTCGTTTTGAATGGGTGTGACGAGATAAATAGTAGCATTAGATCTTCAAAAGTCGCGGTTCAATACCAGTAAGCCCCTCTAGGTCGACTCAGCCTTCCACACCCTAGGGTTAGCAGTGAAATGAGCGGGCGCCCTACAGGCTGCCAAGACGTGTGTTAATTAAGATCTTGATAATTGTACCGTCATGTTTCAATTGTTTCAATGTAACTTACTGCGGTTTGTCAGTGAGCTTGTCAATAAACACAATTATTATTGTTATATGAGGTTTGATGTTAACGCGGGAATATTGGAAATAATCATCCAAACTTGGGTTTAATTTAGGCTAAGTAAGGGCAGTTGATAGGCCTAGGGAATGTGTGACTTCTTCGTATAACCTACCTAAATGGTCTTCGGGTCTCGTGAACCTCGACTGTTCTCTAACTTCTGTCCAATAGATGGTAATTTCGAAATGCGGTTTTGCCTATAATTAATTAAGCGACTATCACTTGATGGATGCTTTGTGCGTTATAGAAGCTTTCAGAATAGATTAGGCTTATAAAATTATGGCATTGGATATTTAACTGGGGTGGATGTAGGGGCCATCCATCTATGTGGATGGCCCCGTACCCTGCCAGATGGTGACCATCTAGAGTATTCCACATCGTCAGAGTTCGACTCCGTCTACATGCAGCGGTAGAATGCATCTGACCATTTATATAGCGCCTTTTAAGGGACCTAACGAAAGCAGCAGAGATGATCCATTCCACCCTGCCAGTATATCCACGGGCATTACAGATGGGATCCATACAGGCTTTGTTTAGGTGGAAGGAAGGAAGGAAGGCATAACACAATTCAGTCCATGAAAATTCCGTTGCCATAATATTAAAATGCAAAGAAGTGGCCTATGAGTTTTGGAGACGAGTGAGAACTCCCATGGCCCAATCTCGTTCCTTTGTTAATATTGGCCCTTCATTGTGGAATCAGCTTTCTCCTTCGGTCCGGACTGCACTACTATCTGGTGGTTCTACCACAGCCTTGCGTTGTCTTACTACTTGCCTTTAATCCCCAGGACTTTCGCACTAGGAGCGCCTCTGATTGGTGGGCACTGGATAGAGGCGCTTTATAAGTTTTGAAATACAATACAATAATAGGAATCCAATGGTTAAATTGGAGACGTGTGGACCCTCTGGTACTCTACCCTGCTAGTTGTATCCACTGAGTCGATGACACTCGGAGAAGAGGAATTCAGGTGTTTGAACCAATCCTCGGTTACGGTAACTGTCGCTAAATTGAAATGTAGGCCTAAATCTCCTAAATTTCCGAGAGCCACACAAAAACTGCATCAGGCAGACCCCCTTATTAATTATCACCTACGCTAAATCAAATCAACCAGATATGTCTTTGGGTCACTTTCCGAGCCAGGTTAGAAATCAAGGTGTAACGTCGGCCGGGGAATGTTTAGGCCTACTATTTATACTCTCGCATACTATACGGACTGTATCACCTTGTCACCTTGTGCTGTCGATTCGTTGAATTCTAGCGACTGTCATATGCATGGTCAACCTTCTCCATGTGCTCCGATACGGACTGTATGCAGTAGGCCTATATTCTCCATATACTGGTGTAGGCTCTACGAGGTATCCTGTGAACGGGAAAACAGAAACCCTATTGTTTTCATTGACAATCTTAATGTTACAAAATTTAAATTAAACTGCGATTGTTTTATCGCGACTTTCGGCCCAATATAGTCAGTGTATTAATAAGTTAAAGGTAGATCGCCACTTAGAAGAATTGCATCTAAATTTTAGTAAGTTTCCCTCTGAAATTGATCTTTCCTTCCTCCTAAACTTAGGGTGACGCGTCACAGTTATTTCCTCCGGTCAGTAAGGTAGACCGGGGCAACAGAGGCACCTTTTTTAGAACACATGTTGTATTTCTCACCTACATTGCAATAATCACCTAATTCAATCTAATTCTATAGCATCCACTATCAAACAAAGCATAATCGAGTTTTAGTACTCTTTCACTTGAAGCGATGCGTGTTCATTGTGTGACTTTTGGGCCTTACAATTTAAGCTGCATGAAACCAGAGTTTAGAGGGTTATGCCCTTTATGAATGTATTTCGTCCATTATTATGCTTGTAATATTTATAACGATGCCGTTATAATTATTTAACAGTCGCGAAACTGAAACAATGCGAAATTTGGTCCCCCACTTTCTAGACCAAAGTTACGCCCCTGGACTAAAGGCCCATTGTTACATCATTTCAACTACGAAACACGTTTTATGGTAGTAGATTTAAATTTTAAGAATAAAGGCCCTTCTTACGCCACTTTAATTATGAAACATGTCTATTGAATAAGCTTAAATTTTAAAACCAAAGGCCTATTGTTACGTCACTTCAATTATGAAAGAGTCCACTGTTTTAAAGTTTAAATTTAGAAAATAAAGGCTTATTGTTACGCCATTCCAATTGTTAAAACGTCTATTATTTTTAATCTCAAATTTAGAGAATAAAGGCCGTGGTTACGTTACTTAAATTATGAAAAAGTCTATTGTTATTAAGTTTAAAGTTAGAGAAGAAAAGACTAGCAATTGTTACGTACGTCATTTCGGTTAATGAACTCGTCCATAATTAGTAATTTTAGATTTAGAGAATAAAGGCCTTTGTTACGTCACTTCAATTATGAAAAAGTCTATAATAGGCCTATTAACGTTATTAAGTTAAAATTTAGAGAATAAAGGCCTATTGTCACGTCATTTCAATTGTGAAACACGTCTATTGTTTGTGATTTTAGATTTCGAGAATAATTAAAGGCCTTTCTTAGTCTATTGCTGTTAGGTTTAAATCTAGAGAATAAAGGCCTATTGTTACGTCATTATTATCGACACACGGCGATGTCTTCAATAGCCTAAGGCAGTGTTGGGTATGAGTTAACTCAGATGAGTTTAAACTCACGAGTTAACTCACTTGCTGTGATTTATGAGTTTGAGTTAACTCATCTTAAAGAGTGTGAGTTATGAGTTTGAGTTAACTCATATTTTCTGTGAGTTTGAGTTGTAACTGTCAATTATTTTAAACTCAACTCACTCTTCGGCACTCGGCACATATTATGTTGAAACAAGCCTTTTTATATCGTCGGCTTTCCATACTGGTGAGTGGTGACGGCAGGGAGGGTCGTAAACACTGCTAGCGGACAGTGTTTAAGCACTGCATATCTTGTATATTGTGAACAGTTAAGAACAACAAGGCTGAAGTACCGTGTATTCTTGATGGAAAATATTTTTCTGGTACAAGTAGGCGTGATGGAAAAATTGTTGCTCGATTAGAACGTGCTAGTATGAAACGTGTGAGTTTATGATTTAACTCATTTAACAACTGAGTTTGAGTTAACTCATTTCACTTAGGATGAGTTGAGTTTGAGTTTAAACTCATTTTGAGGTGCATGAGTTGAGTTTTGATTTAACTCATTTCTTGTCTGAGTTTACCCAACATTGGCCTAAGGTAACACGTCTATTGTTAGTAATTTTAAATTATTTTTATTATTTTCATCGCTATTATGTAATTATTATTGTTATTAGGCCTATATTTATTATTACGCTTATTATCATTATTATATTTATTTTTATTGTAAGTAAGCAGCAGCATCATCATGATCATTAATTATTCGGCATTGCGCATAAGTGGCGCCAAATATAGATTCATTGGGCGGCATTGTAATTATTTAACGGGTCTTCAAAGGGAAACAATGCAAAATTTGGTACCCCTACTTTCTAGACCAAAGTTACGCCTCCGCTCAGAGGGGACCTCCGTGCCACATCGCATGTTGAGAGGGTTTAACGATCTTGCTCCGGATCCCTCCACGCACTGAGGGCCCTGAAGCTCAAGGATTGTCCTCTGAGGCATTGGCAATCGTCGCTAGGGCAACGACGCTCTCGCGTCTCCTCTACGCATCGCCCGCCAGGTGGGGCTTTACATCTGCCGACGATAAACAGAGAATGGAGCGTCTACACAGGAAAATGCACGAATGTGACGAAAAGAATCAGAAGCGCCTGCGGGTCCACCATCTCGGGCTTACTGGGACGTGCGCCGCACTCGTATCCAACTCCATCATTCACAGCGACTGACTTTCTGAAGATGGTGACCGACAAGATAGCGAGACTCCGCGCTGCAACAGCCGGTGCTCCCCCACCGGCATTCCTGCAAACTGACTGTAAATTTCAGGGTTTTCGCCCCATCCTTGAAGCGGACCTCCGACAGGTTCTCAGTTCCTTGAACTTGAAGTCGTGTGAACTGGATCTGCTGCCACCTTTCGTTATTGCAAATGTGCTTGATGACATTAATTCTTTTCTTGTTTACATTTTAACAGGTCACTTAGTGACACTTACTCATGAGGAATACCTTCCTGCCTCTCAAAAACGTACCATAGTATTTCCTAGGCTGAAGAAGCCCAACCTTGACTTTAACACTGTGCCAAAGCTATCGGCCTATCTCAAACCTATCGTATTTGTGTAAAACCCTTGACAGACTTGTTGCTGCTCAACTTGTGCCTTATCTGGAGCAATCTGGACTTCTGCCTCCTGCCCAATCAGGCTTTAGGCAGTCTTGTTGTCAAGACCTTAAACCTCAAGACCAAGACCAAGACCTTGAACCTCAAGACCAAGACCAAGACCAAGACTTTGAACCTCAAGACCAAGACCAAGACCAAGACCCAAAAAATCGAAATCAGGTCAAGACTTCTAAAAATTGTAAATTCGGAAGATTCCCTATTTTAATGAAAACATGAGTCTTTTATTTTATTCAAGCAAATTAACTTTAAATGCTAACTGCAGAGAAATCCGAATTTGTATTCAGAAGTCCTTCATGCAAACTCTTATACCAAATGCCTTTTGTATTTTATAAAAACCAATTCGCTCAGAATTTTCTGACCAAGACGTGCGTGGTAGGCCTCATAAAAATTCCGCCATGTGAAAAAATACGTTCTACAGGTGCTGAAGTCGCTGACACACACAGAGTAGCTTTTCAAGCACTGGATGTAAAGGTACAGATAGTGAGTCCTTTTGGAATCTTCCCATGGTTTATCATACCGTCTGATACAGAATATGCTAGTAGTAAGCGTATGTTGTGTTCTAGCGCAGTCAAAGACGTCCTATGTTGTGTTCTAGCGCAGTCAAAGACGTCCTATGTTGTGTTCTAGCGCAGTCAAAGACGTCCTATGTTGTGTTCTAGCGCAGTCAAAGACGTCCTATGTTGTGTTCTAGCGCAGTCAAAGACGTCCTATGTTGTGTTCTAGCGCAGTCAATGACGTCCTATGTTGTGTTCTAGCGCAGTCAATGACGTCCTATGTTGTGTTCTAGCGCAGTCAATGACGTCCTATGGTGTGTTTCAGGCCAGGCAAAGACGTCCTATGTTGGGTTTCAGGCCAGGCAAAGACGTCCCATGTTGTGTTTCAGGACAGGCCCTTCTGACAGAGTATTGTTTCTAATTAATTCTTTTATATTTAATATAGTTTAATTACATTTAATATATTTTAAGTCTATTTAAACCCTAATTTGTACTCTAACACGACCTATTTTAATTATGTTATTGAAACATTTCATAGGTAGAATAAACTTACTTCTTGCAGCAATTTTAAATATTTTAGGTATTTTAGAATGTGGCCTAGTGGTTAGCGTGTTGGAATAGCAACCCAGAGGCCGGCGGTTCAAACCCCACCAGGGCAGAAAATTTGAAACCAAACCTCTGTTCAACCCTAGGCAATTGAGATATGTTGTTGATATAGACCAAACCTCATATGCCGAGGCTAAGAAAATGAAGTCGCTCTCACTTCATACCCGACTTTGCAAATATAAATATATATGCACAGACTTACAGCAGTAAAGCTCTCATCATGATGACTCGTCATTTTAAAGCTTACAATACACACACACACACACACACACACACACACACACACACACACACACACACACACACACACACACACACACACACACACACACACACACACACACACACACACACACACACATATATATATATACATGACACATCAAAGGCTTTGAGATGGCGTGGCAATGACACGACACTTTAATACAAATGCATAATATATAAATTTATATATGGACAAATGCATGCGCACCTGTTGTGCTTACAATATAAATATTTAAAGGAGCTGGGGGCAAATTTTGAAATAACCAATGAGAACATATGAACAACCAATGAGCATAGCTTCTTTGTGTATCGTCTTATAAAAGTTTCTGTACATGGGTACGACCATTTACTTCACTCGGAAATCGATGCTGGAGACGAAAAGAGACGTTTATCTCAAGCAGAACTCGCCGTTAATATCACTGAGAACATGTTTTCAAGATCTGCATCGTCTACAATGTCTGTGAGTATATGTGAATAATTTGTTTTTGCATTTCACCACTTGCATTACAATCAAACTACAACATCGATATTAGACCATTTAGTATGAAGTTTTCACACACGTACGCATGCACACACATGTGAAATGCTGATTTTACTTGCACATAAACTATAGCAAAGTTCTGTAAATGTATTTGTAGGTAGGATTGAAGCGTGGAAATGAAGAAGTGGACGATGCAAAGCAAGAGACGGTTAAAAAGACTCGAGCAAATCCAGATCTGTTTAATGAGTCCATTGGAACCAATCGTTATCTGACTGCGCGCATGTACAACGAGAATCTGATGATACATGTAAGAGAATACGAGACGGGACATGGCAAGCTATACCCTACAAGAAAGGGGGTTTGCTTCACCAAACCGCGATGGGCAACTTTCCTAAGGCATCTAGATGATATTGACAGAAGCGTTGAGTTACTAAAAGCGAATCAGCCTGTAGAATATTTCCAACATATAGGCGGTAGATATTATGTTACTATTTCCAAGGGTATAAAGTGTGTAAACATTCGACGATACTTCCAACCCTTGAACACCAAAAAGGAGCGACCAACTCGCAGTGGAATCGCTCTGCGTTTGGACGAATGGGCAACGCTGATGACAAAGATTTTCAGGCTGCATGAGCAATTACCAGAGCTCAAAGTCGCCACACCGTGCTACGACAGCGAGGACCATGCGAACCAGATGGGTTTTTTGAACTGTCGAGAATGTAACCCATTTGGAGCAGATTCGATTAACGAGTTAAGTGTTTAAGACGTTAGACTTTACATATGCTCTTACCTGACATTTCATATAATTGGAAGAAATCAAGCAGAATGTGTTTTAATAAAGATTATTAAACGGAAATATGTCTTCGTTATTTGCATGTTTTACTTATGGTTAGCATATCAAGTTTAGGACTTACATGTTGAAAAGCAAAATGGAAAGAGAGTTTGAATAGGAGGCGTAATACTTTGCAAAGTCAGAATGAGTTGGATGTTCGAACGTTAAAACCACAACTTTCAGATTCCCAGTGTGCAGAGATGTTGATTTGTATAACTAAGTTACAACTCTTATGAGGAAACATCGAAGCGTTTGGAGTTTTCTTTATCAAAATTCTGAATTTTCAATTCCTACGAGACTTGGAATACAAACTTGTACGCTACAATTACAACTTTTTAATTATCAAGACTGTGCGCTGACGACTTTAGAGTTTCCAAATACGTATGGAATGAGAGTTTAAGTTTGCGAATTTTAGTTTGTAAGACTGTTGAGAGAGCGAGAGAGCGCGAGAGAGAAGAGGTTTTAGAAGAGGGATAGAAGAAGGTCGAGAGAGAGAGAGAGAGAGAGAGAGAGAGAGAGAGAGAGAGAGAGAGAGAGAGAGAGAGAGAGAGAGAGAGAGAGAGAGAGAGAGAGAGAGAGAGAGAGAGAGAGAGAGAGAGAGAGAGGAAGAGCGCGAGAGAGAGGAAGAGCGCGAGAGAGCGAGAGAGAGAGAGAGAGAGAGAAAGAGGTAGAATGGGAGAGAGAGAGAAAGAGTGCGAGAGAAGAGGTTTTAGGGGAAAAGGCATAATTTCCATGATAGTTTGTTCACTAAAACGTCAAATTGTAAGTTCGACAGACACATGCAACGATAGTTTGAATGCTAAACTTGCAATTTATACTAGGCAAAGACTGAGATTGCGATGGGTTTTACAGTGGGTTTTACAGTGGGTTTTACCTCCAGTTGACAACTTTAAGGTTGTAAGGTGGGTGAAACGAAGGTTTTTTAGTTTGAGAAGTTCATTAACATGGTAAAATTTTCTTTCGATAGATGAGTGAGACGAATGTTCTCATTATAAAGTTGTTGCACGGTCTGGTGAGGTAGTTAGAGTGGAGGGTCATATTGTAAAAATTACACATTTTAGGTGCTGCTAAGCTTAAGTCTTTCCACACTGTACAGCCAAATGTGCTAATTTCCACAACAACATATCAAACTTTTAGTCTGCGAAGACGCAGGACTTGTGAGCATACAGGCTAAATGACAAGTTTTGCCACAAAGATACCGATGTCGAAGGTTTGCTAACGTCTTTCACGTTTGCATATTCAGCTGGATTGAGAGTTTACTTATAAAACTTAGAACTTGCAAGCTGCATGAAGGATTTCTACAGTAAAATGTCGACTTTTATCATGTGAAGTCGCAAGGTGTAGAGCTAAAATGAGACCGTTTATGTTACAAAGATGTGCAAGACATTGCAAAGTGACATCTCTTACGAGGTAAAGTCTGATGAGAAGAGTGCAAACACACAATTTTGGAATGCAGAGACGCGTACGAGGTGAGAAACTTAGGTCTTTTAGGAGAGTTGCCCTGAAGGTTTGCAGAGTAAAATGTGAGCTTTTGAGTTCCACGAGCACTGGTCAGGACGGAAAATTTACAACTTTGTTCGTTTCAACGAAAGATTTGCATGCTGATTTGCGTGTTTTAGACGATCAACTTGGTGAAATATTAGCATGGAAAGGTTTACGTATCGAGACATATGGTAGGAACGGGTGCATTGTCCAACATTTTACATACACATGTCCAGTTAGCGAACTCTTTCACAAATTTTGAGCTAAAATACCAAAGTTATGAAAAAGAATGTGCGACGTTTTAAAGGTTTGAACGCTTGAAAGTAAAGGTAATTGGCAAGCCGAGCTCGAATTCGCACGGTTTTGGCTATGTCGTGGAATAAGCGAATTTGTGGAAACTTTAAGTTTTTGGCTGAAATGTATTTGAAACTGTACATCTTTTGATGATGGAACTGAAGTATATGTGAGTTCTAACGGATAAAGTATGAGACATGTGCGTGCAATTTGTGTGAACAGAGTGATTTCCATTGGGAAGCATGTTGCATTTTCAGAGGTTGTCACATTATTCCTAGAGATGATTTGTAGGAAGCAGCAGTCGAAGTACACTTGTAAAATTTTATCATGTCTTGGGCAGTTTGGATGAAAGCGTTGGAGATGCAATTTGATAGAAAACGAGAGGTTTCGTCTGAGAGGAGAGATCTTCTATAGACCTGAAACTTTGCATATTTTCATTCTCAGATGTTTTTCAATTGCATGTAAAATAACTAAATACTCAAAGACACGAGTTGTAGGTTAAAAGCTGATTTATTTCAATAATACAACTTCTCGCACAACATATGGAAATCTGTACTCGACGCATTATCATTATAGTTCCACACACGCTCAGTTTGTTAAAGTCAGCGTTTTCACATAAACGGCATTATCAAAGATTTCAATGTTACAAGACCATTTTAAAATAATTAAACTTGACAACATTCGAAATCCGAGCGAAAGCGGCTACAACATTTGCAAAAAGTTGTAGAAATGTACACTCGAAGGTAAAAGCCAAAGTTTTCAGTCACCAGCAAAGTTGTGCTATAACTAATGAAAAACGAGCAATATTCTTAGCACTGCGAGACCATTTCTGGCTCTCTTCTTGTCTCTGAACATAGTTTTAAACATACGAGTACTACCGCCGCCACCGCCCGCGTCACCGATTATTTTGAAATTTCCAAAACAAAATGTCAAGTTTCAAAAATTTTTAGTTTTAAAAATTTTACTTTCATCAATTTTAGTTTCAAAAATTTTAGTTTCAAAGTTTTACAAAGTTTTACAAAGTTTTAGTTTGAAAAATTTTTAGTTTCAAAGTTTTACAAAGTTTTAGTTTGAAAAATTTTTAGTTTCAAAGTTTTACAAATTTTTAGTTTGAGAAATTTTTAGTTTCAAAAATTTTTAGTTTTACAAAGTTTTAGTTTCAAAAATTTTAGTTTCAAAATTTTACAAAGTTTTAGTTTGAGAAATTTTTAGTTTCAAAGTTTGAGAAATTTTTAGTTTGAGAAATTTTTAGTTTCAAAGTTTTACAAATTTTTAGTTTGAGAAATTTTTAGTTTCAAAAATTTTTAGTTTTACAAAGTTTTAGTTTGAGAAATTTTATGTTCATAGTTTGAAAAATTTTTAGTTTCAAAGTTTTAAAAATTTTTAGTTTCACAAATTTTAGTTTGAGAGTTTAACAAATTTTTAGGTTCAAAGTTTTAAAAATTTTTAGTTTGAAAGTTTTAAAAATTTTTAGTTTCAAATATTTTAGTTTCAAAGTTTTACAAAGTTTCACAAATTTTAGTTTGAGAGTTTAACAAATTTTTAGGTTCAAAGTTTTAAAAATTTTTAGTTTTAAAAAGTTTTACTTTGAGAAATTTTAGTTTCAAAGTTTTACAAAGTTTTACAAAGTTTTAGTTTGAGAAATTTTAGTTTCAAAGTTTTACAAATTTTACAAAGTTTTAGTTTCAAAAATTTTTAGTTTTACAAAGTTTTAGTTTGAGAAATTTTATGTTCATAGTTTGAAAAATTTTTAGTTTCAAAGTTTTAAAAATTTTTAGTTTCACAAATTTTAGTTTGAGAGTTTAACAAATTTTTAGGTTCAAAGTTTTAAAAATTTTTAGTTTGAAAGTTTTAAAAATTTTTAGTTTCAAATATTTTAGTTTCAAAGTTTTACAAAGTTTCACAAATTTTAGTTTGAGAGTTTAACAAATTTTTAGGTTCAAAGTTTTAAAAATTTTTAGTTTTATAAAGTTTTAGTTTGAGAAATTTTAGTTTCAAAGTTTTACAAAGTTTTACAAAGTTTTAGTTTGAGAAATTTTAGTTTCAAAGTTTTACAAATTTTACAAAGTTTTAGTTTGAAAAATTTTTAGTTTCAAAGTTTTACAAAGTTTTAGTTTGAGAAATTTTTAGTTTCAAAGTTTGAGAAATTTTTAGTTTGAGAAATTTTTAGTTTCAAATTTTTAAAAAGTTTTAGTTTGAGAAATTTTTAGTTTCAAAAATTATTAGTTTCACAAATTTTAGTTTGAGAGTTTAACAAATTTTTAGTTTCATAGTTTTAAAAATTTTTAGTTTTACAAAGTTTTAGTTTGAAAAATTTTAGTTTCAAAATTTTTGTACATCAACACCAATAATAATCGGTAGATGTCAATACGAAATTTCAATATTTTATCCGACCAATGGATGAACAGATAGCAAGAGTTTGAGTTCGTTAAAAGGCGTCAATAGCATTTCCATTGACAGACTTGTACAATTATTCGACATAGGTATACTCTCTAGTTTACTTAAAAGTATATCGAGAATGTGTTTTAAGGCTGAAAATCAAGACATTACTTGGACGCGAAACATCAATCCAGATTATGCCAGCTGTGAATCTGTGACGTCAGATTGTGAAGAACTTGATAGAAACGATGGACGTGAAGATCAAATTCTAAAGTCTGACACCTCTCATTCTTATCGTCTCATCCGACTTAAGACTGAGAATGAAAAGCTGAAAACTTCATTGATATGCAAACGTTGCAATACTACACAAGTACAGACGCTGAATCTACCTTGTTGTCATATAGTTTGCTGTGAATCCTGCGCAGATGCTATTGACTATTGTCCTCTGTGCTCAGACAGAATTCTCGGGACCGTGAGAATTTATATTATTTAAAATTCTACATTAACTGCCTCTCAGCGCATACATCTAAATTGCAACTATTGGAAAAATGTGTTTGATGTCGATGACGACTACAGCGCCAGCGGTGCCGGCGGTGGCGGTGGCGGCTATGGCGGTGGCGGCTATGGCGGTGGCGGCGGTAGTACTCGTATGTTTAAAACTATGTTCAGAGACAAGAAGAGAGCCAGAAATGGTCTCGCAGTGCTAAGAATATTGCTCGTTTTTCATTAGTTATAGCACAACTTTGCTGGTGACTGAAAACTTTGGCTTTTACCTTCGAGTGTACATTTCTACAACTTTTTGCAAATGTTGTAGCCGCTTTCGCTCGGATTTCGAATGTTGTCAAGTTTAATTATTTTAAAATGGTCTTGTAACATTGAAATCTTTGATAATGCCGTTTATGTGAAAACGCTGACTTTAACAAACTGAGCGTGTGTGGAACTATAATGATAATGCGTCGAGTACAGATTTCCATATGTTGTGCGAGAAGTTGTATTATTGAAATAAATCAGCTTTTAACCTACAACTCGTGTCTTTGAGTATTTAGTTATTTTACATGCAATTGAAAAACATCTGAGAATGAAAATATGCAAAGTTTCAGGTCTATAGAAGATCTCTCCTCTCAGACGAAACCTCTCGTTTTCTATCAAATTGCATCTCCAACGCTTTCATCCAAACTGCCCAAGACATGATAAAATTTTACAAGTGTACTTCGACTGCTGCTTCCTACAAATCATCTCTAGGAATAATGTGACAACCTCTGAAAATGCAACATGCTTCCCAATGGAAATCACTGTGTTCACACAAATTGCACGCACATGTCTCATACTTTATCCGTTAGAACTCACATATACTTCAGTTCCATCATCAAAAGATGTACAGTTTCAAATACATTTCAGCCAAAAACTTAAAGTTTCCACAAATTCGCTTATTCCACGACATAGCCAAAACCGTGCGAATTCGAGCTCGGCTTGCCAATTACCTTTACTTTCAAGCGTTCAAACCTTTAAAACGTCGCACATTCTTTTTCATAACTTTGGTATTTTAGCTCAAAATTTGTGAAAGAGTTCGCTAACTGGACATGTGTATGTAAAATGTTGGACAATGCACCCGTTCCTACCATATGTCTCGATACGTAAACCTTTCCATGCTAATATTTCACCAAGTTGATCGTCTAAAACACGCAAATCAGCATGCAAATCTTTCGTTGAAACGAACAAAGTTGTAAATTTTCCGTCCTGACCAGTGCTCGTGGAACTCAAAAGCTCACATTTTACTCTGCAAACCTTCAGGGCAACTCTCCTAAAAGACCTAAGTTTCTCACCTCGTACGCGTCTCTGCATTCCAAAATTGTGTGTTTGCACTCTTCTCATCAGACTTTACCTCGTAAGAGATGTCACTTTGCAATGTCTTGCACATCTTTGTAACATAAACGGTCTCATTTTAGCTCTACACCTTGCGACTTCACATGATAAAAGTCGACATTTTACTGTAGAAATCCTTCATGCAGCTTGCAAGTTCTAAGTTTTATAAGTAAACTCTCAATCCAGCTGAATATGCAAACGTGAAAGACGTTAGCAAACCTTCGACATCGGTATCTTTGTGGCAAAACTTGTCATTTAGCCTGTATGCTCACAAGTCCTGCGTCTTCGCAGACTAAAAGTTTGATATGTTGTTGTGGAAATTAGCACATTTGGCTGTACAGTGTGGAAAGACTTAAGCTTAGCAGCACCTAAAATGTGTAATTTTTACAATATGACCCTCCACTCTAACTACCTCACCAGACCGTGCAACAACTTTATAATGAGAACATTCGTCTCACTCATCTATCGAAAGAAAATTTTACCATGTTAATGAACTTCTCAAACTAAAAAACCTTCGTTTCACCCACCTTACAACCTTAAAGTTGTCAACTGGAGGTAAAACCCACTGTAAAACCCACTGTAAAACCCATCGCAATCTCAGTCTTTGCCTAGTATAAATTGCAAGTTTAGCATTCAAACTATCGTTGCATGTGTCTGTCGAACTTACAATTTGACGTTTTAGTGAACAAACTATCATGGAAATTATGCCTTTTCCCCTAAAACCTCTTCTCTCGCACTCTTTCTCTCTCTCTCCCATTCTACCTCTTTCTCTCTCTCTCTCTCTCTCTCGCTCTCTCGCGCTCTTCCTCTCTCTCGCGCTCTCCTCTCTCTCTCTCTCTCTCTCTCTCTCTCTCTCTCTCTCTCTCTCTCTCTCTCTCTCTCTCTCTCTCTCTCTCTCTCTCTCTCTCTCTCTCTCTCTCTCTCTCTCTCTCTCTCTCTCGACCTTCTTCTATCCCTCTTCTAAAACCTCTTCTCTCTCGCGCTCTCTCGCTCTCTCAACAGTCTTACAAACTAAAATTCGCAAACTTAAACTCTCATTCCATACGTATTTGGAAACTCTAAAGTCGTCAGCGCACAGTCTTGATAATTAAAAAGTTGTAATTGTAGCGTACAAGTTTGTATTCCAAGTCTCGTAGGAATTGAAAATTCAGAATTTTGATAAAGAAAACTCCAAACGCTTCGATGTTTCCTCATAAGAGTTGTAACTTAGTTATACAAATCAACATCTCTGCACACTGGGAATCTGAAAGTTGTGGTTTTAACGTTCGAACATCCAACTCATTCTGACTTTGCAAAGTATTACGCCTCCTATTCAAACTCTCTTTCCATTTTGCTTTTCAACATGTAAGTCCTAAACTTGATATGCTAACCATAAGTAAAACATGCAAATAACGAAGACATATTTCCGTTTAATAATCTTTATTAAAACACATTCTGCTTGATTTCTTCCAATTATATGAAATGTCAGGTAAGAGCATATGTAAAGTCTAACGTCTTAAACACTTAACTCGTTAATCGAATCTGCTCCAAATGGGTTACATTCTCGACAGTTCAAAAAACCCATCTGGTTCGCATGGTCCTCGCTGTCGTAGCACGGTGTGGCGACTTTGAGCTCTGGTAATTGCTCATGCAGCCTGAAAATCTTTGTCATCAGCGTTGCCCATTCGTCCAAACGCAGAGCGATTCCACTGCGAGTTGGTCGCTCCTTTTTGGTGTTCAAGGGTTGGAAGTATCGTCGAATGTTTACACACTTTATACCCTTGGAAATAGTAACATAATATCTACCGCCTATATGTTGGAAATATTCTACAGGCTGATTCGCTTTTAGTAACTCAACGCTTCTGTCAATATCATCTAGATGCCTTAGGAAAGTTGCCCATCGCGGTTTGGTGAAGCAAACCCCCTTTCTTGTAGGGTATAGCTTGCCATGTCCCGTCTCGTATTCTCTTACATGTATCATCAGATTCTCGTTGTACATGCGCGCAGTCAGATAACGATTGGTTCCAATGGACTCATTAAACAGATCTGGATTTGCTCGAGTCTTTTTAACCGTCTCTTGCTTTGCATCGTCCACTTCTTCATTTCCACGCTTCAATCCTACCTACAAATACATTTACAGAACTTTGCTATAGTTTATGTGCAAGTAAAATCAGCATTTCACATGTGTGTGCATGCGTACGTGTGTGAAAACTTCATACTAAATGGTCTAATATCGATGTTGTAGTTTGATTGTAATGCAAGTGGTGAAATGCAAAAACAAATTATTCACATATACTCACAGACATTGTAGACGATGCAGATCTTGAAAACATGTTCTCAGTGATATTAACGGCGAGTTCTGCTTGAGATAAACGTCTCTTTTCGTCTCCAGCATCGATTTCCGAGTGAAGTAAATGGTCGTACCCATGTACAGAAACTTTTATAAGACGATACACAAAGAAGCTATGCTCATTGGTTGTTCATATGTTCTCATTGGTTATTTCAAAATTTGCCCCCAGCTCCTTTAAATATTTATATTGTAAGCACAACAGGTGCGCATGCATTTGTCCATATATAAATTTATATATTATGCATTTGTATTAAAGTGTCGTGTCATTGCCACGCCATCTCAAAGCCTTTGATGTGTCATGTATATATATGTGTGTGTGTGTGTGTGTGTGTGTGTGTGTGTGTGTGTGTGTGTGTGTGTGTGTGTGTGTGTGTGTGTGTGTGTGTGTGTGTGTGTGTGTGTGTGTGTGTGTGTGTGTGTGTGTGTGTGTGTGTGTGTGTGTGTGTGTGTGTGTGTGTGTGTGTGTGTGTGTGTGTGTGTGTGTGTGTGTGTGTGTGTGTGTGTGTGTGTGTGTGTGTGTGTGTGTGTGTGTGTGTGTGTGTGTGTGTGTGTGTGTGTGTGTGTGTGTGTGTGTGTGTGTGTGTGTGTGTGTGTGTGTGTGTGTGTGTGTGTGTGTGTGTGTGTGTGTGTGTATTGTAAGCTTTAAAATGACGAGTCATCATGATGAGAGCTTTACTGCTGTAAGTCTGTGCATATATATTTATATTTGCAAAGTCGGGTATGAAGTGAGAGCGACTTCATTTTCTTAGCCTCGGCATATGAGGTTTGGTCTATATCAACAACATATCTCAATTGCCTAGGGTTGAACAGAGGTTTGGTTTCAAATTTTCTGCCCTGGTGGGGTTTGAACCGCCGGCCTCTGGGTTGCTATTCCAACACGCTAACCACTAGGCCACATTCTAAAATACCTAAAATATTTAAAATTGCTGCAAGAAGTAAGTTTATTCTACCTATGAAATGTTTCAATAACATAATTAAAATAGGTCGTGTTAGAGTACAAATTAGGGTTTAAATAGACTTAAAATATATTAAATGTAATTAAACTATATTAAATATAAAAGAATTAATTAGAAACAATACTCTGTCAGAAGGGCCTGTCCTGAAACACAACATGGGACGTCTTTGCCTGGCCTGAAACCCAACATAGGACGTCTTTGCCTGGCCTGAAACACACCATAGGACGTCATTGACTGCGCTAGAACACAACATAGGACGTCATTGACTGCGCTAGAACACAACATAGGACGTCATTGACTGCGCTAGAACACAACATAGGACGTCTTTGACTGCGCTAGAACACAACATAGGACGTCTTTGACTGCGCTAGAACACAACATAGGACGTCTTTGACTGCGCTAGAACACAACATAGGACGTCTTTGACTGCGCTAGAACACAACATAGGACGTCTTTGACTGCGCTAGAACACAACATACGCTTACTACTTATGCTGCTGCTGCTGCTGCCAATGGGTTTTCCTGACCAACAAGACTTGTATCCATCCATAGATATTGGTCGTATGATTCAAGCAGGCTTGATACAGAATTCTTGAGTTCTGTAAATGACTGTTCATATTAACAGCCGGTCTTGGTCTTGGTCTTGCGAGACCAAGACCAAGACTTTGAACCTCAAGACCAAGACCAAGACCAAGACCTTGAACCTCAAGACCAAGACCAAGACTTTTAAAAACGAACTCGAGTTCACTCGAGACCAAGACCTTGGTCTCGAGGACAACAAGACTGGCTTTAGGGGTCGTCATTCTACAGAAACTCTTCTTCTCTCCCTACTATCGGAAATATACACCGCTGTTGACAGGTCTCAACTGTCTCTTCTCGCACTCTTCGATGCCTCCTCAGCGTTTGATACGGTGGACCATGAGCCAGTGGCGTCACGAGGGGGGTGACACCAAGTGCGGACCGCACCGTGTGACACCCTCAGAGGGGAATGACACCAAGTGTCACGACAAAATGATGAAATTTTTGTAAGATGACGAATTCCTTAAAAAGGTCATCACAATTTTTTGGGAGACGAATTCCTAAATATAACGTTATGAGATTTTTTGTGAGACGAATTCCTAAAAAAGGTAATAAAATTTCACCTCTTTTCCGAAACTTTACTTTTGTGAACCTTTAATGAGGGTGACGCCATGACCTACCGCACTGGGTGACACCAGCCCTAGTGACGCCACTGCCATGAGCTCCTCCTACAGCGTCTACACCTCTCTTTTGGCCTAACTGACATACCCTTAAAATGGTTTAAATCATATCTTACTGATCGTACGCAGATGGTAGTACTTGGTAGTAGTAGGTCGCCCTGCCATGGGCTAAAGTCTCCCTAGGTGTCCCACAGAGGTCGGTCCTAGGTCCCATCTTACAGGGGCGTCTCCCCCCAAGTCATTGGAGAAACTTCCACTTCCCCCTCTTCTTCTCCCTCCCCTTCGTCCCTCCCCCCTAAAATGGTGGCACACACACTGACAGATCTTCCTCCTTATTTCTTGGATAGAGCATTTGCTCAAGGGTTTCTATGGTGTAGACGCCTCTGCCATCCTATACCAGTATGAGAATTGTAGGAAAAAGACTGGGGGGTTAGACTTTGATTTACATGGAGTTGGGGTGTGCAATGAAGACTTTACTGTGGGGTCCTAAGAAAGACTGGGGGGTTAAACCCCCGCCAAACCCCCCGACAATTCTCACCCTGTCCTATACATACTCTTTGCGGCAGACATTATTGTAGGCCTATTGGCAAGGCATCAGATAAAGGCACATCTCTATGCTTATGATGTCCAGACTCTTGCGCATGGCTCACCTTCTGAGCAGACCGCCTTGCCTGAAAGGACTAGGATATGCTACTGCATGATCTACACAACTGGATGTCTGAAAATAGACTTAATCTCATTCCTATACAAAGACCAAATTGATCTGGTTTGGTACCAGGCAGCAGTTACAAAAGATTGATCTAAAATTGCTGACCTCACTTTCCCTGACTTCACCTTCTCCTCCAGTGTTCGTGACCTTGGTGTCACACTAGACAGTGCCTTGACTTTCGCTGAGCATCTAGGCCCTATCTCTTCTGATCCATTCTTGTTACTATACCAACTGATGCGTCTTAGAGTCATCAGGAGATCGGTGTCCTCTGCGGTGTTTACGACTATGGTACATGCCTTTGTATCTTCGCAAATTGCAATTCTCTGTTAATTGGGCTCCCTAATGTTTGGCTGTCTCCTCTGCAATCCATCAACCTATGCTGATATATACTGATAGGCCTACTGATAGTGACGCTGGCTGACTGACATTTTGAACAATTGATAACTATAATCAGAACATGATTAGCATTATTTTTTAAAGAAAGGAATGCTGACACAGAGTGAAGTGCACCATAGCAGGGCCTATTGTTATTTTTTTAAAGAATTTTTCATGGTCCCAATAACTGTAGTCTGCAAGTTTCGCCATGGTTTTTGTTGGCTATTACCGGTATCTTCCACCGTTCCGGCAAAACTACATTTTGCCATTGCAAATTGACATCCGGGGATTCCCTGCCCTCTACTGTAACACACGATCTAGCTGCTTTCGGTGGTTGGTTTATTCTAATTAAAAGAAAGTACCGGGGTATCTTTTTATTTTTGACGCACACGTAAGTATCATAGCGGTCAAAATTACTGCATATTGGGCTAATTTAGTTTAAGATTGCGCAAAAGCCAACACAAGCCCAAGCCCAACATGGAAACCACTGGCATTCAAAATGGCGGATTCTGTGCTCGAAAAGACGAAATTACGCGAAAGGATTCCAACGTAGACCGCCTTCGAAGCTGTTAACGGTGCAGTTCTTATCTTTGCAAGAAATTCGGCGAAATCTGTCGTGTTTCGCTCGAATATCTGACGATTATTTTATTATTTGACGTCTGTGGCACGTTTCTGCTTTGCAGCTACCGATACCCCAGGCGGCGATGTCCTTTTATGTCAGCGCTGTGAGTCGTTTCCAAAGGCGCCGCAGTCGTTTCGTGTAAATTCTAACGCCTGCGCACATTCAGAACTGTTGGAACTTTTCTTACCTGGTTTTAAAAGATCGGATTCCACCAAATACGTGCCAACGCTCCTTCTGATTTCGATACAGAAAATAAATTGCAACTTGTGATTATAGACTGTATATTGCGAGACATTTCTAGCGACTTGTTGTCGCCTCATGAATGCAGGATGCATATCCTTCCAGTCATGATATATGTTTGCATAGTTGCAGTTTCTGATCATTAGACTGTTTGAGACATTTATTCATGTTTCTTGTCTGCCATTGAAGATTTTCTGTGCAGCTGTTTCAAAATCGAAAATTGAGGTATTTAAGATAACCTGTCTCTTGAAGGAGTTTTCTGTCGACGTGTGAAACCAATTCTAAAACTTGACCTATCTGTATTCTGACTGCACACACACAAATCGTGGTGACTAGTAATGAACAGAGAGTCAAGACATCGAGAACGTGACGTCCCTGTCTATACTGACGATTATGATCGTTCAGCAAAACGTCACAAGTCGGATCGGACGTCCGTTGGTAGCGATCCACGCAGTAGCAGTGAGCAACAGTATCGCACTTTGTGCGTAAGTCACCTGAACTGCCGACTGACAGATAGCCAGGTCAGCGAAATGATCTATAGGGACCTGAGGAAATTTGGTGATTTCAATGTAAAAGTCGTCCACAACGGGAACAACCGAATCGCATACGTAAATTTTCGCTACCCAGAAGACGCAAAATTAGCAAAACACGCTTGCTACGACCGTGTTGTTCTGCTGGATGTTGGGAAGCGTATTGATGCAGTTTACAACACAAAACCTCAAAACATCAGCCCAGGTGGACCTAGGGAAGACTACTATCGTTCTGATTCCCCGCAGTTGATGTACTCCGATCGTCCCGTTAAGGAGGAGTACATCGGTAGAAGAGACGTAAACTATTACGTTCAGGAACTCCCGCCTCTGATGGCAAAAGGGCCAAGCAAGAACGAGAAATTCATGCATCACGGTCTGGTGGAAGACGACGAGATCGCAACACGGACGCTGTTCGTTGGAAATCTTGCATATGACATCACAGTCGATGAGCTGAAGCAGGTTTTCGAGCCATTTGGTTTCGTTGAAGATGTTGATATCAAACGAAATGCTCAGGGCCACGGGAATATCTATGCTTTTGTGAGGTTTGCAATGCTAGACATGGCACGAAGGGCCAAGATGGAGATGTCGGGCCAGTATATTCGAAAGTACCAGTGTCGGATCGGCTACGGCAAGCCAACACCATCGGTCTGTGTGTTTGTTGGTGGGCTGGGGCCGTGGATTACAAAGGAGGAACTGCTGCGAGAATTCGATCGCTTCGGTGACGTGCGTGTCCTAGACTGGCCACATTCAAAAGATTTTGCATACGTTTTGTACGACACGGTTGAGTGCGCGATGGAGGCTGTTAAGCACATGCGAGGACGCGATTTTGGTGGCATCGACCGTCGTCTGCGGGTCGATTTCGCTGATGAGACATGCATTCTCGCCCCCGACAGCCTGCCGAAATCTGGACCTGGTCGAAACGGACGGACTGGGTTGAGTCGTGACTATGACCCGGTTGTCGATCTAGGTAAGGACCGTGACAACTACAACAGGAACTCGGGCGGACGTGGTGGCGACTGGCGTATGAACCGCGGCGGTGTGCCCAAAATCCCAGGGCACAATTTGGCATTCGAAGCGGACCGGAAAGCCGGCTACGAGCGCTCATCTGCTGGACCACTCGCGAAACAACATCGGCCATCGGAGGCGAACACTTGCACTGAGCGCATCTATCGGACACATTCTCGGACGGCTGATGATCGTGACGATGCTAGAGTTCACTTGGAAAGCCACAAGAGACGCCGGTCCTCTTCAGACCGGCGTTATTCTGACAGAGACACCCCAGAAGGTAGTGGTACGAAAAGGACAAAGGATAGCGCTGCAATGTCCGGTAAAACCCCCGAGGAAGCAACCAGCATCACAAACCTGGCACGGTGTCTTCCCGTCGTCTGGAGTGGCGCACTCATGCTGAAAAACAGCAAGTTTCTGACTAAGATGCACCTGCTTAGCGGTGACAGTCGGCTCGTGACGAATCTGATGGGCGACGTCTCGTCGTCTGCCAAACCGGTTCTCAAGATCACGCAGAGACTGAGGCTCGACCAACAGAAGCTGGGCGAGGTGCGCCGTCGAATCAACCTGTCTGGACAGAATGGTTGTAGCATCCTGCTGGCGATGCCGGTCGAGACTGGAGAGGATGACGACGCCACAGACGGCGCTGGCAGTCAACAGAGACCCCTGAAGAACCTGGTGGCTTATCTGAAGCAGAAGGACGCGGCCGGGGTTATTTCTCTTCCGCCAAGTGCGGGTCAGAGTCGTGAGACTGGTCTGTTGCACGCGTTCCCGTCATGCCCTTTCGCCCAACAGTACATGACAAAGTACGCGCCAAGACTTGCAGATGACTATGCCAAAGAAGATCACCTCCTTATTCTCCTGGTTCGCGTGCACGCCTGATTACAACCAGTAGCGAAAAGCAAGATCGGTGACCTCGACAGCGGCACGGATACCCATGCGGCTTGTGACAGTACTTTTGATCTTATCCCTTCTGTAATGTGTTGGACTTGTTCTAGTTTTAATGTAGTTGGTCGTGTATGAATCAATCGCAGATCAGAGGCACGATCAGCTTGTTTGGTGCGGAAGACCTGGATGTGGCAGCAAAATATTAATGAATTTTATTAATTAATTTTATTGTTTTTGAATTGTTAAGCAGTTTCTTCTATAACACTGTTATTTTTAATGTCAGTGCTGAATAAATCAATTATTACTTTCTTTTTAATTATGATGCTGGAACCTACTTATATAGCAAGCTTCACTGTGGCATATGCCATATATACTGAAACAACGTGGCAAGACAGATCCCAGATTTGATTAAGCTTGGCTCAAAATCAGAACTCCTACAAATTGTATTTGGCACCAATATGTATACTGTTAAGTAATTTACAGTTTCATTGCAGCTTTTACAGTCGTGTCATGGGGTGGAATCCAGAAGGGAAAAGGTCATAATTAGAGGATCATCAGTTGATACATGTAGAAAGTTTCATCTTTGTGACTGCCAATTACTCTGCTACATGATTGATTAGCAGAACAATTTGATTTTACTGCCAATGTGTGTGGTTAACAGAACAATCGTACTCTATTAAAAGCTACATGAGTGGTTAACACAATGCATTAAGTCAGGCAGAATAAACCTTTGCACCTGAACCTAATCGTTCCAAGTTGAAGAACCGGACCTTATAACAATGTTGTTGTGAAGTGGTCCTTGATGTAGGACCCTGACGTAGGACTATCAGAAGGTTCCAGCGTGTACAGCGTTATTGTGCCATTCATTTTACTGTCATCACCATTTAGTTACTTGTTGCATTTATCTGAATTTTTCTACGCAACGGATTGAAAATGACACTATTATTAATACTATGTAGCTCAGTGGTCATCTTGTAACACAAAGTGCAGGTTTGAGACCTGCTTGAGTTTGTTACGTTGTGCATGGACCTTGAACATGATGTTGATTCAGCGCCATCAGTTATCTATAGCTTGTAATTACATAGCACTGTACAAATGATATAACTATAAAAAAAAATTGGAATTCCTTAAACCTGAGGGAGTCAAATTTGCTAGGATAATAAGGATGTTGGCATATGAACATGTACAGTATCTGGAATAATTATTATTTATCATGAAACAATGTAAAAACACTTAATGTTACTGCTTCTGCTGCTCTTACATTAGTTCATAATTTAGTATTATTATGTAGCTGTTAGTCGATAGTATATTATTGATATTATTATTTTATTAATTATATATTTTATTGGTAGTGAAATTGTTATTGTTGTTACAAACTTTTATGTGCTCTTGGAATTTCTGCACTTGGCACGGAGGAATTGACTTTTTGATGCAGCCATGTTTTAGCCAGGATTGTCAATGTGCTTGTTTGTCCATATTTTTGCAGTAACCCTTTCAGGCATTATCCAACGGTGGAAGGTCTTTTGGATAAGGCAGAGTTGGGACAACTGTCTGCCTGCTCTACATGGCATGCAGGGATTTGATCCTTGGATGCAGAATTAAGAGCCAGTGGCACTGTTTGTCTGCTGCCATGCTGAAAGCTCTCACAGTTGTTACCTTGTGTGTAATGTGATGTGTTATTCGTATAGCACCTGTTTAGGATGTCCCTCCAAAGTGCTCCCAAGCCTAGTCTTCAAGTTAATGATTTAAGTGATCCAACAATGAATCAAAGGATGGTGAGCAAGCATTCAAGCAGATGAAATTGCAGCCAAAAACATAGTCTGGGTGTGATATGGACAAGCAGTTGACACCAGTTCTATTTTTTACTAGTTTGAACCCAAATATGCAATTGTCTTTGTTGACTGTACGAATCAGTAAGGTGCAATCATCCGATGAAGTTTGCTGATGGTACTTCCTTCACTCAACATTCATGACCTTCTATTGATTTATGAATAGACTAAAAACTTAAATGTTCTGTTAAATTTAAACTGGAAAATTGCTATAATGCTGTCTTGAAGATACAGCTATTGATGATTTAAACAAATTATTTGTAGCCTGATTACACATGTGTAGAAGGGATACATGATAGTCTAGCAGTTTGAGTGTTAGACTAACAACCCAGAGACCCAGTTTTTTATTTGCTTGTGCCCCTAGTTAGTTGTCAGCTACAAAATGAGTACACTGACCAAACACTGTTGGTGAGAAGATTTGGCAAAGAGGGACTGACTACCTCCCCTCAAATGCCTTGGCTAAGAAAATGAAGTTGCTAACACTTCATGCCCATGGCTGCTTCTCAAGATTAGAACGAATTTTTTGACTCGAAAAGGAACTGTCAAACTTTGGCGAAACATTGTTATGTTTTCTGCTGAGGATGTTGCAACTGTATTTTGAGTGTCTGAGAACTTGCAAACTGTTCAGCCCTTGCTTAACATTGATGTTTATTTGGTATTTGTTGTTACAGGAAGTCTGAGAGTGCCTGCCTGTATTGTATTGTTATGTGTACCTACTGCATTACAGGTTTATGTAAATTGTATCTTAAGTCACACCTTTTTGAACTGATTTCTGACTTTCTTGGATTTTGACCTGGCATTTCTGTGGCATTGATTTGACTACGAGTTCATTCAATGCTTTATGTATGATGATAAGGACGCGTAGAAGTAACTAGGTTGGATTCGAATATCATCACACTTGTTAAGGTTCACAAAATGTGCTATATAAATTTTCCAGATACATACTATATTGTGCTATCCTATTGCGATGCAGTACAGTGTACTGTATTGTGATACCTTGCAGTAAGGTAACGTGTTGATCAACTGAAATCTTGCTTGCCACCGAAAATATTATCTAGTAATCCAAGTGGGGGATTATTGCCCAGATTCAGTCAGTGGTTGAATAATTCAAGACAAAGTTGTGAATCCAATACAATTGCACATGCTTTCAAACTGTAAGTGTCAATTTTCTCCTGTGGGTATGCGCCAAGTAACTGGCTAGCCACGTTAAAATTTCTTCAAAGACCATATGTGAAGACCATTTTTAAGACCAGCCATTTATTTATTGTTTGGTGTTTGGCACCAATGAGGACTTTCGAGGAAGTAGTTATACATAAAGTCAATTACATTACTGGCATAGTAATACCTGTTGTATTACTGGCATAGTAATACCTGTTGTAATGTGTAAATGTTAAATTGCGGAGAAGTTTTTGCAGATTTCCTGATTTCTTGGAGAGTTGCACTGGTTTTGAAATGCTACAAGGACTGATTTGACACCGGCGTTTTTTCGATTTGAATCATTTACTGCTTTTTGGCTTTTATTCGGCATATGTAGTGGCCGTGTGCATGATTTTAGCTGGTTTTAAAGTTATTATTTTTACAATTTTACTGTATGGTTGTTGCTGTTTGTTTATATTGTTCTTTGTGTTTGTTGGTTGTCTGTAGTTTGTTTGTAGTTGTTGTCAATAGTTTTGGGTCCGTTAGTTGTTTGTATTTAAGTTTGTTTGTTTGTTTGTACCTGTTTGGTTTATTTTAGTTTATGTTTGTGGTGTTGTGTTTCTTGTTTGTTTTTTGTTCTTGTTCAAGTGTATGAATCTTGTCTGTTGTTAGTATTTGTGTGTTTATTTGTGTTTGTTTGGGGTCATCCATAAAGGATGTCCGCAATGAGGGGGAGGGAGGGGTTGTCGAAATGCGGCAAGGGGGAGGGAGGGTTATGACCAGTGCGGACGTCCGCATCTAAACTTTTAAATTTTATAGTTTTTTAAGCACCATTGTTTCAACCTTCCCTGAAAGACGAAAAGGTCAGTGAAGTGATTGCCTGAAACCACTTGCATGGTATAACCTTCACTAAGACTTTAAGGAGGCTTTTATTACAGCACATTCTGCGATATGAAACCCGAACTGTCATTTAAACATGCACAGGTACTGTGGAATAATTGAAAAAAAATAATGATGACATTAAAAATTGGCTTAGATGTGCGGACGTCTGCAAGGGGGAGGTAGGGAGGGTAAGGTCAAATGCGGACAAGGTGGGAGGGAGGGGTCCAAAGTAGGTCATATTTTGTGGACGTCCGTATGGATGACCCTTTGGCGTTTTTTAATCGACTGTGCTCAGGTGGACTTGCACATGCAATTCAGCGAATTTTACTAGGGAACTCAAATGAAAAATGGTTAGGATTTGTGATTGTTTCTTTGCTAGACACTTTTATGATCACTTGTCTGGGACACACGACAGACATGTTACAAAGTTAACAGTTTAAACCTGTGTTGTGTGACAAATAGAGTTATGTGTTTTTTAACCCTAGCTTTGAGACGCTTCCAAAATTGATTAATGAACGCCGGTGCACAGACTGTAAACACAATCATTCATTGTATTTATTGAGAGCGTTTATGTAGCTCGGTCTTTACCTAGTAACGAAATGTGGACGTGTGGCGTTTTGACATGTTAATGTCTCTCGTGAGTGTTCACCGACAGGTTGATAATTTTAAGATCTCGTGTCCACTAGTCCCTCCTCGCCCCAGCAAAATCAACTATAGAAATGAGGACTTTGGGTTTACACTTGATGGACGATAAGGATTGGCCTTCCTTTACGGAGGCAAAGAAACAAAAAGTCGCTTACATTTACATGCCCGGGGCTGCCTTTTTGGTTATCTTGAGTGACTGACGCTGTTTCTGTAGTTGGCTAAGATCACTGCTTTTTCTGTGTTTACGATGGGAACCCTGATTTAGGTCTTCTCGACAATATCTCATGCTGTAAGGATAGTAAATCATTTGTTATGTACTGTTACAAACGGCACTGTATCTTCATTCTGGTTGTCTGTGAAGTCCATATCCTGACAGGATTTTTAGCAGTGGTCAGAAGCAAGGTTTTGACTGTGATGGAAAGCTTCTACTCATTTAGAGGATGCTTTTGAAGCACATGTAAATTCTTGCTGTAATCATGTGAGCTACAGTTAGATGAATTTGCAGTCTAGTATTGATCGTTTTAATTGCGTTGCGACATTGGGTGATCATGAGTTTGAAATGTGTTTCGACCCAAACCTGTGACGATCATGCTTTTGAAATGTGACATTTGAAATCATGTTGAAACTTGTGACCATCATGATCTTTAAACGTAAAATACCTATTGTAATCATGTTAAAACTTGAAGCAGGTTTGTTTACGTGTAATCGCGGTGGCGTTTAGCGTAAGCCTGTTTGTCCTTGTAGTAAATCATGCATAATTTGGATGGACAAAGGAGCACTTTGCATTGTATATTTTACTTGGTGTAAAATAAAAACTGCAGTAGATTGCAGCATCGATGCATTTTGTGTTATGCGTTGCCTGTGTTTGTGTCAAAGTTGAAATAAATGTCTATTGAAATGTATGTAAGCCCATTGTTTTATCATGTGACTCTTGGTGATAGGTCTGCATTCGAGTTTGCAAAATGTTAGTCTGGGCCAGTGGCGGCGATCTTGTCTGAGAGGTGGGGGGACAAAGTCGGCAATGGTCTGGCATTCATCCCAAAAAATAAATTTTCTTTACTTTTCAGGAATTCATCTCCACAAAACTTAATTTTTCTACGAATTCATCTCCAAAAAAAGTTGATGACCTTTTTTGTCATTCACCTCTTTTTAGAACTTTTTCCCGGGTCTCCCACGTATAATGTGTCTACAAAATTGATAATTTCACCGTCAAACTTTGCAATGTGTAGGCCTACTGTTATAGCATACAGTTACAGGCCTACTGTAAGTAGTGTATGAATTTGAAAGCACAGGCTGTTAATGCTAAAACCATACAGTGTTGATCAATAAGTTTCGCATTGAGTTGTTGACAGTGTTCAATATTCATTGCAGAAAATAGTTGCATATTGCTGATTTTTTTAAGTTAAACTTTTAGTTAACAACAAATTTTTTTTAGTTAAACTATGGTTTTAACTAAACTATTTATTTTAAGTTAAACTTCATCCTTAACTAAAAAAAATTTAGTTAAACTAAAAGTTAGCAACTTTTTAGTTAACTACATGTATTGCCCATCACTGGTCCCTGGATTACTCATCCTTCAATCTGGCTTAAGGTGCAGATGGACCTGTGGTACTGACACATTCTGCAGCTGGTCCTAGGGGGAGAGGGTGCGTCAACCGTACGTACGCAGCTGGGGGGAGGGGTGGAATAAAGTACGTGTGCGTAGTACTGCGTTCAGGGAGGGGTCCAAACTTTCCCGGATTTTTGCGTACGTAATATATGGATGGCCCCTTTTCCCCTTTGTGTACCTCATCCTCTCATTTGCTACTGGCTATGAAACCATTTGGCCAAAGTCTCATATTATTCGCGAGACAGGGCCACGGTCAGATCACAACATACGTGTATAAGCATAATTATTGTTATAATTATAGAGACTAGCTGTAACCCGTGAAAAATCACGGTATTGTATTGTATTGTATTCAGGCATTTATAAAGCGCTTCTGGCGGGAGAGCCATTCAGAAGCGCTCCTAGTGCGAGAGACTTCCAGAGAAAAAGCAAGTTTTAAGAAAGGTAAAAGAGGAAGAGAGAATAGAAGAACGAACGGACGGAGGAAGCTCATTCCAAAGGTCAGGGCCAATGGAGGCAAAAGACCTATACTGAACCAGTAAAGTCCTCACATGGGGAACGAGAAGGTGATCCAGACGGTCAGAGGATGGAGAGAAGCAGCAGAGTGAGCCTCAGTGAGGGCGAAGAATTAAGTAACATAAATATTTAGGAGCGAAACAAAGTTGAGTCTTAGAGACAAGGATGTGGGGGATTGTGGGCAGAAAGCGGGAGCCAGTGGAGTTCTTCTGCCTTAAAGGTGGTGATATGAGAGAATCGAGGAAGACAGGCAATTAGTCTAGCAGCGGCATTGAGAACGGACTGACGAGGAGCGAGATGGACCTTGGGAAGACCAATGAGGAGGGAATTGCAGTAGTCAAGTCTAGAGAAGACAATTACATGGGCAGTTGAGATGAAAATTGGAGATAGCCCTAAGGTGCCTTAAGTGACAGTAGGAAGTGCTGGTGAGTTTGGAAATAATATGTTCAGTAAAGGTGAGAGAATTGTCAAGGGTCACTCACGGTATTTAAGATAGTTGCGCATATTATATTTTTTGTTTGCATCCATTCCTAAATCCTAAGTAATTGTCATTATTATTAAACACTTACGCTAGCGGTCAGGCATGGAGGGACTGCGAGGGAGGGCCTACCGACCGTCCGTCTGTGTATGAGGCGACCTTGGCTTGGTCATAACAAGCCCATAGCCGGAGTTACGCGATAGACAGGAAATCGGATATTATGTTGGTTGATTAGAAATCAGACAGCGAGATTAAAGGAAATGTTGTAAAAGAGTAAACAGGCATAAGACTTAGAGGGTCATAAGAAATAATAATTATAATTGGTAGGCCCTACCAAAAAGACTTGTCGAAAAAGATCTCCATAAGTTTTCAGGATTTAAAAGTACGCTTGATTTCATCATCGTCAATGATGCCCCCTTTCCGAAGCTCTTTCGCCTTAACGACTTGGCCAATCGTCCCGGTCATGGGCTCCTCCCCAGGCCGCTTGTAGCACAATGGTCAGTATACGTGAATTGGTTCCTCCACCGTTCGGGTGTTATTTGGTTGTCCGACTGGTCTGTCGGTGGGCCGGAAATCTAGGATCGGAGCGCTCGAGCGTGATCCTGCTTGCCACACACACACACACACACACACACACACACACACACACACACACACACACACACACACACACACACACACACACACACACACACACACACACACACACACACACACACACACACACACACACACACACACACACACACACACACACACACACACACACACACACACACACACACACCTTCGAATGTTAGTTTGGCAAACTGTAAACTGTCCCTCATGGGGAAAGCCTTTATGTTATCTCTTTCAGAAACTTTACCCCAGCATAAGGCCGGCCTTTTCTAAACAACCTTTTTATTCTCATATTATTCACCGGATGGTGCCCCATTTACCACTCAACCAACGCCTATTTTGTTTTCGTATTCGTAGCCAGAAAGCGCAGCTGTTCAGCATCGCATACATAAACCCAACTACGCAGCCTACACGTGTAAGGGACTATACGGTTATCGAATAATTATATTCCCTTGTGTCGTACCAACCATAGCCCTGCCCCTATATATAAAGCTTGAAGCGCTTTCAATTGATCCACCCTAGTTTGTCTATTTTAAAGCTGGACTGAAAATGTAAATGTAGCCTACCTGTTTTTATATAGCTGGCCTCAACTCTGCTCATTTTTCAATGAATTGACCTGGTGAGCTCCAGACTTGTTGTCCTCGAGACCAAGGTCTTGGTCTTGGTCTTGGTCACGACCGGAAAGGCTAACCGCGATCCGCGCGTAGGCCTACATGTGGGCACATAGCCTACACCAATGTTTGCCAATCTTTTTAGGCTACGGAACCCCTTCAACTTGATTTTTTTTACTGAACCCTACCTAAACAAAACATATTCTGGTACAATATTTTTAAGCAGTTTCCCAGATATGTAGAGTTTAATCGATAAAGGTTAGATCAGAAATTGTTTTAAATAAATGTAGGCCTAATTTAACTAATTTTACCAGAGAACAGTCTTCCACTCGGAGTCTGATTTGTAATGCAACAATACTTCAAACAGCACCTATCCAGTTGCTTCATGACAGTTGGAACCCTTGTTTTCCTTTCACGGAACCCTAGGGTTCCGTGGAACCCACTTTGGGAGACACTTACAACCAATTTAGCTAAATGTCATGCACTGAAGAAAACTCTTCCTTCGTTGACTCCTTTATGCTTCAGTTTTCCTTTCGTGAAATTTTCACTAAAGAATGAGCAAAGATGGATTTCTGTTACCAGCGTTAGAGAAATTGACGTCGAGAAACCTAGCGTACAATATAGGTTTCTTGACGTGTGCAATTCTGAAACATACTTATTTACCATTAAACCGATAATGAAACTGTAGCTCCTGTATTTTACTATCGAACTCCCACTCGATTTTGACTTCCTGTGCAAATGTAATCGGAAGCTGGGACATGTTGATGTTTGCGGAGTTTCGTTGATCGGTCGTCGATTAAAATGAGTACACCGTTAAACCGAAAAAGTAAAGCCATTCAAACGTGTTTGCTTGGATTGTATTGAGACCATGCTGTGTTTGAAACTAAGATGTGTCTGGTTAGGCGTATCGGAGTTTAAGTGCTTCAGTAATCGTGCGTCATTTCCTCACAAATTCCATGGCAACTCCTCATAGGCTATGAGGGCTAATCATTTCTAGATTAGAAACTTCTGTTGTGCCGGTACAAAATTGAAAAGACGTCAGTGGATTATGCGCCCAATCTTCGTTGTGATTCTGTAGAAAACAAGATTTAGCGCCCTCAGACCAGTTCAGTAGCGTATAAAAAAGTTTGTGTATTGTCTGACAAATGTCGAACCTTGGAAGTAGAGGATGTGGGATTTGCAAAATGAGAGCTGTTGCCTTCAGTGAAAAGTTTATTTAGTGCCTTTGGAGTAACTGTGTGACATTATGATTAAATGCAAACTAGGGCTATAAATTTGTTTGTATGTAGACTATTGCGAAATTGTCTGATCAGTAACTAATTTTCCTCATTAACAATGATATCAAACACAAATTTCCTTCCTTTCCTACTCCATCCCTTTCCCATATCAGCTCTGTCTGCCTTCTTAATTTGGCCTACCCGGGATCCCTTTCCTTGTTTGTGAATCGATCTGAGTTGTTCAATTAGCATGTTATTTCGAGGCAACGTCAAGCCTGGTTACATTAGAAAGTGTATGCCTAAGAACGGATTTTTATTTTGTTATGGTGCTTTAAAAGTGTTTAGATGTTTTTGGATGTAGTAAACTATTGAAAATTTATGTGGGAGGTTTACGTTTTGTTTGCCTTTGTTTAATTTTCTGTATCATTTCCTAATATTTCTAAATTTTTTCAGTTTTTGCCATCAAAGCTAAAAAGAAGAGATCAAAAGCAAAAAATCGACAGCAAATTGATGAATCACAGTAAGCTGTTTTTGTAAATTTGTTTTCCAATGAAAAATCTTGGAGATGTTTTTGAGTAGAATTACCAAGATTAAGATCACTGAAAATTTTACAAACCAAGCAACTTATGAATAGATCTTGTCGTGCTTGACACCTAAGAACACCTAATATAACACCTAACTTTAACAAGTTGTGTTTATGTCAGCTCTTGAGATTATGATTAAACAAAATCGATTGATTGATTGAACAATAACTGTAAATTAAGTGTAACATATTTGCATTGTTATGGTGATCAGTGAAGTTACTGAATGAACTGATGGATTAGGGTTTTGGAGAAAGGGACAGTTGAGGCCGATGAAGCAGTTCATGTCCAGAAACAGTGCAGTAGCAACAGCAGCAGCCAGAGGAAGGTCGTTGATGAGTTCGTCCTGTGTGAGGAAGGCGTGGCAGCTCAGGAAGAAGAGGAGGAGGAGGAGGAGATACTCGGATCAGATAATGACGAACAAGAAGACCCAAAAGACTACTGCTCAGGTCAGCACCCTTGCTCACCTTATCCACTGCTATTCGCTACTGCTACATAGTTCTCTTTGGCTGGCTTACTGTATCGTTTTAAAGTATCCTGTATCACCTTGCAGGATCGCATTGTCTTGTAGTGTTTAATAGCATTTTTATTGTGCTTTTATAACATCTTATATTATCTTGCAAAGGTTTCTTTATATCATCTTATATCATCTTATGGTATTATATGACATCTCGTAGTGTGTTTTAAGAGACTACTATAAAATCATATAAGTGCATGGCAAAGGTGATGTGTAATAATGACCCTGATGAAGCTTATGTTTTCTGACATGATCTTGTAATCAGTAGTCTTGTATCTGCATTCATTATGATCATACATTGTCTTTCAACACATTGCAGTGTCTTGTACTGAAATGCTATGTATAAGGTACTGCAACATACTGAAAAAATGCATGGTATACATTTGAATTTGTTATTATTGTTGTTCCAGGTGGATATCATCCAGTCAAAATGGGTGATCTCTTCCAGCGGAAGTATCATGTCCTGCGTAAACTTGGGTGGGGCCATTTTTCTACCGTTTGGCTGTGTTGGGACCTCTCGTAAGATCCTTCTCTTGTCTTTGCGTCAAATTTGTGTTGTCAAATGTTTTAGCATGCCAGGACATAATTTGATACAGTGCCACTGAATAATTCTCCCTGGTGCAGCTGTAGCAGTGAGAAATTTTAACAGTTTATACTACGTGGAACATTTGCATTACTGTTTTATTCCATGTGAGCAATGTAAACAGATACTAGGACAGTTAGACTGTCTCTTAGCTGTGATCGCTGAAAACATTGACGTTGACCTGCATTGCATCTGCTGACATACATGCGCAGATGTTTTACAATAATTTTTTTGTATTTTTTGCATTTTTACAATTTGTTTTTGAATAGAGCTTGATATGATACCTTGGCATTAAAAACACCTGTAGATTATAGTTGTCGTCGTGAAACTTTGTCAAATTCGAAACCTTGACAAGCTATAGCTGTTTATTTATTTACTTGTTTACTTCTATATTTTGTTATTTTGTACGATGTTGCCATCACGCATTTTTAGACCTGTTATATAGCCACGTTTAGTGCCTTTTTCAGGTTCTTCAAAGGCAGTGTACTAATAAAAGATACATTTCAGTGAGGATTTGTGAAATCAGTATTGACATTTGTTGTTCGATTGTTTCAGTTGCAAGCAATTTGTGGCGCTTAAGATCGTAAAAAGTGCGCCACATTACACAGAAACAGCTCTGGATGAGATCAAACTACTTCGTGCGGTAAGTGCCGCGGTGATTTGTCTGGCACGTCCTCTGCATGAGTTTCAAGGCATGATAAGGCAATGTATTTTTTAATTGTTACTGAGAGTTTTTGTAGGACCGGAGTTAAATTGTTTAATGCACTTTTTGATTAACTCTTTTCCAATGAATTACATTTTTTGACTACCGTTTCAGTTGAGGCTGCCACCAATTGATGTCCTTTAAACTATGTGATGATAATGGCAATATAGAAGTGAGTAGACTGGATTATATAGGAACCTGTAAGTCCCCACTGCTGCCTTTGGGGATCTGCAGGTTCCTTGTATCCACACATCTTTACCTTCTCAGTGCTGTCTCATGCATCAAACCTTGCCTTGAAACCATCTTCTATAAATAATTTAATATACAAGTTGTTTCATGCGAGCCTGCTAAATATTCATTCCAAGTCGCACATGTTAGATTGGCTAAATTGCTGTGAAAGCAGTACTTATGTGAGGTTGTTAAGAGGTGCCATGTTAATGTTTTGATGAACACATAACTTTGCCAACATTTAATTAGATTGGAACTAGCTGCTCCAAACAGATGATGATTGTGGGTGACTTTGGTTTCTGTTTCTGAGAGGCTTGACATGTTTCGTATTTAGGTTCGTGAAGCTGATAAAAGCGATCCCTATCGGCTAAAAACAGTTCAGCTTCTGGATGACTTCAAAATCTCTGGCGTCAACGGCACACGTAATTTCTTTAAGTTTATTCGATGAAGTGTTCATGATTTCAAAATTTTAGTTAACTTTTTGATGGACAGTCGTGCTATATTTCCTAGATTAGTTTTTGAACTATGACGTAATTTAGATTTTATGGTTACATGCAATTGTCATTGCAATTCAGTAATTGTTCATATTCAGTTTTATAATTCATATTCAGTTTTACAACTGTTTAATGCATGATTATACATGGGTAATTTTTTTAGGACTTTTACTAATCATTTACTTATATGCCTGATGTGAATTACATCATCCAGTGTCACCAGTCGAGGATTAGAAGATCTAGTCACTAACGCATCGTGTCTATCTCTATGCCTCATTTTCCTTTTTCTATTTCCTTTTTCTTTTCTTATTCTCAAGTTATTAGATAATGTTGTTGTTTTCAGAGGTTAAGTTTTCTTGTTGTTTTGTTTGCTGATCAGACGTCTGTATGGTCTTTGAGGTTCTCGGGTGTAACCTCTTAAAACTAATCATCCGTTCCAACTACCAGGGCATCTCCATGGACAGTGTCAAATCCATCGTACGCCAGACGCTACAAGGGTTGCACTACCTTCACTACAAGTGCTCCATCATCCATACAGACATTAAGCCCGAGAACATTCTGCTTTGCGTCGATGAGGACTATGTAATGCGCTTGGCTGCAGAGGCTGCTGAGTGGCAGAAGCTCGGAATAACTCAGCTGCCAGGCTCCGCAGGTCGGTCAGAGTATCGGCTTATTTCTTGTTGATATCTCATGTTGGAATAGTGGGGTCTGACTGTCACCCACTAAATTTTTGCATGGGGGCAGGCAACTTAAGTAAGTTTTTATTGCTCGACAGCACTGTGCCATCAGTTGGTTCTATATGTGTAATTTAGATAACTTTATCATGGAAATGGATAAGTAACTTAGCTATTTTGTTGTTATACCTGTGAATTCAGTGAGTACTGCACCAAGAGAGAAGTCGGACGTGAAGATGTCCAAGAACAAGAAGAAGAAGCTGCGGAAGAAAGCAAAGCAGAAACAGGAACGACTCGAAATTCAACTCTCTCAGCTTCGTGAACTTGAGGAGATGAGACTTAGCTGCCAAAATGTGAGTTGTCTTTCAACATAATGTAATCCCCAATGTAATGAAAACAGAATGTTAAGTAATGTAGTGTAATCGTGATTTAGTGTAAATATGATGTAATGTCCTCCTGATTAATAATAACAGTTATCAGTAATCATGTATAGCCGCAGACAATATTTTCCTTTCCTGAAGGATTTTGCTTTCTTCAAGTTAAATGGTAATAGTAAAATAATAATAATAATAATAATAATAATAATAATAATAATAATAATGTGGTACACTATTAATAGTACACTATTAGTACAATATTAATAGTGATCATAAGAATGATAAATTGTATTATGATAAATTGTATTATGATAAATTATATTATTATTATATTGTGAGAAATTATTAAAATAATAATGATAATGTGATAAATTAAATGGCTTGTATGTATGTTCCATTTGTCTTCCAGTTGGATTCGCTTCAAATGATTCCCTGTGAGTCGCAGGAGTCAGGTCTTGAGACCGGTCCGACAAGACCTGAGACCAATCCAACGAGAGCCAATGACTTGCAGTCCACTGCGAACCAAACCAATCCTCAGAATTTGGACCAAATTTCGAATAACAACAGTCTCGGTAGCGTTGATCGTAACAGTCAACCTGATCTAATCCTGCTCTGATTATATCCTGATCTAATCCGGATGTGTCATGATCTAATCCTAATGTAATCTAATCAAATCTAATGACTTCTATAGCACCATATTATGACGCACGAAGCATCAGTTGATGGTCGCTTTAAAGGAATTTGTAATCAGAATTCAGGGAATAATATGTATCTGGACATTGATATAGTGCTTTTAGAAACCTGTCACGTGCACCAAGACCTGGATGAGATGTTGAAAGCAATGACCATAGTGTATTTCCACTGGGTGTGTTGCTGGGAGTACCTCTGAGGAGTTGTACTCTGACAGTTCAATGAAAGTTTAGGTTTCAACACATTTCCTGCAACATCTGGGTAGTGGTCTATTCAGAGGTATTGTATACAATGTATATTAACTAAAGGTGTTTCTTCCTTAGAAAACCAATCGGTGAGGTATCTCTTGTGGAGAAATTTTTTGCATCACATTAAATTAAAACAAGTAAAACATATTCTTTTATTAAAATAGCTAAATTATTTTTTATGGCTGAAAAAGGTGCTGGAATAGCTAAATTATTTTTTGTGGCTGAAAAAAGGTGCCGGAATGCTGTTCCGGAGCGTTCCGGCTGAAAAAAGCACTGGATTTACCAACTGTATGCGTAATAAGTGCAATAAATCAATATGCGTACCTTAATCATAACTGTTGCACCTTTTGTACTCTGTGGATGTTCCAATAGATTAGATTTTTGGTTTTAAGGTCAAGAAGCGGAGGAAATTCCCATTAACATGGAGACACAGGAGAACGAACTCAACGAACGACTTTCGATCACGACCTTGGTCCAGAAAGATCATCCATCAGTCACCAATCTCGAAAATGGGGTTGACTCGGATCGTCTTAGCAACACCGAGCCTCAGTCCAACCGTGGCAATGAAGCACAGTCGACAATTGATAACCTGCGATCAAACTGTGACGGGAGCGAGCGGCAACTCGAGTTACGTCTAAGTGCTCAACAGGGGAGTCTACGCAGTCTGGAGCTTGTGAGTCCAATGTCGTCCACATCATCCTCGGCTGTGGCTCAGACTCCGTCGCAGGACAATGGCGACTCATGGTCGATGGTCAGTGAAAATGGAGACGGGAAGTCTGACTGCAGTGCAGGTATGTTTTTAAATTGTTTATGTAGCACTTTTTAAGAAACTCTTAAAACTATTATTAGGAATAATTAGCTGATGAGGAAGCTAGTTAGAAATGGGTCATCATATCCTAATAATCCTATCCTTTACTATCTTGCTCTGGCCTATCGTACACTACTTTGTCCTACCTATCCTACCCAACCGTACACTACCCATACTATGCTACCCTACCCATCCTATGCTACCATTGCCTATCCCACCAAACATTAACTTAACTTACCTTCTTTCACCTCATACCTTAATGTACCCTTTCTTGACACCTTCATACCTTGCCTTACCTTTGCCTTACCTTACTTATCCTGCTTATCTGTACCTTGCCTTGTATGATATCGATGAGTGTTTTGATTGCAGATATGAGGTCATCCTTGAAGCAAGATTTACTCAAGGACCTGAGTCGAATTCCTGTTAAAATCGCCGACCTTGGTAATGCCTGTTGGACAGTAAGTGGAACAAAGCCATGACCAGTACTTCGATTGATCAATGTCGTTTGATTGATAAATAATCGATATAGACAGATATTGAAATTTTTGGTTTGAGCCAGTAGCAAAAACCAATTATTGTTGCTGTGATTATAAGAAATTATTTTTATCGATGTTATTACTGTTATAATCGAGTACTGTTTTATTAATGAAATTGTTATTGTCTCTTTTTAGTCATTCTGACTGTTTATTTTTCTGTTTTCTTAGTTTCACCACTACACTGAGGACATACAAACACGTCAGTATCGCTGCCTCGAAGTGTTGATTGGAGCCGAGTATGGGGCCCCGGCAGATATCTGGAGCACAGCCTGCATGGTACACCCTCTAGCAATTGACTTCCGAAAAAGTATTGTAATTATACGGATATATATCCGCTGAGTTTTAAGGCACAATGGTAGACTGTACTCCTTCATGCAGGTCAAGATTAAGCACTTGTTCATATGCCTCTGGGGAAATTCCTCATAAATGCTTTTACCGAGCAAGGGTTGTGTGGTTGAGGTGACAGTGCAGCAACAGGAATCTAACCTCTTAGCTTGCTTTGGTACACATTTAGTGACCACTTGGGAATTGAGACGTGTGATGTGGAATTCCACGGACAATCCAAGGACTTATCTGGCTGGATTTTGCATAGGCCATGACGTAATGCTTCAACTGTAATGAACTACATGTTGGACTTGCATTGTTTACCACCTAACGATGTACGAATGGGAGGTGGACTGTGCCCAAACGTGGTAAAAGATGTAATAAATACCTTTCATATGTTGGACGAACATGATCAGTGATGATGTAGGTTAAAGCAGTATGTGGTAATGCTGTGGTTTGGTAGTGGTGAAGTTACTGGGCTAGATTGTGGGTTTACTTGGGCTGGGTAGAAAAAACAATCATTCGATGTAACCCAGGGTCCTTACTCAACAACCATCTTAAGAAAATTTGAACCTAACCTATACTCTCCGTTACAGGTCCAGTGCTCTTAATCCTTCATTGTGACATGAGTGCTCGGCTTATATGGACTGCAGATGTAATCGTCTGAGAAGGTTGCTGTATGCGGACTTTGAGCAAGTCCTTCAAGCGCAATTGTTCAGTGCCATTGATTACTAGTTTGTCATTAGATAGTGGCAATTAATAAACAATAAATACCAAAATAATACTGGTAAATAATTGTCTTGCATGTCTTTATTTCACGAAGGCATTTGAATTAGCAACTGGAGACTACTTGTTTGAGCCACATTCGGGTGAAGACTACACAAGGGACGAAGATCACTTGGCTCACATAATGGAACTCCTGGGCCGAATTCCTCGCGAAATTGCACTGTCGGGAAAGTATTCCAAAGAATTTTTCAACAAAAGAGGTAATTGAATGCTTAGTGGAGCTGTGTTCTGTAGGAAAAGTAATTTCTCCTAAAGATCTTAGAAAAGGTTCTGAAGTCATGACAGAAGATGTAATTGTCATGAGGAATTTCTATAGCACCACTTAAAGAGAAACCAATGAAAGATGCATGAAGTTCATCAATAAGCAAGCAATCCTCAGCCAGAAAGACACCAGTGGTGGTCTCACATTAGCAGAACTCAAGCACTGGATTCGTGACCAGATTAATAGTTCTCATGTGATGCTGAGAATGAGGAATTATGACAGGAATATCACAGAAGATGTTTCAATAAAAGAGATGGTGCTTTTAATGAGACTTGTAATTGAGCAATTGCCCTAAGTTTTGTTCAGAAACGCTCAGATTGTGAGAATGTTGTACATGTATTCAGTGAAACTCAGTTGCTCCTGTTGTCAAACATTCAACACCCAAACAGTGTCTGAAACCAGTTGACAGATGCTTGTGAGTAATTACTGTGTAGTAAGGAAGATCTACTTTTGTTATAATTGAGCGATTACCTTCATAATGAATGATCCCTTGCCTCTGTGATGAATGAGTATTTACCGTACTTTACATTACCTTGTTGTTGATGTTTATCTTCAGCTGAGTTACGTCACATAAAGGAACTGCGACCGTGGGGTATGCACGAAGTTCTTATGGAGAAGTATCGTTGGAATGAGTCGGACGCTCGCGACTTTGCAGAATTTCTGCAACCGATGCTCGAATTTGATCCCGAGCTACGAGCAACTGCCGAGCAGTGTCTCGCTCATCCATGGCTTACCGACAGTGAATCAATGGTTTAGTCTGGATAATCCCTGCCTGGAATACCCAGTCCGAAATATCCTGGAGCACGAAACCCATCTATGAAAAGTCTCACTTGTACAACCTATGTGTGGAAGGCAAAGCCTGACTTGGAAAACCATTGTCTGCAAAACTTTTTCAGGAAAATGTTATGTTGAAAATATATCCAGAAATTCAGCAGGAATACCTTTGCCTATAAACCGTGTCTGAAAATATCTGGTTTATATGTCAAAACACAATGAAGAAATCTCGTAGCCTGGAGCCGTTTCCCTTGTTGGACAGGTTTCCTCTTCAGGAACAAATCATTAGTGGAAAACCCAACCTAAATGCTAACTTGAAAACTCTTTCCTGATGTGGACAGATTCATTGTTTGGAACAACGTGTATGTAAAAACCTACAATTCTGGCCTGCTAAAACTGAAACTTTGTCACTGAAAGCCCATTCGTGCATAGAATAACTGAAAGTAACGATACCTAGACTCTAAAGCTCAGGAAACCAATGCTTCCAAAACCTTAAACATGATGCAAGGTCCTTTAAACCACTAAACCCTTACTGTAAGCTAACATCCCAATTACCCTTTCCTTTAAAACGAAACTCCTGTAAGCTCTACGTTCATGCAAGTTAAATCATCCGCATAAAACTCTTAATTTTCGTCAAGTCTCACATGATTAGACCAAACTACAAAACCCGAGCTGAAAATTAGACCAAGAATACTTGGCAATCTGAACAAAGCTGCAGGAAACATTGTTTTTAGATCTGCAGGAACAAAAAGTGCTTCAAGTTTTGTCAGCTCCCAGATTCTCGGTTGATCTCTCATCTGCTCTCTTTGTTCCGTGACTCGCAGGAAAATCAGCATTAGGTGCTTTTCAATCTCATCAAATTCTGTATTCTATTTGTGTGTTTATTTAGCACGTGTGTTTGAGTATTATATGTTGCGTTTTAGGAGTTTTCTTAAGAGCTGCTGATCAAAGCTAATCATTTCTTTGTGGGAGCTTTTAGAGCTTAACTGTTGTGCTGCTTTGTTGCTACTGATTTAGCTCTGCGTGGTTACAAGTCTTCTAAATTCATTCTATCACTGTTTTTATTCTGTCAGATTGTGGAGTTACTAGACATTTTCAGTCGTTAACTTGTTAGTGTGTAAAATAATGGCACTGGAAAACTTTTGTCTTGCCAACAGAAGCAGCTGGAAATCTCATTTTATAGTTATTATCATTACAATTAAATTTATTATGATGCTTGCATTTATGTGATACCACTACCTAATGACTAAATATCAGTTAAGGACAGTAGTTGTGAGTTGGAAATCTGCTCTAGATTCTTAACTTGGCAAAGACCTTGGCCAAGATTTGAACCTGTAATAGAGGAAGTGCTTAAACCAGTATGTCAATGTGTCACACAAACCTACACTTTTCTAACCGGATTTTATTGGTATTGGATTCCAAATTGATAGTGAAATCATCTGGTCAAACGGTTGTTGAAATTCTTTTGTAAACTTGGAGCTTATCTCCAAGCTTACTGTCTTTCTACTCGGCTCTGTTCTTGCTTACTTTACATGGACCATTGTCTTTTATGGTTTATATTACGTTTTTTTTTCATCTGAGGTTATGTGTAAGCTACGGATTTAAATAATGTTCTGGAGAAAAAAGTTGCGTGGATCTACCAAACCTGTCCACTTTTTGGCTGAGAAGGCAACAGCTTATTACACTGGATGGTAACTGGTCGAGGCTAGAAAATTTGAATGTTATTATTAGTATTATTAATTATTATCACTGTGCATTCAGACCAGCATGACTTTAAGAGGTGATGGAGTAGTGGTTAGTTACAAATACACCTTATATTGAACATTTCTCTAGATTTAAGTCTTTTACACAGTTTTAATGAAATGGATTATTTTGCCATCCTAGTATTTCCAAAACATAGTATTTCCTAAAACTGTAGTAGTAGTTCTATTAGTAATAATCAACCGTAATAATATTAGCCATCAGTGCTATGTAGTAATTTCACTATGTTTTGAGAGTTTGAAATTTTTAGTCCTGCTATCGGCAGCAATAGTTTGAACTGCGGGTAATAGCAGGGATCGTCATGGTGACCAATCCGGTCATGCTTCCCAAAACTCAGATGGGGCCCCTGGGTCTACCCCAATTACTAGAAATGGTGTAACCTAAATGTTTCTAAACTCTTGATTCAAGAATTTTAATTTTATTCTTGTGTGTTTCGCCAAGGCTTTCATAATCTCTTTTTGATTAGTTATCGGATTTGGCGAAAACCATCTGTTTTGAGCACAGTTCTTAGATGTTTTCGTTGGTAATCTGGCAAAAACTGCACAGTTACTAGAAATAAGGTAGTCATGTTTACACGTTTGCTTGAAGCAGGCAATAATGTTCAACATAGCTGGTATAAACTGGGCATTGTGTCATCAACAAGCAATCAAACTGTCATGGTTTTGGTGAGGGTAATTAAGGAAACTTTTTCACCATTTTTATGTCATTTATCGGGCACTCGCGTTTTGCATGGTTACGTGAACTGGAGATATTGCTTTCTTGTCACTTTTTGCATGGTTTCTAGAAATGGGTGACATTCTTCTGTTTAGTCAGATGAACTTTTTCTATGGTTTTTCGAAGGAGGTTCATTGCCAGTTGTAAATTGTTTATCCCAATATTTTCGTCGGATAAACCTTCATATGCAAGAATGGCCTTAGAACCAGCTTCATGATCTTGTCAGTGTACGTGAATCCCAGATGTACGCAATTCAACTTTTATACAGGACCGTTTTATTACAGCCTTGTTATAATGTGCTATACCGGTAACCCGTTATAACATGCTTCAATATAACATCAATTCTGTTACGGCACAGTTAGAGACATGTATCCAAAATTTAGTTATAAGGCATTTATTGATTGGGCGAGTTCTGCTGTACTTGATAAAGCTAAGTGCTTTGCATGGCTACTAAGTGTAGAGTTTGTAAGGAAATTCCAGTGTATGAAACAATGTTGCTTTGTGTGATTTTAAAAGTAGTCTATTTTCACTGACTAGAACAACTGCCATTTGAACTCTGTGCATTTCTTTTGACCAAAACTTCTGTTGTTTTGGATCTGTACCTCGCGTTCTAGCATTTCCGATCTGTTCTAATTGTAATGTTAACGAGTTAACTGCATGTCGCTAATCGGTTCTCATCCTCGGAAACACAATGTACTTCCTAAGAAACAGTGTACTTCGAGTGTGGCCATGGTAGTGTGCTCTGTTTTCAGACATTACGCTCTCTGAACAATGGACAATGATGTGTATAGACTGCCTATATACGAAGGCAAATGTCTGGTATCAAAGCACGTTCAGTGTTGCCTATACTGTCAATGTTTGTCATATTGTAGGAAATAAGGTAATCTTACGTGTAGGCCGCAGCATGCCGCAACATGTTGGCTTGTTCAGAGTTTTAGGCATTTCTGAACACATGTGTCAAGTGTTGGCTGTGGATGGAAAACTGCATTGGTTGGGTTCTACACGTCTGGAAGAGCCAACCAGTGGTGACTTCCATTTATCTGACCATTGTTTGCTTATAGATGAAGTTGTTGTTCTTAATGTGAGGGACACTTAATAGGTGCCATATGTAGTGTGCCTGTATACATACATATATTCATTAGAGCTGTACCAAATAGCATTTTTTTACTATTCGGCCAAACGCGAATAATTGGCCACACTGTTCAGCTGAATGGAATGTGAATAGTAGGTGGCGATGGAATGGGGCATAAGTGAAAACTAGACACAAGTACATATAATTAAAACATGTTTAATGTAACTCACTTTTCGTACAATAGTTGAGCTTCATACTGCCTTCGTTCCTGAACATGGCATTGCACAAGAAAGTCATTGTCCTTCTTACTGAAAGTTGTGCGTTTGCTTTCAGAAGGACTAAACATTCTTGAAAGACAACTTTGCCTTTCAGAAAAAGTAGCTCCAGCAGTACTGAAGTCTTTCACTGAGCATGCTTGTTGGCGGGATTGCGAGAAGCTTGTGCACAAATCATGTAGCGCTTTTACTCTTTGTATTCAGTTTAAAATAACTATTCGGCCGGATACTAATAACTAATTGGAACACGATTCGGTCCGAAATGAATCGAAGACAAATATTTGGTACAGCTCTAATATACGTATACGTGTACATACATACGTACTTGCAACTGCTTACACATGTATATGCACACACATACATGTATATGCACACACATACATGCACACACTTTCTTATGTGGCAGTTTTCATCAGTATCTGGTAGTACCAGTTACTGATTTAGGTTAGTAGTCTCTGGTTTGTGGGCTCATGAGACTCTTGATGTAGAATAATTTAAATAATACAGTTTTTCAGGATTTCTAAAATATATAATGACCTCTGCATTGGCAAAACCACTTCTGACAGAGGAGAATTTTTATGAGAGACCATTATGCAGAGTCAGGGAGAAGATCAGATAGTAAGGGAGAGGACTAGCTAACTGTCTCTAATGTTGAGGCTCAGAAAATGAAGTGGGTAGCTCTGCGTATCCATGGCTGCCTATTGGGGTTTAGTTTTGACGGCTGCTCGAGTTCTCCTCTCGGAATTGTACAAGTTGAATAAAGATTGGTTTGCCATGGAGGTTAGGATTGTGAATGGCAGAGAGGTCAACCTGATCACTGGTTGAATGATTTTGGAAATAGGCATTACTGAGTTAATTGAACTGGTTGTCTGGCTGGCTGACTGACTGCTGAGTGAGTGGCTGACTGACTTTCCCCAACATTCATATTCATTCTTTCATTCATTTGTCCATTCATTCATCCATCCATTTATTCAGTAATTCAGCATTTTTTCATCCATTTATTCATTCATCCATTTTGCCATGCAGTTAAAACTGTTTAGGGAACGTGATGACATTTTGATTCGACTGTTTTAGTCAAGTGTCTCAGAGTATTATTTTGAAATTCGGGATTTTCTATGTGCAGTGTTTGCATAACTGCCACATCCTGAGTTTTAAATTAAACACAATTTCATTTAATTTTATATCACCATGCACTAACTTGTCTACTGCATAAATAACACATATATATATATTTATTTATTTATGTATATATGAATAATACAATATACCAGTATACCTGCATATAATATGTATTATATGTACTGCGGTACATATTAAATGTACTGGTTATATAAATAATAATAGATATGGTTTATGCTTTATATTAATAGTTTATACATTATATTATTGTTACATATAATGCATTTTGTGTATAATAATATGTTTATGTAATTTTCATTACCTGCAACTTGAACTCCTTGACCTTTCCTTTCCACTTTTCTGTCCGATCATGCAATTACAGTCTACCAGATTTACTGAATATAATACACACATATAAATTATATTGTATACCATATATGGTGAAGAAAATGCATTATATGTTAAGTACTATATTGCGATGTATATGCGTAACATTATTAATTTGTATGAATTGAATAATGTCTGTCATGTATAATTGTAACCGAAAATGCAAAACCATCAGTCGAGGCCTATATAGGTATAGGGCTATGCATTGGCTGACGTGTAGGAGCCTCGTTGTCTTAGGCCTTTGTAAATAGGCCGCTTGATGCTGGCACCTAATAAACACCGATCTTGATGCATCTGATGTCTTTGTTTCTTTTTCCTCCGTCCCCATTGCTACTAAAGTACAGGAATTGTGATTCATAAATATATATATAGAAGCGCTTGAGTAAGTATCCAGATTGGCTTTTCCATTTGAGTTACAACGGCAAAGGAACTGGTTCATTTTGTTCCTGTGTTCCTTTCAATGTGGATCGAGAATCTGGAAATGGTTAGGTAAAAAGCAATAGTGCACTGGGTTGTGAGAGAAACAGTTGGAGGAAACAAGATTCTGACAAGTGTAAGGTGTTCACCCATTCTGCCTCACTGAATCAACCACTGCTGTGAGAACGGTGGGAGAGGAACTTAGAGACTTGAACTGGCTGGTTCCTGTAAGTTCCGGTTCCACTGTCGGAACAGAAGAAGTTCTGTAACGGGGAATGTTCTTGTTTGTTGATTGTCATTGTCTGTTTTGGGTGCACATGTCTCATATGTTTTATGTCTCCTAATTTAATCCGATATGGAGTCTTCCACAGGACAGTTTTTGTTGCACATCTGGCGTCAGTCGAAAGTCACTTCTAAGCAGAACTGGATTCGAATATGGCAATCCTGTAAACGGAACGAGTCGAGATCCAGTTTCCTATGTTTTTTTGATCGATAAATTAAATATGTTTTTTCTGCTCCTATGTTCCATGCGTTCCGTTGGTTCCGTGAAGGTGTCTGACAAGACTGCTCGGTCGTATCCGGTGGTTCTTGACGAGATTTCTCTTGCAGTACCGGCTCAGTTCCCGCTTTCGGAGGACGACCCTTGCCCCCTTCGAACTCTCCCCCTCGAGCACTGTCTCCATCGGGGCGCAGTCCATCACTCCTACGGAATAGTCGAACCCGCGACCGGCCAGGTCGTAGTTGACTCGGGAGTCGTTGGTCTTGGGTTGGACGAAGTGCGAGGAGTGGCTTTCCCCTTGGACCATCTGGTGCCATGCCTTGACCGTTCCGCTGGCATCGATCACCGCCACTCCTCGGACCAGCGCCGTCACAATGAGCCAGTTGTCGTATCCGGCGCGACCGATCACAAACTCCGGAATCGTCCGCCAGTCGAAACCGTTCCGCGTCGTCAGGAAGTAGTCCTGTGCGCTTTTCAGGACTACTTCCGGTCTTCGGTTATGCACTACTGATCGTCGGTTAAACACTTCCGGTGTTTGTTTAGGCACGTCCGGTCGTTGATGATTCACTTTCTGTTCTTGTTGACGCACTCCCGGTTCTTGTTGACGCACTTCCGGCCGTTGTTGACGCATTTCGGGTAATTGGGTAAGCAGTTCCAATTGCTGTTGACGCACCTCCTGTCGTTGGCGAAGCATTATCGGGACGAGGCATTTGTCCACCCGACAGTCCGTTCTCGCGCCGATGATCAGTAGGCTGGTCATGTGGTCGAGGACTTCAGATAAGTCGGTCAGAGTCTTGGTAAGTCCAGCGTCGAATAGAATGTCGCCGTTGGCAAATCCATAGTAGGAACTTTGGAACGTCGAGATCGCATGCTGGAACATCCACTTCAAAACTGGAACGTTCTTCTCTGACGTTCCCTCGCATGGCAGGACCTTCCAGCCGCGTTCTCGGGCGTACTGCTCCAGCGTATTGTTGCGTTTGAAGGTCCCTATACTGGGTACGGTGTAAAGTACGGGTTGAACGAGCGGACGAAGCTTGGACCAGTTTTCGATCGTGCTGCGATGAACTGGCTCCCTGTTTGGAGATTCCTTGAAGCTTGTGAACAGCGTCAAGATCGCCTGCTTTTGACTTTTCGTCTTACCCACTGTTGGGTGGTGGTCCTCGTCCCTTGAGTACTTGGGAGTACGCTGCAATCGCGGGTAGGAGCTCGTTAGCGATGACTGAAACACTGGCTCACCGACGCGCAGACTTGCCGTGCTACGTCGAAGGAAAGGAGCGAGGAAGACCAAAGAGGCGGCAAGAACGATAGCTAACCAGAGGTACAATTTCAGACGACGTGAATATGTTGAGAATGAACACGCCATTTTTGACATTCTCACTTTATTAGAAACAGAAGAAGGCATCCAAGGTCCAAAACGAAAAGACGTTCCGTTTTCTTGCTTCTTTCAAATGCAATTTCCGCTAATTGCTAGATTCAACGATTTGCGAACTTTGTTTAATCTTTTCTAGAGAATACTTCGGCTATCGTCGTGTATAACTACGTGTTCACAATCCCTAACATATCGCTACACACTGAAAACTATAGTATACAGGATACTGTCAAAGAATTGCCTATGTATAGAGACACGCTAGACAGGGGCGTCTATCCCCCCTAAGTCATTGGAGCAACGTCCATTTTCCCCCTTTTCTTCCCCCTTCCCGTTCCTTCCCCCCCCTAAAATGGTGGCACACACACTGACAAATCTTTCCCCCTATTTCTTGGATGGAGCATTTGCTCCAAGGTTTCTATGGTGTAGACGCCCCTGACGCTAGAAACAACACTTTGAAAAACCTGTGTGATAAGTTGAACAATGTGATGTCGTTTTACTGTAGAAACTACTATGCTTTACTAGCATAGATCTATATAATGTGCTGTCAACAATAAAAGGGCTCAGCACGAACGATGTCCATGAGCAGCCGAAAGATTTAGGCCCCTAATTGAGCGCAGGATATGACAAACAAGTGTCAGACTTAGACAACTGTAGATCGCGGTCTCCATCCTTCAAATTTCGCTCAATCGATAGGAATGGAACTTCCAGTTTGTTTATGGTAATGACTGTTATACACTATAAATGCATACAGTTGCAACCACTCCCACAACTAGTAGGCCTACTATTGCCATATTACTCTTCCATGCTCGTCTTCGTATGTGCACGAATGCCTTTCAAGACTCATCAGGATGCAGCACTCTGCATTTTGCATATACGGCCGAGAGTAGCATTCGAAATCACCAGGTCGCGGGCCAGGACAGCGTGGTGCAAACGACCCGATGTAAAGTTATGCATTTGAACAATGATCGTCATCCAGTCACAATTATTTGCCCGCTGGGTATAATGGCAACAGAGACGACACGAATAGACAAATAGGAGGTTGTTTAAAGACGCTATATATATAGAGGCATCTGTCTATACGTGTGTGTCTGTCTGTCTATCTGCCTGTCTGTCTGTCTAGATAGATATACAGATGGATAGACAAGACAGAGAGAAAGATATTCTGGGAGTGAATGATTGCCTTTTTGTCTGTCAGTCTGTTCCATCCATCCATCCATCCATCCATCCATCCATCCATCCATCCATCCATCCATCCATCTGTCTGTCTGTCTGTCTGTCCAGTCAACCTTCCTTCCGACCATCCATCCTTTCACTCATTCATCCATCCAAGTACATTCATAATTAACAGTTGTGAGATTAGGTCTAATTATTCAACAGTTTACTTGCAAAGCATCAGCAACGCCTCAAGGTATGCACGCTCATTTGTGGGAGGGACCTCTAAGTGAGCAATAATTTCAGTTCATCTAGGTACACCGTGGCCGAAAATTCTGAAAACGCTGGAATTAACAATGCTTCCAATGAATTCTTATTAAAGCGTGCTAACTAATTGCTTCTACAGTCATCCATTACCTATGATTATCAAGATTAGTAATTATTATTAGATGGCTTAAAGGTGTGGTATACAGGATGAAAAGGAGTGGATCCAGGACGGAGTCTTGAAGTTGGAGACGCTTGATTTGAATGGATTCAAGGTTGAGGAAGAGGGAATTGCAGTAAGCAAGCTTTGAATGAACATTGGAGGTAGCAATGTTGGAGGCAGTTTTAAGGTAGAGCATGGGCAGGATGCGGCGTAGGTCACGAATGTGCATGAAGCAGGAACGCGAGAGGTCTGAGATGTGGTTAGAGAGGGAGAGGTGTGGATCAAAAGTAATACCAAGATTGCAGACGGGGAGTCCGAGGTGAAGGTAAGACATGATGAGTTAGACGATAGGTGTATGGAAAGGTCAGGGATTTTCTTGATTTTATCAAGAAGGCCTAGCATGATGAATTCTGTTTCGGAAGGATTAAGGTAGAGGAGATGACATCCACTGTGAGATTAGGTTAACCATGCGTGTTGAGTAATTGTGTGATGGAAGTGGAAAAGAGCTTGCGGAGTACGATCAGGTAACTTGAAAAGGGGTAGTTAAGGTCTTTACACCGGCCCATTGAACGAAGCGCTGGTGTGGCCCGAAAATATGCCGATCACAAACGTCTACCGGGGAAATCACCATCACCAGACTCCGATTAGGCTACTGCTGCCTAAGCACGCAGCTGTGGGGCCTACACGAGACCGGAAACTACGAAGATTGTTTCGTTCAGGAAACCGTGCGCCACTTCCTCCTGGAGTGCCCTGCCCACATGGACCTTCAGGATCAACTCAGCCGGATGTGAGCCCAAAACAACCGGACTTTCGATCTCCGCATCACACTGAGTCAACCCAGATGCATAGACATCGTCTACAAGTATGCTGACGATGTTCAGTCCCTGGTTCATGGTCCTCCTGCTCATCAACTTGCCCTCTGTCAATCTATTGAGTCACTTTCCTCCGACCTCCGCTGTTGGATGTCCTCGAATCGCCTTTCTCTTAACTCTGCAAAAACTCAGCTGATCTGGTTTTGGCACTCGCCAGCAACTCCTCAAGCTTGATTATGCAACTCTCGCCAAGCGGTTTCCGCTCTTCTCTTTCTCCACCAGTGTTCGTGACTTGGGTGTCACTAGATCTTGACAGTACTCTTTCGTTTGCTAACCACATCTCAAGCCTCTCTCGGTCTAGTTTTTATTATCTAAGACGTCTTCGTGCTATCCGGCGTTCTGTTCCTTTCTCCACTTTCACCTCCATGGTTCATGCCTTTATCTGCTCACGCATTGATTACTGTAATTCATTACTCATTGGTCTGCCGAAATCTCGTCTGTCTCCACTCCAATCGGTGTTGAACGCAGCTGCTCGCTTGATTGCCCGTCTTCCACGCTACTCTCATATCTCGACTTTTATGTCTGAGGAATTGCACTGGCTTCCTCTCCCCGCGCGTATCCAGTTCAAAATTATTTTCCTTACCTCTCGAGCGTTCCAGGGCAAAGCTCCTCGTTATCTTTGTGATCTTATCTGTCGACCTCTGTCGGTTGCATCTGGCCGTCCTCTCCGTTCTTTAGTCCGACATGACCTCTAGGTCCCTCGGACCCGGACTTCTATGGCTCAACACCGTGCCCGTCTCTTTGGAATGATTTTTCTCCTATGACTCGTTCTCAGTTTCTAACTGGGGGCATTTCTGCTACTTCTCGCTATCTTAAGATTTTTCTTTTCTCACGGAGCTATTCGCACTGGGAGCGCCTCTGATTTGGTTGCACTGCGAGAGGCGCTTTATAAATGCATAAATACAATACAATACAATACAATACAATACAATACAAGTGGCTGGAGGTTTCCGGAAGAAGAAAATAGTCCCGGCTAACCTTTGTGGTTTAATACCAAAATGAAGCAGATGATCCCCTAAACTAACGGGGGAGGGCTCACCAGCTCCAGTGATGAAACAGAAGAAGACAAACAAGAGATAATCAAGCCACAAAGGAGACCGAAGAAGAAGAACGACAAGAAGAGACTCGACCAGACCAAAAACATTAGATAACTGATTTTGCCATACAAATAATAACTAATTCACAGTGACAACTGAGTAACAATATCTCTTACTGCATATTCCAAACCCTAACGACATTTGCCCAATGAACTGCAACCAAGACGGCCCGGGGGAAGGGGAGAAAGCCGTCTCTCCTGAGCGAGCATTGGAAAAGTCATACCTCCAGTCTTCCCACTAGGGTTTTCTGGTTGGGTAGACGCCGACAGCACACGCATCTTGGACCCAATTCCCTGCCACATACATGTATACCCTGTATGTACGTCTGAGTTGACGCCAGTCATCGTTGATATGAAAGAGTCGGTAAATAACTGCTATCGAAAATAGAAAAGAGAATAACTTCGTCGTTGACACTGCTTCACGTGTACTTCGCTCGCAAGAGTCTCGCTGACTCGCTTGCTCGCTCGCTTGAGTCTCGCACACTCGCTTGAGTCTAGCCAGCTCGCTGGAATCTCGCTCATTCGCTGGAGTCTCGCTCGCTGGAGTTTCGCTCGCTTGCTGGAGTCTCGCTCGCTTAGCTGGAGTCTCGTTCGCTCGCTAGAGCCTCGCTCTCTGGAGTCTCGCTCACTCACTGTAAAATCGCTAACTCGTTGGATTCTTGCTCGCTCGCAGGAGTCTCGCTCACTCGCTGGAGCCTCGCTCGCTCGCTGTAAAATCGCTCACTCGCTGGAGTCTCGCTCACTCGCTGTAAAATCGCTCACGCGCTGGAGTCTCGCTCACTCGCTGGAGCCTCGCTAGCTGTATAATCGCTCACTCGCTGGAGTTTCGCTCACTCGCTGGAGCCTCGCTAGCTATATAATCGCTCACTCGCTGGAGTTTCGCTCACTCGCTGGACCTTCTTTCGCTTGTCGTATTATATAGAGCTTCGTTGGAGTTTCGTTTGTCGGTAAACGTTCACTGGTCGTCAACATAATTTTAGCAGCTCTAGTCGTGAATATTCTAGGCCACAAAGGTTAGACCGAACCCACATAAAATAAATAAATTAACGACGTCCTTAGATTATGTCACTTCACTATGAGTTTTGACTTGAGGCTTCCCTAATATACAATCAACTTGAAATTCGTGTCACTTCCGTGTCACTGCTGCGACGAATTTCAGACAACACTATCTTTAGGTCGATCAATTAGCTTCTACTAGGCCAAACAACAGGGACGTCATTTGGGGGAAGGGGCACCCCTCCCCGATTTTGGAGAGAAAAAAAGAAAAAGATGTAAAACGAAAGGAGGAAGAAGAAAGGGGTAAAAAAATGGAAAAAGACTCATTTACAGCCCTGGCTTACAGTTTTGCACATGTAGACAAGTACAAACATATAGGCAGCGATCCCGAGGGGCAATGGGACAAGACCCCCACACCTTTAACAGTGGAGGAAACAGTGTACTGTTGCCCCTACGTGTTGACAAAAAATTGGTCGCGCTTGAGTGCGAAAAAAAATTCACCTGTTTTTGCCCCCTCCCTGAAAAAACTGAAATGACGTCCCTGCCAAACAACTGCATATAAATTATTCAGTGCACAAATAATGAGACATCACGACAACAACTCAATGTCGATTGGAATAGCAGCTGGAGGTAAATTATTTTTGTTTTGTGTTCGCTATTGGACCGTAGCAAATGCCGCCAATCAAGCATTAGATTACCTAATGTTCATGACTTTCTATTGATTTTAGCTTCCATTCTCAATTAGAGAAATGCTAGCGCACGTTAGGGTTATTACTAATTTATATCTTACTGCTCATTTATGGTGCGTATGCTATAGAATTCAGTGAGATGCCGATCAAATGGACTATAGTAGGGCCTAAGCTGTTCTAGTCAACGTTGTTCTGTGCGTTTTCCACAACAATGCATGCTCTCCATTACCATTACGACCATTACTATAGAGTAATGATCGATACTGGAGAGCGTGTATTGTCGAGGCCTCAAGGACATCTCCCTCCCTCTCTTTCCTCTTTCCTGTTTCCAATGCTAGTCCGATAAAATTTCTCTTCTGGGAATACCTCTGTTACTCTCCGTTTCTTAGTCGCCTTACCCATTCGGATACCCAGTTATCTCCATCTACATTTTCCCTCTGCTTCCCGTTATATTTAAAATATTCTAAGCCCATTATCATCAGCATTAGCACTATTTGCTACGCCAGGCAGCTCCATCGTTCGCCCACGAATACTCAATTTGTGAGATAGGTAATAAAACGCCGCCATGTTCGGCAGCGTCCGCTTGGCTTCTGTTGTCACGACTCATAATGCATTTTGACAAATTGTCATTTACGAACCACGCTTGACGAATGGTTTGGACATTAACCTGTAGGAGTTTTATTTTTTAAAGAAGTTTTTTGGTTTTGTGGGAGTTTGAATCCAGACGGAAACACCGAATTCAGACTGCAATTTTGAGTTGGTCTACCTATGACTAGTAGACTGTTTTTTGGGAGGGGAAACAAAGTAGTGGTAACACTCATGGCCAGGAGAGCATAAGGTACGCGGATCGATTCCTGTAACCCCCATCTAGGGCGGCGCCTTGCATGGCTGCCAAACCGTGTGTTTAATTAAGATATTGATTGTACTTTCATGTTTCAATGTAATCTTATTACGTCTGTCGGTTTGAAATAATAAAGAATATTATATATTATTATTATTATTATTATTATTATTATTATTATTATTATTATTATTATTATTATTATTATTATTATTATTATTATTATTATTACTATTATTATTATTATTATTATTATTATTATTATTATTATTATTATTATTATTATTATTATTATTATTATTATTATTATTATTTCCGTTTGGACAGTTTCAGTCTCAGATAAATTTGCCGCTTGTGACGGCATTTTATTATTAATATTCTTTATTGAAAAACCAAAAGCGAACCGCACATTGGTGAACAAGTATAAAATTTGAATATAAAACATAGAAGTAATAGGCCTAATTAAGAATATAATAATATTTGAAAAAGAGTATAAATAAAAAAAATATTACTAATAACACTGTCAAAAGAATCATAATAATAGAGAAATTTTAAATTATAACTTATCTAAAATGGAGAAGGAGAATAGCAAAAGTTTTACTAATTAAAAAACATCAAAAAGCATCCTAAATAATTAAGATTTTTCTAATCAGATAATCAGAATGGGGTAAAGTAAGATTATGGCCTCTAGGGTGCGACAGATATCCTGTTAATTTAATATCCTGTTAATATGTTAGTACGGGTTTCCATGTGGACCGTTTAAATTTGCAACAAACCAAACTTAAGCTACCGGTATGCGTGAAATAGTTATAGTTATATTCCTACAAATTAAACTCATGTCAAATTATGAATGTCATCTTCGAATGCCATCTTGAAGAATTATGGACCATTAGGCCTATATATCCATTTGAACAAGACAGACATTTAACTAAAGCATTTAAACATAGGATTGTTCTCAAGTGTAAATTTCCATGTAAATTTCCATGTAAAAGAACTACATGTAAGCTATATTTAGGTCTAAATAGACGATCTCCGATGTGAGCTGACTGGAAGCGTGTGGCCAGAGAGCTTTTGTGACAGTCATATCGCTCATTTGAACTGACATTTGCAGTTGAATTCATTGTAATCAGATCCAGCTGGGTCTGCATCGTGCGCAGGTAATCATAAAGACCTCCAATTCCAATGAAAAATTAAGCGTTATGTATAAGGTTCCCGCATACGATTCCGTTTATATGGAATTTCTGATGATGACTACTTGGAAATACACTGCTTAGATATCGTACGTGGGGCGTGGTGGCTCAGTGGTAAGTTCGGCGCCTTGTGACCGGAGGGTTGCAGGTTCGAATCCCACTCTAGCCGCTGCGTACGGACCTTGGGCAAGTCCTTCACTCGCAATTGCTCGTGGCGCTTCGGCGTGAAAATTCCGGCACAGTATCAAATGCTGTAGTCGGGAGCGCCTCTGAGTAGTAGTAGACTTCGAGAGGCGCTATAGAAATATCCGGAATAAATAAATAAATAAATAAAGGCGGTGATTTGGATGCACAGTCGGGGAGGCAGGTACAAAATTGGTGATCTAAATGCAAAATCAGTGGGGGTATGCACAAGTCGGTAAGCAAGGACCATTCAACGAGGCAGAGTGCAGAGTTACTGTCATTCACTTTAAACAGCTTCTAAAACATTTTGTTCCATGCGTATGATGCGTTATCAACCTTGCATGCCACCTTAGTAGATAAAACACATTCGCATACACAGACAAATAGCGACTTACAACGTGCTTCAAATGAGTGCAAAGAGGATAACAAACACCGGGAAAATGTACTGCCAACACATATACCAATATTTCATTTATAAATGTGTTGTCAAAATTAATAAGCTTACCCCAATATCGTTTTAAAGCATTGCAATACAATACCTTATAAATGTATTGTCAATACTAATATCCCAATATCGTTTTAAAGGCACTACAATAACAACACCTTATAAATGTATTGTCAATACTAATACCCCAATATTGTTTTTTAAAAGGACTACAATACCAACACTTTATAAATTTATTGTTAATATTAATACCAATATCGTTTAAAAGGTATTGCAATACCAAAACTTTCACCAATAGTCTTTCGTAAGTAAGTTAACCTTTATTGCAAACTAAGCACGCACACATAATATAGGCCCTAAAAGTAACAAGCAGTAATGAAGTATAATCTACGTAGGCCTACCATACTTCACCAAGAAAAGTACCACAGTGCTCCTTGCCACTTCTCATGATGTAAGAATACCATAATTTCAAATATGTGCTGTTTAGAGAAGTGCAGAGCCTATAAGATTTCTCCAAACTGTGCTCAACTGAAGCAGAGCTTGTAGGCCTACTAAAAGGTCAAAATTACTGTTTCGTCGCCACAGTAAGCGTTGGAAGGAAGCAATCAGACCCAAATCCTTCTCCCACTGCAAAGCACCTATAGCCCACAACAATGTACTGCGTAAGCTCTACAGTTTGGCTAGAAAATTTCTTTCGCAATGAATTTAGGCTTGATGTGTAAGTTATCACAAAAGTCTATAAATTTGAATGCAGTGTAGAGACTTTCAAGAATTCGTTGCGTCAGCATGACAGAAGTATATAGGCTGTTGCACAGTCAAAGGTTCGTGTAGATCGAAGATTTGGAATTGGAAATGACCCAGGTTCTTATCACACAGCCGCATTGCAGACCAATGAAGACGGCAGCTGCTGGACGGTAGCAAGAAAACGGCAACGGCCATCAGAAAATTGACGCGTGCAGTTGGAGGTAGACACATCGCACTAAATCCATCGCAAATCCATGGGCTGGATGAATAATCGGGCTAACCAGGCGGACGACCGAAAAAGTGGAGTACCTCAGAAAATTCTTCATTGTAGATGGCTCTATAAATATAGGCCTATATACAGAGCGCCGTAACTGTGCATTTAACGTAAGAATCGTTCCACGACGTTTCGGCCAGGAAGGCCACCCAAATGTTAACCGTAGCAATACCTGTAAAGTTACAATTGTTCAAGTATTGTAATACGATTCATCTAAATTGGTTTCTCGACAACGACTTCTTGTAGGTCTACTTCGACCGCTGGACTTTCGGCTAGTTTATTTTTCCGCACGGACAAATGAACCAGCGTGTAGACGAACTCCAAAACCTCGACCAGGGTCATGATGCTTATTCCAAGCCAGAGACTGAGACCTCCACCAATCAGACCCATTAGCTTATCAGTTGTAAGTGAAGGAACATCTTTCAGCACCAACGAGTTATAGCCTTCGAAAAATATGTTCAGCTGAAGGAAGTTTTTATCAATAAGATCAACATTTTCCAGTTGGCGGAGAATCTCGGACAAATTATTATTACGGTAGTAATGACTGATCATGCGCTTATAAATATCAAATTTCGATCCATAGCTGGAGCTGGTAGCGATCATATCCTCTGCGAAGACGAGTTGAGTGGAAACGTGTGGCCAGGGAGCTGACGATATGGTCAAATCATAAGACATTTCATCACAACGATTCTTGCACTCGTTGTCACAAATGTCCGGATTTAGACGGTTTGTCTGGCTGCACAGAATATCCCTTATGCCTTTATTGATGGATGATAACGAAGTGTTCACAAGCAGACTGAGATTTCCACAGACGGTTCCGTTGGCCTGGTGCTGCTGTTCGGGGGTGAATTGAAAGGCGCTGCTCAGACATCCGCACTGATCGAAGACCTGCTGCTGCAAACAAACATCAATGCACAAATCTCTGGTATAGAGAAGTTTCTTTTCAGTAACATCTGTCTTAGACTGAATATACATTTGATTCGTGCAATCGCTGTATGGACTTGGAAGTCGAGATCTAATGACGGGCGACAGTCGAATGTTGTTCTCTGTTCCAGGCCCAGCAGATATGGCCATTTTTAAATTCGGTTGTGTCCCAGGCGCATGAATGGCAACCAGGGCCCCAGTTGCTTGCGGTCTGATGATGCTCGCTTGATATCCCAATTGCAACACATCTGAAAAGTTGTCAATATATAAAACGAGAGCGAGACCTCGAATGCTTTCCTTATATTCCTCAGGAACACTCAACGTGCGACAAGCATAGTAGTTTGGATCCCAGTGGTACTTACGAGTGGGCTCGTAAGTTTTGGGTTTAATTTCTCGCTACTGCCAATTATAAACTCTATGGATTTTAATCAGTTGATCATCGGACGTAAAATTTCCGGAGACTATAGGAAAGTTTGATAAATATCCGGTTTTTGAGTAAAGATACGCAAAAACATCGTTATAGTCTTCATCCGACAAATCTGTGTTTCTGTGAAATTCTTCCAAGGTATAAATTTGTCTCGCCTCTATCAACGCATTCGTGTAATTCGGCCAACTGATCTTTTCCGCCATAGATTCGAAGTCGTGGGTGGGATAAAGATTGCAGACGGTGACATCAGGAAACAGCGGTCGTTCGCGGCTTTCTTCGATCAGAGTATCAACTGGCCAAGTGAAGTATTTCATGAAGACTATCGATAATTGCCAGAGGAGAATGGACAGACTTGTGACAACTGCCGTCGACCACAACACTCGATGAATCCTAGTTCTCGCTTTAAGAATCCGCGAGATCCCTTTCACAGAGATGTTCTCGACAAATCTTAAGAACTCTTGTTTTATGTGAACCAGATCTGTAGACATTTTAGCTCATGAGTGTCGTTTACCAATTTAAAAACTAACAGTTTACTAGCCGTCGATCACGGGAACTTACAGTAGGCCTACGATGCACGTTGAATTCGTCTTTGTACCTAGCACGAGCTGTATACAATCCTACATTTACGATAATATCGAAAGAGACTATTTCCGGACGTTACAAGCGTAATTTATGCTAGTCCATGTTATAAAATAATTTGGTATTATCATGGATTCGTTGCATATTCCGCACACACTTAATATCAGACACTACCATGACTGAAGCCTTCGTAGCAGCAATTGCTATAGAACCTTCGTTTTAGACTGCACTTATGTATACCGCAGTTGACTACATATGGACCGTGGATCGTATTGTTTCAGTGGTAGCATGAACGAGCATGCATCATCGATCGACCTGCTCGTTCTTCGACGAATTTAAACACTGGGACAATGAGCCATACATTTCGGAAACAATAGAACGCCTTTTTGTAAAGAACACTGGTAGCAGGATCACACGTTTGGACATGGGCGTCCGGAGGGGGTCAAGGGGGCATTTGCCCCTCCTGAATTTTGAAAATTGTCTCGTTTTCTGTGTTCATGAATACCTATTCTATGCAAACACATCGTTTCCCCCCCCCCTTAGAAAAGTTTGCGCCTTAGAAAACGTTTGCCCGCTAGAAAAATTTTGCCCCCCGAGAAAAATTCCTGCACGCGCCTAGGCATTTGGAGTCGTTTAAAAATTAATTAGGGCGGTCTGCGCTGTTGATTATGGCACGAGAACACTCACTTTGCTTTCATCAATAGGGGCCAAATTACAATTATAATTAATCCTTTATTTTTAATATATTTGTTATTTTTTAATATATTTCTTTATTTTAAATATATTTGTAAGTGCAAACTGAACTGCTTCATACTGAACCGCATTCCAGACTGGGAAAACGTTGCTGCAACTTGAGACACAGTCAATGCCTCCGGTATTTAGATGTAGTTTTGCATTGTCGACATAGGCCCAAGCATAATCTGTGTACACTGCCTTTGGCGCGGAAGAAGGAAGGTATTGAAAAGTGGTGTCGCGTGCTATGTTACGTCGTGTGCCCTGTTACGTCGTGTGCCCTGTTACGTCGTGTGCCCTGTTACGTCGCGTGCCCTGTTACGTCGAGTGCCCTGTTACGTCGTGTGCTCCCCAGGGCTGTAGTCGAGGGTTTACGCGGGTATACAGCGTGTGCTCACCTCTAGAGACCGTATACTTACCTCACAAAATATTTGCACTCACTTCTAATTAGTTTCGAAAAACTAACCGGTAGCGTATACTCACCTCTAACATTAGTTTCGGAAACTAACCGGTAGCGTGTACTCACCTCTAATTTTACCACTACAGTCCTGGACTGTGCTCTGTTTCGCCGTGCACCATAGTGCGACCGTACGTTACCTCCGGGAATAACGTACGCGTACCGTACGTACGTTATCGAAAAAAATAACGTACGCGTACCGTACGCGTACGGTAAAAATGCCACAAATTTACGTGATCGTTCACAAAGATCCTCAATATAACTAGTCTTATAAGGTACGCGGACCGTACGCGTACGTCAAAAATGATCAGTTTAGCTCTACAGTATTGGTCTCCCCGTACGCAGGCCTAGTTATTTACGAACGGTACCGAAATTTAGTATTACGAATAAAATCACCACTGGCACTGATCATCCTATAAAGTGTGCCGTAAAATCTTAATTATGTTCATATTATACATTAAACAGAATATTAGCAATTTTGAAAAGTTTGAAAGTAGAGATCATTGATCAGTGTTTAATCTAGTCCCCCTCTTCTGGGAGGGGAAACAAAATTAAGGTTTCTGGGGGGAGCAAAGAATTTACACAAGATTTTGTCTTCCATCTTCAAAAAGTCTGTGACTTTTCCAAATTTCATCATCTTCAAAAGTTGGATTTTCATAACTTTTCTACAGCAATTACTCTCTCAAAAAAGTTGATGACCTTTTTTTTAGGAAATCATCTCTCTGAGGGGGGAAACCATGGATCCACATGTATCCTGGGGGGGGGGAGGAATTTTCCTTCCCTAAAGGTATCTACATTGTAATATTGCCGGCCTCTGGGGGGAAACATCAATCCTGGGGGGAACTTTCCCCCCCCCAAAGACGTCTAGATTAATCACTGATCATTGATGTAATGGTTAACATTGTTTACGACCGTCAATCACCAACTATTATTGATTTTTCTTGTGCATAATGTTATGTATTTTATTTCCGTCATGAACAGATGTGAACGTACGGTTACGTACGGCATAATAACGTACGCGTACTGTACGTACGTTATAGAAAAAAATAACGTACGTACCGTACGTACGGTCGCACCTTGCCGTGCACCCTGTTACAACGTCATTTCCACACAACGTGAAAGTGAGAGCGTGGGCTGGGGCTTGCAATGTGTTATCTGCAGTGTAAGGATTGTTTCCTTCGCATACATTATGACGCAATAGACTGCAACTTTCCCACTGTTCTGATTAAAACCACAGTTCATCTGAGGCATCATCACCCAGGATAAGCCCCGCAAGGTGAGAGAAATATCAGGGAGAACAAAATATCGCGTGCAGCGTTTTGAAAAGTTTAGTGCTTCGAATGGTGTCCATTTAAATTTAGGAAAACGTATGGCTTATAGGAATTATTTACTTCACGATGTTTCCTTTAATCTATAAATAGCCAAACAACCCTATAATTAATGACAGAGATATCAGCAAGTGTCCGTAATGCGTGCAAAATATGTAGATCCCATACACGTACGTTTTCCCCTACTGTATATTCCCACGGCCCCAACAACACTTACAATCCGTAACGTAGGGCCTACAGTATGAGTAGACACAATGGGTAGGTTCTGTATCAGCATGAGTTGATATTTGTTCATAATTTTATAGTAGAGTGTTATGAGCTCAGTGAACTTGCAAGTTGATTCGTTGACTTATAATCTAATACTTAAGACGCAGATGAATGGGGTTATGTGGCTCTATTCACAGTGTGGAGTCACCTCTGCTGTTCTGGACCAATCTCCGTGAATTGGCTATAATTGCTCATCTTCTTCCTGCAGAGGTCTTATTTACTGGAGCTCGTAGAATCTCTGATATTTCCCTACAAATGAAGCTGAGCAAATGCTCAGGGTAAAACCTGCGGGCCGGGTCACTGAGAGAGAAAGACCTGTCAGCGGTGGAAGTCAATGCCGGGTCCAGACGTTTACAAAGCGGGGAATAATGAATTTTACTAATTATTCTTATTACTTCTCTTCGCATTTGCCCTGTTCTGCGTTTCTTGTGTCACACTAGGTCGCAACTTAAAACTCGTCTTTTTCACCTGCCTCTGTCTCAGCAGCCGAATTACATTCTCGATATTGAACTGACTGATACTAAATTTTGGTGAGTACGGTCGGTCGAATCCTTGTGCCTTAGACACCGGCGCTATAGAAGTTGCTAATAATTTATTATTATTGTCATAGTTTTTACTATCATCATCATTATCATCATCATCATCATCATCATCATCATCATCATCATCATCATCATCATCATCATCATCATCATCATCATCATCATCATCATCATCATCATCATCATCATCATCATCATCATCATCATCATCATCATCATCATCATCATCATCATCATCATCATCATCATCAGCATCATCATCATCATCATCATCATCATCATCATCATCATCATCATCATCATCATCATCATCATCATCATCATTGCCGTTGTAGTGTTACTATCATTATATCTTTGTACGTGTAAATGTCTGTTGGGTTTTTGTTGATGGGCAGTCGGAGAAAAGTATTTGTAACTAGTAACTTCTATCGCGTCAGTGGGTGTCTAATGCACCAGGGATCAATCGATGGCACGACCCGACTCCATCGTGCCAAGAAGTTAGGCCTAAGGGAGTCGGGTTAGTACTTGGATGGAATTTCGTTGTTGGAACACCACGTCAGCCCAACCACTCAACCCCCATTCTTTAGGGATCGGGAACTCAATACTGATGAATACGATGAAAGTTGGGAGCTTAAATAAAAGGTATTCTTTAGCTCAGGCATGGGCAGCTTCTTTTGGAAGAGGGCCGCGTTAGGATTTTAAGGCAGCTCAGGGCCATATGCCAATCGTGGGCTAATTTTTGCAGATTCATTTTGCCCAAGAAAATAAGGACAACATTAATTTTATTCAAACTAACTAGGCCTATTGCGATATAAGAAACTTAACCGTTATGGTTAAATTTAAGTTAAAGTAAAGGAAGATAATTTTTACGATGAAAACTTAATTATCTTAAAACCTATAGTCTTACACAACAATAAATACAAAATATGTTTTAAATTTCTTCAGTAAAACTGCTATTCTTTACAATGTATCCATTTGCTTGGTGTGCTATATTTAATTATTAATGTGAGATCTGACACTTCTTCTCACGACACAAATCCGGAATGGTTGCTTTAGTGTTCGAAGTGGAAATTCCAAGTTCGTTGGAAAGATTATCATATGTTAGTCTGCATCTGTTTTTGCATTTTGTTAGTTTTAACTTTGAGAAGAACTGTTCACAAATATAGGTGCTTGGATGCAGTGCAGCCATTTTCAGGGCATGAAATCTATGTGAAGATGGCTTCTAAAGTTTCGAACCTACCAACTCTGTGGTATTGTTTCATGCAGAGAGTAATTACTTTGATTATTAAGTAGTGAACTAGTTGACTAGATTAGAGGCTGCAGGATTCTTAATAAATAAGAAACAGACGTCTTAATGGCGGCCTACGTACAGAAATCCAGACATTCATGTAGGGCCGGATAAAAGGCTCCCAAGTGCCATGTACAATGCTAATATAAAGGACATGTCAAGGGTCGGTCCAAAGGTCCTCATGGGCTGGATCCGGCCCGCGGGCCGTATGTTGCCCAACCCTGCTTTAGCTGAATTACTGTAATCATAATATTATTAGCTCCTCAGCCGAAACCCAGAATCACGCATGAATCAGAACAATATCATAATTAAGTATAATTACTTTACTCTTTTAATTTCTGTGTGTATATATAATATGCACATGTGTCATATATATGTATGTATATATATATATATATATATATATAAATATATATATATATATATAAATAAATATATATATATATATATAATAACATCCATGCTGCGCACACACAGACGCATATACATGTGCATATTATATTGTATATATATCCATCGTGCGTTTCATATTCTGCTTGTCATTCGATACAGATAATCAACGCCTTTCTCTGTCTGTTAGTGCCTTTCTTGATCGCTGTCTCTTTGCTTGTTAAGTATATTTTGTATCTCTGATTCAGTCTCTCTGTCTGTCTGTCTCTCTATCTCACTGAATATATATATATATCTCTCTCTCTTTATCTCTTTCCTTCTATCACTTTGTCTTCCGCGGCTCATCTTCCATTCCACTTCATCGTCGACCGTGCATCAGTCCGGGTGTTGTTCTCAGCCCACCTGAAACGCCCATTAACCGGTTTCGACGGAGGGAGAGAATAACACAGGTACCGGAGAGACCAGATCCCTTCACACATCGCAGTCGTCCCTTTCGATGTAGGATCCTCTCTCAGGAGGACAGGTCTCGAACCAGAGCCACAGAACTCAGACACTATCACGCACAACCGGGCGACTTTGGTCCCTTCTATGACACGTTTAATCTGTTTGCAGTGAAGCGTGCTTGGCATGGTATATTAGTATGGTATATTTAATATGCCATACTAACATATCATGCTAATATACCATACTAATATATATTAATATGGTAGATTAGTATGGTATGTCAGTATGGTATATTAGTATGGTATATTAGTATGGTATGTTAGTATGGTATATTAGTATGGTATATTATACGGTATATGGTGGAGTGAAAAAATGATTTTTAAATATATGAATTCTAATAGTGGGCAAAAGATGCAACTTAGGTAGAGTAAGAAACACACCAAATATTTTAAATTTCAAATGACATCTTCTGCCCTCTACCGTCGATGCAATATTTCAACGTGATTAACCTAATATCACAATGGATGTCATCCAATCTCCTCTGCCTTAACCTTTCCAAAGCAGAATTCATAATCCTAGGCCTTCCTGATCATATCAAGAAAAGCCCTAACCCTTCCATACACCCATCGACTAACTCATCGCTTCTTAACTTTCACATCGGACCACCCCGTCCATTACTTGTGATCCACAACTCTCCTTCTCTAACCACATCTCCAACCTCTCGCGCTCCTGCTTCAGGCACATGTGTGACCTCCGTCGCACACGGCCCAAGATCGACCTTAAAACTTCCTCTACAATTGTTACCTCTATTGTTCATTGATTATAGCAATTCCCTCTTCCTCAACCTTGGATCCACCCAAATCAAGCGTCTGCAACTTATCCAAAAGTCACTAGCCAGGCTGTCACGAGAATGCCCAAACATCATCATATCACTCCCATCCTCAAATCACAACATTGGCTAAAAATCCCAGAGTGAATCCACTTCAAAGTCCTATCACTAACCTATAACTCCCTACAATATATCCAGCCCAAGTACCTCCGTGGTCTCTTCACCATCCAGACAACCCGCTCCACCCGATCCTCCTCCTATTTCAGTCTTTCTCGATCTCCGGTCACTACTCATATCAAGTTCTCCAACCCAGCCATATCGAAAAGAGCACCACGCCTCTGGAACGATCTCCCTCTTGAACTCCGCAGATTCTTGGTTCCTCCATCATCATTCCAACCCGTCCTCCATCCCTATCCTCATGTTCCTCTATCTATCTCAGGGCTTTCCACTCCAAACTGAAGTCTCACCTTTTCAAGTAGGGCCTACTCCTACCCTGACTCATTTGATCATCTGCCTTCTAATTCTCCTCGCCGTAAATAACACCCGCCTTCACAGCTGCTCTGCCTCCTCTCTTGATCTGCCCCACCCCCGGACCACTTGGATTACTCTCCAGAAAACCCCCTCAACACTCACAGTCGTATGCTGGCGCATCCTCCTTGAGCAGGGCTTCGGTACTTCTTTCGTTCTCTCCTCATTTTCTTCCTTTCAGCAATGTCGCTGCATTCATTAGGCATTACAATCATAGGCGTAATTTGTCGGGGGAACGAGGGTAACCGTACCCCACCCCACTTTTTGGGCTGGGGTACCGTACCTCCCACTTTATGAACAATGCTAATCAATATTTTATTATTTTGCCTTCCCAGAGATCGCAGTCAATGCCCTGCTTCCTGCATATAAGAAATTGGTACCCCCCACACACATTTTAGACCAAAGTTACGCCACTGGTTACAATTATATAATCCTGTAACACACCAGAGGCGATTTCCGCAACTGATTTGAACGTATATTTCATGAATTGTAACCGTTCGAAGACAGTCAGTTGAAGAAAATGAAAAATAATGCATCACATTGACGTTATTCAAAGAATTTTACATGGTAAATATTTTACCGCCGGTAGAGGGCAGAAGATGCAAAGCAAAATCAACAATATTTTGAGCATTATTTACACTCACATGCTGGCAACTTTCCATCGCTATTAGAAAACGTTTGCTTAAAAAATTTTTTTTGCCATTTTCACTCCACCCTAGTATATATATCGTATATTTTATGCTATATTAGGGTATGGTATGTTATATGATGTATTTATCTAGTAGGCCTATACGTGGTCGGAAACATTGATTTAAATGTTTCTCAGCCATTTATTTATTTTTCTTTCGTTTGTTTGTCAATCCGTCCCCCAATCCGCCCATCAATCCATTTAGTAAGTCAAGCAATTCATATAACGCCTTTTAAAGATGTCTGATAGGAAATATTCCCGGCCCTGTCGGCAAAAGATGCGGGGGCTGAAGAGAAAAGGTGGGAGCAATCGGTTGATGAATCGACAGACTTCAATGTTCTAAGTCATATAAATATATATTGTATATATATAATATTATATAAATACACATATATACATTATAACATACAATATTATGTCATGAATATAAATTTATGTATAAAAATAGGCTATATCATAATGGCTTGGGAAGCATTGCTTCCTGTGGGCTGGTTAGCGCATGCGTATTGAACACCTGTGGACGCCATATCACGAACGAGCGCAACTCACGAAGTAATCTGACAACAGATGGCGAGAGATGAATTTGAATTTGTGCGGTCGACAGTTGGCGCATATATACATACATACATATATATGTATATATATATATATATACAAAACAACGTGTGCATTATTTGGCTAATATTATATATACATCAATATAGGCTATGTATTCACATTTTGTAGGCTGAGGTGTCGCATGGTGTATATATAGAGGCTTGTAACACGAATTTCGCTCAGTCGAAGACAAACCAATGCCCGCTTCTTCGAAAAAGGTAAGTCCGAAGACATATTTATACCACTGCCAAATAGGAGGCAAAACACGAACGCGCCTCAGTAGGTAGCCTATCTAGAATGAGCGGCATATGAATCTTGCCTGGTATTACTCTACATGTTTTGCGTCAAATTAAGAAGCGCAGAAGTTAGACAGGTCTACGATCGTGTAAGTTAGTGTTTCGAAGCTATGCTTATCAAATGTCATGTTTATGATAATTTAGTTACTTTATTGAGATAGGGATTAGAATAAGCAAGTCAGTTGCAAGCGACATTAGATTAAGCCCTAGTCATATATAGCGGCGCAATAATGACAGAAATCTACAAAGTGTGTCTGGAGTTTACCTCCGGAATTTTACTCAAACTGATGTGAAAGTATTCTCTTCAGTCAAGAGCGACGAAGGAAAAAAATAGACTATAGCTGCAATTGTAATAGCCTATAGGTAAGGTAATTTTCTACAAAAATGTAACAAATGTTACACGTTAGATGACTATTCCTAGTTCAGCGTATACTGCTCTGTTTTGACAATGAACAGCTTGGCAACGAGCTGTAAATCTGATGAAGCATGCACAGGTTTTAAAGCAGGAAATCGGTGTTAAACTGAAGAAACCTTACGCTCACTACATCTGCAGGGCTGCAACTCGGATTTGAGCGACACATTTGAGCTGCGTCGTTTTCAAGCCACTCGACAGACGCAGGTTTTTCAGTAAGAAGGCAACGAAAAGGGAATCTGCACATGTAGTAGGCTATATTATTAATATCGAGTGCTCCAATTTTGCTACATGTGCTAACTGAGGCAGAGATTAGACGAAAGCGAGGGGTATATAGCGTCAGAAGAATCAACATAAAAGGTATCCAAAGGAACTTAATTTCTTGTTGACGTCGATTTTCCTCATTTTAACTCAGCACTTTGACCTTTACTTACCTTACATTGCCTTATTTAACCTTATGTTACCATACTTATCATACTTACTTACCTTACTGACATTACCTCACCTTACCGTACCTTATTTTACCCACAGTTTGATTTGAACTCCTGCATTTAAAACGGAGTCCAGCGTGAAAAGAGTATAACTGATCCTGGACCGGCAGTGCAATCTCTTCTCGAAACACGTATTACCTGTGTTCCTATGTCGTTGATTAAGTAAACCGATCCGACCAGTATATCATCGCCACTTGTTCGTATCCCAGCGGACAGGTGGCGCTGGTCTTGTATCAAACCCGACTTATTAGCTGCTTGCACTCCGTTAACAGGAAGCTGACACTCCGTACATATAGAGTACATATGAAGGTATTCTCGTTTCGTCCGGGTCGAGATCTGATTGCTCTTAGTGTTGATTGTTGGCGCGTATCTTCGCACATCGGTAACTGATGCTGTATGCAGATGGATCCGGCAGACCGTTCGCTGAGCGCAATTAAACCGAGGAAGGGGGAGAGCCGTGATAGAACGATGGCAGTAAACAATTTCGAAAGTGGAATAAAAATTGGACATATTTCAAAGGAGGAATAAGGGCTGTTTAGTGTGTGTTTATCAAGACATTGTTAATATTGCAGTTTAAGTGTCTAACAAGCGCTGCACCTCTGACTATCTAACTGACCTCAACAAGGGCGATTTAAAATAATTGTCAAATGTGTAAGATCCACGAAGTCAAATGGGACAGTAGGTAAATGTAATGGTAGACTGTTCCTAGAGGAACTAGAGGAACTAGAAGGCACTATAAGCTCAGAATTGACCTGCGGAAGTGTTCAAGCGCAGCACCTGCATATCTCCATGGGTCGTAAAGCGCAACGATCGCCAATCCAGCTGACTCGAGACTAGAACACAAAGCTCCAGTCGGGATATTTGAGTCACGTGTCAGCATGATGATCTCGAATGCATTGCGATCTATAACATGAAGACAGTGAAGAGTTTCTCGCATATACATGTATTTTATTATATGAGAGTATTTCGACTTGTTGGCTCGAGCAGCACAGTTAAAGACGGACTGGATCCAGTGCAAAAGAACTTTCTTAGCAGGCCGGCAAGTATAGAATTGCAACAATATAGCTCCACGACGAATGAGTTCAGGTCATTGTAGCGATGAATGACACACTGCGCCGTGACACACTGATCCTTATCCGGTGGCAGCAGGGTCTGCAAAAGTGTTTCACATGGTCAGCCAGTGATGGGCTTCCATCCAAAAGTATGCCCAGGATAAGGTCGACAAACTGTTGATTCCAGTCAGGGAATGACGATGTAATCGATTCCTTGTAAATTTCTTACCCCGGCCGCAGAAGATTTGAAGGCCCAGAAATCTTTGGAGTTGAAATAAAAATCTCGAAGGCTTCGGTTCAAACGTCGTATTCCACATGCTACATACTACAACTACGAATTCTCGCATGTAGAATAATATTAATTGGAATCACTGACAACCACTTACACTCTATTAGAAAAGCTACAGCGAACTAGGCTTATATGCACAGTAATAATAAAAAATGGAGCGTTTCACATTGATTTCTCTTATCAATCAATCAATGGAGCATTTACATAGCGCTTCTTCAAAGAAACTATGCAGAGGCGCTCCCAGCCCAACCCCGGCGAAAGAGAACAGTCTTAAGAGCAGAGAAGACAGCGGTGGATGAGTCTCGAAGAAGAGACCGCAGCTCAGGAGGAAGCTCATTCCAAATTGTGGGTCCAACGACGGAGAAAGCGCGCTGCTGCAGACCTCTCTGTTCCTCTGTTCGCATGCACCGCTACGGTGCATGCGAACAGAGGAACAGAGAGGTCACCACGGTTGGCAGAGCAAAGAAAGCGATGACCAGTTGGCCAGATGGAACAGAGGCACGAGAACAGAGCTCGAACAGATAGGAGGGAGCACGGCCAATCTGACATTGCCAGACAATGGAGACATCCCGGTAGACAATGCGTTGCGAGAGTGGTAACCAGTGGAGGACATCTCGCATGTATTCAGACATGGCCAAATTTAAGAATGCGCATGACGAAGCGCGCAGCGGAACGCAGTACGCGTTCGAGGCAGTTCAGTCGAGTGAGGGAAAGCCCAATATAGAGGGAGCAGCAGTAGTCAAGCCGACAGGTAATGAACGCATGAACGAGAGTAGCAGCAGATTGGAGGGAAAGAGAGCGAAACCACGCGAAGCTGCCGCAGCTGAAAGTAGCAAGCGCTACTTATAGGGGCCTAATAATCAAAATTAAGATTTATTATTTATTAAGTTAACCAAGTTAAAATAGTATTCAAAATTAATAATTAGTATTGTTATTCTTATTTAAAGACTAATACTATAAGTAATAAGTTACTTTACGTGTGTGACTCTGCGCAGAAATGATGTTACTCTGTCGTGCTGTTGCGGACTTCTCACGAGTCATGCCGTTCGTCTGTGTCCTCATGACGAGTTTTGTCGTTCTCATGCCGACAAAAGCCTTTCCCGTACCGGACTTCTTGCGACCTGCAGGGTACCCTACTTACGAGGCGAGGGCTCGACGCGAGGGTCACGGACAGCAAGAGCTGAACGATTTCAACATCGATAACGGTATACTTATCAGTCTCTCATCTGATCCAATCCGATTTAAAATAATCCGATTTAACTATGATTCTCTAGGTTAGTCCGATCTAGTGTAATGTAATCAAGTCCATTCTATTCGGCCCTAATCTGATCATTTATTCCAAACTAAATCGGTTTGATTTCCACTGTTCTGGTCTGTAGGTCGACCCCAAAGCTAACTTCAAATCCATAAGAGCATGGGCACTGGCGTAAACTTGTCCAAAATATGGGAGAGATTTGATTATTCATTCTACACTTCTTGCACTGAGTGTACAGTCCATCTCAATTATTGGGGGCACGTGCCCCGGCTCCCCCTCGAGTCTACGCCTATGAGCATGGCCGTCCGCACGAATTTGTAGGGAGGGGATTTTTGTAGGGGGCAAAATTTTTATTTTTGTAAAATATTTCCAAAATCCAATGGGACAAATGCCTCCTTAACCCCCTCAGGACGCCCATGCCAGGAAAGCAAGCTCATATCAGGAAGCCAGTACCTTATTTACAATAACTGGTTATGACTTCCCTATTCTAGGTAATAGCCTGACACCAACCAACAATAATAAACAACTAATATGCCAGATGAATGGTGGGCTTAATCCGCATCAAAAGAATCACAGAAAATTAAGCGCAAGTTCATATCAGCTGATACCAGTTGAATGGTAGGCCTAATCTGCCTCAAGAATAGCATAATATAGCTCTAGAAGCCAGTGCTAGCTCGTATCAGGAAGCCAGTACAATACAGTTGTCAGTGGCGCCGCCAGACGCCAAAACGTGTACGCAAAGTCGCAAACATCCGCAGCACAGATATATACAAGTAAAGGCTCAGGCTGTAGGCCTAGAGTGTAACCATAGAACTACTAACAATAGCATATTGTCATTATTGTGCGGTGCACAGTGTACTTTTACTAATACATTTTTTGCCGTCCAGTAATTCTTAAACCTTAATTATTTCGCACATTTAGATTCATATATTTACATTAGAGGTTAAAATTTTGAGGTTCTTATTAGTGTCATTAATATTTTTACTACTGCTACTGCTACTGCTACTGCTACTGCTTCAGCTACTGCTACTGCTGCTACTACTACTACTACTACTACTACTACTACTACTACTACTACTACTACTACTACTACTGCTACTACTACTACTACTACTACTACTACTACTACTACTACTACTACTACTACTACTACTACTACTACTACTACTACTACTACTGCTACTACATCGTTTTAAAGGAATGGCTTTAGAAACAGCTTTTGTGTTTGGTAGGTTATAACTTTCGTGGAAAGGTATTTTAAGGAATGTCTTTCGAACCTATAGCTTAATGGAAAGTCAACTACTACTTTTATTATCATTATTATTAAATCATTACTATTATTATTGTTATTGCTTTGTATCCATTTCTTTCCTGACATTCTATCGTCTTACTTTACTTGATAAATTACCTAATCCTATTATGTTACCTTATACCTCATGTTACCTTCGTGTGCAGATAGCGGTGTGGTGCTGCGCAACTACCTGTCGGATTTCTACGATTCTCCTCCAACAGAGGCACAGCAGAGACACGGCAGTCTTCTGACGCCTGCCGAATTGTCCCTCGCATCGGCACTAATCGGTCAGCATAGATATACAAGTAACTGAGAGCTGACCTTAAGCTGACCTCATCTGACCTCCACTGATCATAACTGACATAGACTGACGTCAGCTGACCTTTAGTTTAGTTCATAACTGACACTGACTGACGTCAGCTGACCTTTAGTTTAGTTCATAACTGACACTGACTGACGTCAGCTGACCTTTAGTTTAGTTCATAACTGACACTGACTGACGTCAGCTGACCTTTAGTTTAGTTCATAACTGACACTGACTGACGTCAGCTGACCTTTAGTTTAGTTCATAACTGACATTGACTGACGTCAGCTGACCTTTAGTTTAGTTCATAACTGACACTGACTGACGTCAGCTGACCTTTAGTTTAGTTCATAACTGACACTGACTGACGTCAGCTGACCTTTAGTTTAGTTCATAACTGACATAGACTGACGTCAGCTGACCTTTAGTTTAGTTCATAACTGACACTGACTGACGTCAGCTGACCTTTAGTTTAGTTCATAACTGACACTGACTGACGTCAGCTGACCTTTAGTTTAGTTCATAACTGACATTGACTGACGTCAGCTGACCTTTAGGTTAGTTCATTTAGTCCATGAGGTATACGTACATACACATACGTAGCTATGCGGTAGGTACGTATGTACCGTACGTATTACCTGGCTCTGTATACACTACAGCCGGATAAAGATGAGATATATTACCTCATCTATTTCTGATTGCTCGTCCTCGTAGTCTGTCTTTCAGTCTCACGGACCTCGTCCATCTCGGTTGAATTGGACAGAAATCCAATGGATCGTGATTATTTTTCGAAAGCCAGTTTGCTTACAAGTGACCAGATGCATCGTGCATTATGATCGCGGCGCTATAGAAGTTCCAGATTAGATTAGATTAGATCATATTAGATTAGGTTAGATTAGCGCCTCTGGAAATCTAACAAAGGCGCAAACAGTACTATATATGTACTAGAGTTATTTGCCCGTCATATTATGACGGCAGTGTATGTATATAGGCCTATATGTAGGGCCTATCGTTGGTTAAAATGCTCTGATCGCCGTCGTCAAGACCGCAGTACTGACGTCACAAACGGTTTCTTTTTCACAATAGAACAGAAACCGTTTGTGACGTAGCGTTTATCGACAGACACACGCTCTATGGATATTATATGTATACTATAGATAATTTATATATGAGGGCAGATATTGAAAGATGCGATTTTAATGGTGTGATCTAAGATGACGAAATATGTTATCACTGGTTATCTGTAGGCGCCGATAAGCGAGGATCACTTTCTGCCTCTCAGCTGGCAAAGCTGCTGCAGGAGTTAAAGCCAAAGTCCAGCGCAGATGAGGATGGAGTCAAGCTGGACAGTCTGCGATTCGGAAGACGACGATGACGCTGGTGTTGCTGAGAAGATGCTCAGGATATGGAGACAGGGAAAGAGATGTTTCTGCTGATGACAGAGTCACCTTCTGCAACAACACACGATACACATAAATTGCCATAATCCCGCGGAAATGAATTTCTCCGAAGTCCTGAAAGTTTTCAAGGAGATTCCTACACGTCGACTATTTCTAAAACGTCACATTGGAATTAAACAAAAGTTACGGACATTCAGCCGAAGTCACAGGAAGATGACTCAACGAAACACTTCTTAGTTCTTTCCAAAAGTCAGCCTAATTGATCTACTGTCTTAAAACGAAAGGAACTCATATGGAAATAATCGGAAAAGACTAGAAAATAGGTCTTTCCCTCCAGTAGGCCTAACAATGACTCGTAAATTTACATAGGTGCAAGCGAATAAATTAAACTTCAGAAGAGCTGAAAATCCGAGTTTCCTGACGATTTCATTTTATATGCACAGAAACTTCAACGATAAGGCCTACTACTCAGTGTTAATAGAGATTTATGGCTGTCAGGGCCGTTGACTTCCATTTTACATTATTGACTTTCGATTAAGCTAGGTTCTAAACACATTCCTTAAAATACAACACCTTTCCACGAAAGTTATAATTAACCTACCAAACACAAAAGATGTTTCTAAAGCCATGCCTTTAAAAAGATGTTGCTAAAGCCATGCCTTTAAAAAGATGTTGCTAAAGCTATGCCTTAAAATACAACGCCATTCCATGAAAGTTATAATTAACGTATACCAAACACAAAAGATGTTTCGAAATAGCAGTGAGGCAAAACTCAGGTGTTTAAAAATCTCTAACCCTTACAGTTAATATCAGTGTTGTTACAAATTTCCCCAAGAAGAACAATTGCGGTTGTGATCGGTTTGCGTGCTCTAGTATAGGCTCTTAAGTGACGGGGAACCTGTAAGCCTTTCTCAGTGTATAATAGTATGAACCAGCGGGTTGGGCATTCCCTCTTCGCTATACCATGCTACACGTAGGCCTCCAGTTTAACTGTGAGGGTGAGTTAAGTAAGCACGACCCCTATACTTCCCCGATTTTACCTTACGGATGGTTTATTTAGTGGAAATGATTTCTTTCTGTCCTTGGCCAGCGTTCATTCACAGTTGCCGGTCCCTCGATAGGCGTAATTTGTGGGGGGGGGGTACGAGGGGTACCCGTACCCCCCACTTTTTGGACTGTGGGTACCGTACCCCCACTTTTTGAACAATGCCAATCAATATTTTATTATTGTACCTTCCCAGAGATCGCAGTATATATCAGCCTTGCTTCGTGCATGTAAAAAAAATTGTTACCTCCCCCCACTTTTTAGACCAAAGTCTATAACCCCTGGAGCTTGTTCTAGTTGTGTTATGTTATATTCTCTTCCCCATCCATGGGGCTTCAGGCCATCTCTTTGCTGACGATGTCCAGGCTTATGTCCATGGGCCTCCTTCCTCTCAACTTCTTCTTGTTCAGCGCATCGAAGCTCTTTCTCGTGATCTTCATACCTGGATGTCTTGCAATCGCCTCTCCCTCAATTCGTCAAAAACCCAGTTTATCTGGTTTGGCACTCCTCAGCAACTTAAAAAACTCGACTTTGCTGTGCTGTCTCAAAGGTTTCCGCTTTTCACTTTCTCGTCTAGCGTTCGTGATCTAGGAGTGACCCTTGACAATTCTCTCACCTTTACTGAACACATTTCCAAACTCACTCGCACTTCCTATTTTCACCTAAGGCGCCTTAGAGCTATCCGTCGCTCTCTGTCATCTCCAATTTTCACTTCAATTGTCCATGCATTTGTCTGCTCTAGACTTGACTACTGCAATTCCCTCCTCATTGGTCTTCCCAAAGTCCGTCTTGCTCCTCTTCAGTCCGTTCTCAATGCTGCTGCTAGATTAATTGCCCGTCTTCCTCGATTCTCTCATATCACCACCTTTATGGCAGAAGAACTCCACTGGCTCCCGCTTTCTGCCCGCATCCAATTTAAGGTCCTCATCCTTGTCTCTAAGGCTCAGCTTGGTTTCGCTCCAAAATATTTATGTGACTTATTTCATCGCCCTCACTCTGCGGCTTCTCTTCGTCCTCTTCGTTCATCTGACCGTTTGGACCTCCTCGTTCCCCGTGTCAGGACTTCACTGGCTCAATCTAGGTCGTTTGCTTCCATTGGCCCTGCTCTTTGGAATGGGCTTCCTCCGTTTGTTCGTTCTTCTATTCTCTCAGGTAGCGTCTCTTCCTCTTTTACCTTTCTTAAAACTTGCTTTTTCTCTCGGGGTCTATCGCACTGGGAGCGCTTCTGAATGGCCCTCCCGCTAGAAGCGCTTTATAAATATCCGAATACAATACAATACAATACAATGTGAGCTTTGGTGTTCAATAAACGAATATTCCTTCATTATGACAATAACAGATAATAATTATCATCGTGACGTCATCACTTGGCGGTGTAAGTCGAAATTTTCATACTTGGCGTAAATTATATAAATTCTCCAGCTTATGTAGGCGTTAGAGTTGGATTTCTATATTTATTATTAAGTCAACATCTCGTGATTTCGAAGACTTTGTCCGTCTAAGCCGAATCGCCCAGGATTCAGGACAGTTTGGTTCGAAATATTTTCTTATCATCATCAGCGATCATCGCGCCCTTCAAAATTTCGCCAAGTCGTGTTTATGGCCTATGACGTCATCATTGCCATGACAACGCATTGTCTCTTATAGGCCTAGGCCGAGCGTAAATGCTAACTTTAGTTCCGTTTGGATAAAATTCTTGTTGCTTGAAATAATTTATTACATTAATAGGAAGCATAGTAAGGGGGAAACGGGGCGTATACGTATATGCTGGGCAAAATTTGTCATTCATCGGATGCGCCAATCATCGTCATGGTCTTAGGCCTTCTCCTTGCCCTGGATCCGGCCAGCCACCGGCAGAGATTTTGTCACCTTCCTCTACAGCAGACCCTGAAAATCACCTATCGATCCTACCGCAGCCAGATTTGGACGGACAACGCATTATTGTACCCATAGGCGAAATTTACGGGAGGTACGAGAGGTATCCGTACCTCCACTTTTTGGACTGGAGGGTACCATTCCCCCACTTTTCATGCCCATTGTTTTTGTCCATTATTATTTTATCTGAGGAAGCCCTCAAGATTCAAAACAATTACCGAGCATTATCATCACTTTCATTGTTATTATTATTGTTATTGCTATTATTATTATTATTATTATTATTATTATTATTATTATTATTATTATTATTATTATTATTATTATTATTATTATTATTATTATTATTATTATTATTATTAATGTTATTGTTATTATTGCTATTTTATTATTATTATTATTTTTTTCCCTGGGGTACATATAATCAGTATGAGAATTGTAGAAAAAAGACTGGGAGGTTGGACCTTGATTCATGTGGAGTTTGGGTGTGAAATGAAGACTTTACTATGGGGTCCTAAGAAAGACTAGGGGGGTTGAACCCCCAACCCCCCGACAATTCTCACTCTGCATATAATCCCTCAGGAGTCTAAAAAATTAGGCTAGGAGCTGTTGTTGAATGTCTGAAAAATCAGGCCTCGTCCTCCGCAACATCAGTTGTAGCGCTGGATGCAGTTGGAAAAGCGCTGAATGAGGAAAGTGATATTATTATTATTATTATTATTATTATTATTATTATTATTATTATTATTATTATTATTATTATTATTATTATTATCATTATTATTATTATTATTATTATTATTATTATTATTATTATTATTATTATTATTATTATTATTATTATTATTATTATTATTATTATTATTATTATAATCATCATCATCAATTACATAGCATTATCATCAGTGCGATCACCACCATAATCACTCTCATTGTCATTATTATTATTTTCGCTATTGTTATTATTATTATTATTATTATTATTATTATCATCATCATCATCATCATCATCATCATCATCATCATCATCATCATCATCATCATCATCATCATCATCATCATCATCATCATCATCATCATCATCATCATCATCATCATCATCATCATCATCATTATTAAGCCTGTAATTATTATTATGCTTGTAATAAAAACGATGCCATTATAATTATTTAACAGTCGCGAAGCTGAAATAATGCGATTTGGTACCCCCACTTTCTAGACCAAAGTTACGTCTCTGATTGTACCTTCAGTATCTTGCACCCGGTCGCGAGGCGCGCTCGTCAAAAGAATTCATTGGTCGGCAAAAGCATCGTGCGCCGCCCTTTTGGGTGAACTCGTAGAGGTTGTCGTAAGGAAACCAGATGACACTGGGAAATGGTCGGACCTCTTAGCCTTTGAAGTATGCATTCTGGCCAAGCGAAAAAGAGGGAAGTCAAACGCAAGCTAACGAGGACAATTACCTCTTGAATTATGAAATGGCGTTCGAAAGGACCGGCAAGCGATACAGACGACGATGAAAATAAGCCTACGCCAGGTGGTACAGGACCGATGAAACGTGACTTGGCAAAATACATTGCATCAGCAGTAGTCAGCAATCTGGAAGATCGTAATTACAGAGGGACGCGGTGGTGTAGCTGCTTAGGTCGGTGCCTTGTAACGGCAGGGTCGCAGGTTCGAATCCACCTCAAGGCACTGCGTAGCGACCCAAGTGCTTCTGAATCGTTGCTTCGGTCTTATCGACTGTCTACGAAATACGGCACTCTAATCTCCAGTATTTATTTACGAGGTTGCCATTCGCCTTATCTGCAGCGATGACGAACCAGCTTCTGACACTCCTGAGACGATAGCTGGACTATCGTCTCAGCTTCGCCAGCCAGCTCCGTCGGACAGGATACCAATCTGTGATCCAAAGCTTATTGCTCCGTTGAGGATTTCAGAGCGCTCGATCGTCGAGGCCATATCTTCGTTTACGGCAGGCTCGGCAGCTGGTCCAGGCGGTATCACTCCACACTACCTCAAAGATTTAGCTTCGGTTGGAGTCGATTGTAAAGTCATTCACCACCTGAGCGTATTGTCAATCTGACGTTCGAAGGCAGCCTACTGGTCGAAATTAACGAAACCATATAAAGGGCCTGATTTTGCTTTGAAGAAAAAGACGGAGGCATCAGACCAATCGCGGTCGCATACACGTTGCGACGCCTAGCAGCTAAATGCGCGGATATCCACGCTGTTACCAGATTGTCTCCTCTCCTCGGCCCTATATCTAACTAGAGGTTAGCAACTTAGCATACGAGGAGGCGCCGAAGCAGCAGGACACGCAACCCGCCGCTGGGTCACCTCGATGCCGACAGATGGAGTTCTGGTATTCTTTAGTGAAGATAGTTCTTTAATTAAGATGTGTTCTTTATTTGTGTTCTTTAGTTAAGAGAATTCTTTAGTTTAAATGAGTTCTTTAGTTAATTTAGCTCTCTAATTTAGAAGTGTTCTTTAGTTAAGATAGTTCTTTAGTTTAGACATGTACTTTAGTTGAGATAGTTCTTTAGGTTAGCTCTAGATCGTTCTTTAGTTCAGATGTGTTACTTAGTTAAGATAGTTCTTTAGTTAGATATGTTTTTTTTAGTTAAGACAGTTTTTTTAGTTTACATGTGTTCTTTAGTTAAGATTTGTTCTTTGGTTTAGATGTGTTCTTTAGTTAAAATACTTCATTAGTTTAGATGTGTTCTTTAGTTAAGATAGTTCTTTAGCTAAGTTGTATTCCTTAGTTAAGATAGTTATTTAGTTAAGATGAGTTCTTTAAGTAAAGATTGTTCTTTTGTTTTGATTTGTTCCATTGTCAAGCTGTGTTTTTTAGTTTGGATGCGTTCTTTAGTTAGCCTAGTTCTTTAGGTAAGATGTGTTCTTTAGTAATGTTCTTTAGTTTAGATGTGTTCTTTAGTTAAGATTGTTCTTTAGTTTTGATGTGTTTTTTAGTCAAGATTGTTCTTTAGTTTTGATGTGTTCTTTAGTTAAGATAGTTCTTAATTTTAGATGTGTTCCTTAGTTAATATAGTTCTTTAGTCAAGATTGATCTTTAGTTAAGATAGTTCTTTAGTTGATACGTGTTTTAGTTAAGCTAGTTCTTTAGGTAAGATGTGTTCTTTAGTAATGTTCTTTAGTTTAGATGTGTTCTTTAGTTAAGATTGTTCTTTAGTTTAGATGTGTTCTTTAGTTAAGATTGTTCTTTAATCTGGATGTATTCTTTGGTTAAGATTGTTCTTTATTTTAGATGTGTTCTTTAGTTAATATAGTTCTTTAGTCAAGATTGATCTTTAGTTAAGATAGTTCTTTAGTTTATATGTGTTTTAGTAACATAACATAACATAACATATCGTTTATTGGTCCCCAAAAAAAAGAACTGCAGATATCACATTTTTTCATAGGCTGTAACAACAGTCAACAAACTCTAAACAATCAACTCAATATAACAAACAGAAATAATATTAATTCTTAAATAAATCAGTTCCTATTCAGGTTAAGACGGAAAACTCTGTTTGTTTAGGATAATATAATAAATCAAAGTAGAGAAGAAATATGCAAGAAGTAGTCTTCGAGATATAGGGAGTAGGATCTCAATGGGATGCTCAGAAGGGAAAAATTCCCGCTGGGTAGAGCACCCCTAGTTCGGTAATTAATAACGATGGTAGGGTCATAATTAGTACTTCTTTGCTATTAATGTTGAGCCATGCTAGTCAGGACCAATAAACAACAATTAGCCACTAAAGGGAAGTTCTAGATCTGACAATGAGGAGACTGAGATGCCCTCCGAGAGCAGCCATTTCCTGAGATGGTTTTTGAACAAACTGAGGGTTGGAAGAAGTTTGATCCTTTTGGGCAAAAGGTTCCAAAACAAGGGGCCCCTGCATATTATTGTAAATTTACGAGTATTTGTTCTGGCATATACATGCCTCATGTCTGTGGCAGTACGTGTGTTGTGGGAATGAACCAGGGAATTGGTGGTAAAGAGAGACTCATATTCATGTGGTAGTGCTTTGTTCGTGGAGCGGTACATAAAGATACTGACTTGGTAAACTAATATTTGGTCAAGATTTAGGAGTCCTAGTTGGGGGAAAAGACCTTCCGTGTGAGCTAACCAGTGGGATCTTGTAATTATGCGAACGATTCTTTTCTGTAATATCTTAAGCTTATAAAGTCTGGTGGCATAATTCGAGGCCCAAACCATAGCACAGTAGTTTAAGTATGGGTAGATCATTGTGTAGTAGAGGGTTATTAGAATGCTAGGTTGAATCAGGTGAGAAATTCTTTTTATAACTCCTATGTTTTTTGCAATTTTATGAGAAATATGCTCAATGTGGGTATTCCAGGTTAAGTATTGGTCTAAGTAGACTCCAAGAAATTTTGCAGAGGACACTTGGGGAATTTCAACCTGGTCAATTATAAGTTTTTGGGGTGGATGAGGAGCCTTCTTTTTGTGTGAGGAAAATAGAATATAATTAGTTTTGGTCAGATTTAACGATAGCTTGTTTGCATTAAACCAGTCATATAGCAATTTTAGTTCATTATTTAGTATTCTAAATAGCTCAAGGTAAGAGCTATGAGAAAAAAAGACATTAGAGTCATCAGCAAACAAAACAAAATGTGATACAGAAGAGGCCCTTGGGAGGTCGTTGATGTAAATTAGGAATAACAAAGGGCCTAGGATCGATCCCTGTGGTACCCCAAATTCAATTAGTTTAAAAGTTGAGTAAGTCCCATTACATTTAACTTGTTGAAAGCGAGCAGTTAGATAGTTTTCGAACCAAGCAAGTGGAAGGCCCCTGATTCCATAGTTACAAAGTTTCTTGAGTAGTATATAATGGTCTACAGTATCGAAGGCCTTGGATAAATCTAAGAATAATCCTATAGAAAATTCATTATGATCTATTGCCTGGGTTATTCTGTTATGAATGTTGATTAAAGGCAGATCTGTTGAGTGTCCAGGTCTAAAGCCATGCTGGAAAGGATAGAGAATATTGTGTTTTATTACAAAGTCATTAAGGCGTTGGTATACTACTTTTTCTAGCAGTTTAGCAAAGAAGGGTAGGATAGAAATCGGTCTGTAATTATTCAGTTCTTCTCTATTTCCCTGTTTAAAGATAGGAGTTACAGTAGCTATTTTCATCTGTGATGGGATAATGCCTGTTTTCAAGGAGCAGTTAAATATATGGGCTAATGGAGTTGAGATTAATGATAGGTTAGGACTAATAATAGTGGGATCCAGAAGGTCAGGGCCAGTGCTATGTGAAAGTTTCATTGTGGCATTAATTGAAAGGAGTTCTTCTGGGCAGGTTGGATAAAGAGCAAGGGAGGAAGAAGAGGAGGGAGGAAGATAATCTTTGTAAGTAGCGTTAGTATATGTGTTTTAGTTAATATATATATATATATGATAATTCCTTAGTTTAGACGTGTTCGTTAGTTAAGATGTGTCCTTTAGTTAAGATATGTTCTTTTGGTGAGCTGTGTTCGTTCTTTGGTTCAGATAGTTCTTCAGTTTAGATGTGTTCTTTATATAGGCTAAGATGGATCTTTAGTTTGCATGCGTTCTTTAGTTTAGATAGTTATTTAGCTAAGATGTGCTTTTTAGTTAGGATAGTTTTTTTAGTTAAGACGTTTCTTTAGTTAAGATTGTTCTTTAGTGCAGCTGTGTTCTTTATTTAAGATAGTCCTTTTGTCTGGATGTGTTCTGTAGTTAGATAGTTTTTTTAGTTAAGCTGTGTACTTTTAGATGTGTTCTTTAGTTAAAATATTTCCTTAGTTATGTTGTGTTGTTTGGTTAAGATAGTTCCTTAGTTTTGATGTGTTCTTTAGTTAAGTTAGTTCTGTAGTTAAGATCTTTTATTTAGTTAATATTTGTTCTTTAGTTAAGATGGTTCTTTAGTAAGGTGTCTTCTGTAGTTAAGATATGTTCGTTATTTAAGATGTGTTCTTTAGTTACAATTGTCCTTTAATTTGGATGTGTTCTTTAGTTTAGATGGTTTTTAAATTTTGATTTGTTCTTTAGTTAAGATGAGTGCAGTGTTTTAGTTGTCCAAAAACAACTGGGGGGGTCAAAAATTTGCAGATTACCAAATCACATAGTCACATAGACCAAACACCAGTTTTTTGTAGTAAAGTAACCCCCCCCCAACGTATTTTCAGTAATTAGCTGAGGGGGTTAGAAAGAGAACTAGGGGGTTGAACTCCCCCAACCCCCCGACAACTAAAACACTGGATGAGTGCTTTTGTTAAGTCTGATGTTATCCTTAGTTAGGTAGTACTTTAGTTTAGATGTGTTCTTTAGTTAAGTAGTTCTTTAGTTTAGATGTTTAGAGACCGAGATTATGTAAGGGGAAGCTTTGTATGAAAAAGAACAATAAAATTGCCGTTATGGAGGTAAGTTCATCAGCGCTTCCTGATCAGTTACCATGGCAGGTTTTATGTCCGAAATGGTCTCCATGCGAAAAGCGAAAGTGGAGAAGAAATTGGTACTCCACCCCCATTTTTTAGACCAAAGTTACGCCTCTGGATCCCTCCATCTGTAACTCTGTACCTCCTCATGTTCGCAACGCTCTGATCGAAACCGTCTTTCGCTATAGACTGAAACTTGCCTCTTCCAGTCTACAAATAGATCTTAATATAGTTTCTTGGCTTCAATGTGCACTTCTGAACTTTATAAGGAGGGCACTATCAAATTATGGTTGTATTGTATTGTATTGTATTGTATTGTATTGTATTGTACTGTATTGTATTGTATTGTATTGTATTGTATTGTATTGTATTGCATTGTATTGTATTGTATAGTTGTATAGCCTTTTCCCACATGCGAATGAAAATTTTAAAATACATTGACCGCAACCCCGCCTGGCGACTACAAGCACAACCGATGACGGCGCTGCGCTACCTGGCGACTAAAAGTTCCTTCGTTGTCATAGCAATTATATCGACGCCATTGCGACACAGACATTTCAGGTTTTAGGGTAACGAGTTTTCTTAAGGGAGTTGATACGTCTATTGATACGTCGATGGCAGCAGCCGTTTCTAGGGGCTCCGAGGGGCCTTTCGAGTACACAGCAACGGGGGTCCTAGGCCAACAACGCAACACGATGCTTGGCAACGAACTTCACCTTCGTGTAAGTAAAACACCACAAGATGGCCGAAGGTTTCTAGTGGCGATCTGTGCATGTTAAAATCGAAACGTAAAGTTGTGGAGACAGTTCTTGTACAGCACCCTCCCAGAAGTATTTACTAAGTTCAGCGTTTCCAGCGAAAATTTTGGTTTTATGCTGTACTATACTTTCTAAGATTTCCTGCGAATATAGATACACAAGATGGCAGGCATCTTATCAGATTATTATTGAGGGTTTCATTATGCTATGGAGTGCTTGAATGTTGTAGTTGCACCATGAAAGACTTGATTGCACTGTATGTTAATTAATTTAGTGTATTGTGCATATACTTTTGCAGGCCTTTTCGTTCATGGAGGCTAATTAAACCACATCTCCCACCACCGACACCAGTGGTGAACGTGATGATTTGAAACTGATGATAAGAACCATAACTCCTCATCCTAAGGCACCACTGCAGATAAAAAAAATTATAATTTGCAATTATCTTAATTGTTGTAGTTCTGGTGATGGTGATGATTTTTGTGAAGATAATGATGATAATGATGATGATAATTGCTGTGGTGATGATGATAGTGACTTTGATGATGATAAAGACTGGTATTAGTGCTACTGTTGCAATGATGATGATTGTGGTTGTAGTAGGGGTGGTGTTGTTCATAATGATGATGACAATGGTGATGATGATTATGTTTTAGGATGAACTGGGCAAGTCCAAGAAGCGGGGATATGTCTATTATCCGGGGCCATCATTTCTCTACGGTCGAGCAAATCCACAAAGAAATATTGGGGTGGCTGAAAGTAGGGTACCATCTAGTCATCATTGTTATCATTATCATCATCATCATCATCGTCATCGTCATCGTCATCGTCATCGTCATCATCATCATCATCATCATCATCATCATCATCATCATCATCATCATCATCATCCTTCTCTTCAACTTTATCATCATAATCATCATCATCATCATTACCACCGTTTCCACTGCCACCATCACCTCCTCTCCCTGTGCTGCCACCACCACTTCTTGTACTAATACCACAACCGCTACCACTCCGGCTGCCATCACAGCCACTACTACAACCACCATCCAAATATTTATCACAAAACATCAGTGAATAACAATTTATTGCACAACAACTACAATAAATAAATTAAAAAACAAATTACAGTTAATAAATAAGTTACAATTAATAAATAAATAAAAAATTTTTAAAGCTCTGAGATGGAATGACTCGGTACCAGCAGCCTCAACGGCAAAGGGTCTGTCTTTCGAGGGTACAGGGACAAAGGATCTTTCAAACGCCCCCCGTGATTTTGTCCGTCTCAACCGAGGAGCCGTCGATGCCGGTCTGACCACCTCTCGCGAACAGTCTGACTTTCGGGCAACGAATGACTTCCGTCGCCAACCCAAGTCAAAGAACACCCAAGCGGATGTGCTCACCCAAAGACGCCTCCCTGCAGACATGGTTTATGGACGCCCTGTCAGGTTACATTATTATTATTACAACAGTTTTATATAGCATCCCTTCAAGGTCGCCTACGTTATGGCATTCGCCCAAAATGGTGCCCCCCCATAGGAGTCTGTTTAATCTAATTTAATCCTACCTAATGATTAATTTACAAAAAAGCATTACTCAATGGTTGCTTGCAAGTGACACTGGTTAAAAATCTTAATCTCTTTAAGAAGCCAAATTAAGCATATTACATTAATTAGGTGTTATTCTACTGGATTTATTTTGGTGCAATTTACCTTAACTGAATTTTTGTTAAATTTGTTAAGTAATCATACTGTAGTAAATGAAACTTCACCCTTCTTATCATTACCATTATGATTATTATTTCTTCGTGGAAAATGTGATCTGTCAGGGAGATAAACAAATACTCAGGAGAAAATAGTGTATGGATCAGCTTAACATTATCAAACGATAGAATGGTTATTTCTAGAAATTCAGGCCTTGTCCCAAGACCATTCTGAGAAGTACTCAAATTATTTATTACTGTTTATTTATTACCCTAGTTACCTTACTTTACTTCAATAACCTTAAATTACCTTAATTCCAGTATTTCAAGATTCAAGGATGCAGTAACATAAATTACCCTTCTACGTTTCCTTACCTACCTACCTTGATCACTGAAACTAATCTTGTTTCGATTACCATTCTTATCTGAATCACCATACCTAAGTGACCTAAGGTCTGTACTATTGTGAATTTCTGTTACCTTTTCATTACCTTTACTTCTCTTACCTTGTTTTACCTGTATACAGGCCATCAACTCCAATCCATCAGTTGATCGAACACAGATATCAGGACGAATGGGTCGAACACCAGCGTGCCATTCAGCTATCTAGAGCCAAGAAAGCACAGGTCCAGGTACTGTCTTACTTACGTACTCACCCAGTTTCACTCTGACAGTCACTCTTTCTCACTCAATCTCTTCCACTCATGTCCCCATACTTTCTCACTCTTTCTCACTCACACTGTTCTCACTGTCATTCACTAAATCTGTCACTCGATCTCTCTTACTTTCTCACTGACTAACTCTCTCACTCTCACTCAAAGTGACTTCCTCCTACTGCATTGGAAGATGGTGTGACTGAATTGGAAAGAGAACATGACTCCATAGAAGAACTGTAACTTGCGTCTGTCACATACGCGGACTGAACAGATTGACTGAATTTGGGCACATAATCAGTGTAATAAATAAATAAATAAAATAAATTGTGCCAATTGTCTTTGGCTTTTGCTGTGTGACTTCCATAGAAGCTGCCCCCTGGTGCCTATCGTGAGAACCACACGTCACAGCTGCGTAACTGCCTGTCATCAACGCAGCCAAGCGAACAACGTCCACTCTGGCAGATTTCTCGCTTCAGCAAATCTGTAAGAATTCATTGAACTCCCAGTTTTCATATTTAACCATGCTTGATTGCTTATCAGTATAAGGTTCGTTGCCTGGACCTAATCTGATATAATGCTATCATAGATTTATATAGCGCCTCTGCTAGAGAAACGCATTATCTTATGCCTTAAGCTTGAAAAGCATCATATAAATAGCCACCTGCACCCTTTTGAGTTTCTCCAGGTGTAAGGTGAGTAAAGTTGGTAATCATAATCGTAATAATCATAAACTCCACATTTCTAAAGCGCTACTATAAAGCTAAGTGCAAAGCACCAGCTTATTCACAAGCGCTGCTATTTAAGTAACAAGTAGACTTACCCACAAATACGTTTGATTACTAAAATTTCTTAATCATGTACTCTATTCTAAACGTTATGTAAGTCACAGACTACTCTAGTCAATGTATGATCTCTTCTAGTGAGAATATTATGTCTATGCAAATGTTTTTATGTTTATACAATATATTGATTGTATTTAATCTATACTATTTGTAAGCTAATCTGTTCTATAATTCATCTAATCAAATCTACTTGTGATCTATCTTCTCATCAGAATCTAATTTATTTTAATTACCATCTATTCTGTTCTCTTTATGGCCTATATTGTAATCATATAATCTATTCTAATGGAAATTGTGTCTATGCTAAGCAGATTTGATTTGACCTATGCTAATTATGAACTCTTATTTTAATTTCTAATCATTACCTAAAATTTTCTATTCTTCTCTGTATTCTAATCAGAATCTATTATATAATCTATTTTAACAATGAACTATAATCATATGTAGTTCTTAGTTCATATCTGATCATATAATTTATGCTTGTCATAATTTTCCTATTCTGTTTTAACCTATATTCTATTCATAATATGACCTATGCTAATCATGCTCTAATCTGTTATTGTATTGATCTTCCCATAGGCCCAGGGTGAGCTTGACACTTTTCGCAGTCCACAAGAACGCCAAAGAGCCTGGAAGCAGTACACAGCCACTCGAAGCCAAACTATGGCAAATCCAGTCTACTAGGCTAAGGGTGTCGGCATGGAAGCAAGGGGCCGTGACCTCACTGGGTCTCACTTTAACCCTAAAGATTACAATTTTTGTTTGCCTGAGCTTGGGTTTGGCTACAAGCATTGAAGTATTTTGGGGAAACTTAATGGATAAATGAAATTATTTTAAATTATGTAATCTGGAAAGTCGCCCACTTGAGCCTAAAAAGCTTTAAGAGAAGTGGATGTAAAATCGTGAAGAATAATCTCCAATCTAATCTATTCCAATCTAATTGGGTTCAATTGAATGACTTCCATAGTGCTGTTGTAGTGCATGAGTAAAAAGGGTCATCAACATTTTTTGGTAAGTTTATGTACTACGGTACTTTACTTACTTGTCCCTTCTGAACATACTACATGTCCTAAGTGACGGCTGCTATCACCAGCTAAACTTCATGCTGAAGAGGGTCATCTATAAAGGACGTCCACAAAATATGACGTATTTTGGATCCCTCACTTCCCCTTGTCTGCATTTGACCTAATCCTCTTGCCCTCCCCTTTGCGGACGTCCACACGCCAAAGCCAGTTTTTAATGTCCTCATCGTTTATTTACAATTATTCCACAGTTCCTGTGCACGTTTCAAGTGACAGTTTGGGCTTCATATGAGGATGTGCAGTAATAAAAGCCTCTTTATAGTCGCAGTAAAGTTTATGCCGTGCATGAGGCTTTAGACAATCACCTCACTGACCTTTTCGTCTTCTGGGGCAGGTTGAAAAAGGTGGTGTTTAAAAACTATCAAATAAACAAAATTTAGATATGGACATCTGCACTGGTCATAACCTCCTCACCGTTGTCTGCATTTTTGGATGACCCCTCCCTGCCCTCATTGCGGACGTCCTTTATGGATGACCCAGGTCTGCTCGCATCTCTGCATGTTGCTGAGGATCTGTAAAGAGATGCACTGTAACAATCAAGTAAAATCCATTGTGTAAACTTGATTAAGTTCACTGCATGACAAACAGTAACCTATTAAGCTAATCTATATATCAGATGTCGTTAATGATGAGAGAAATCAAGTTGAACCATCAAAAATAATTAGAAGTTTTCGAAATTCTTTACCTGTAAGACTTAAACCAAAAACTGAAGTTAAAGTTGATAGACGTCAAGTTGAACCATTCAAAACTAACTATTATTTTCCGAATTCTTTACCTGTAAGACTTGAAGTAAAAACTGAAGTTGTCAAAGAGAAGACTTAGTTTGTGCTCACAGTTTTTGTAATATTCCTTCTGATTGTTATCCTGTTTAACTGTGTGTTATTGAACAGATGTATTATTGATAGGACTTTTTAGACTAAATTTGCCATTGATAAGACTTAATTTGTAAAGGATTAAAAACTTTATAGTTGATAACCTACTCATATTGATTGAAAGCATAACTGATAACTGATCTGCAATGACTATAGACACTATTTTTGACTAGGTTAAATATTTTTAATGCATGTTGATAACCTGATTGTACTGTTGTGTGGCATTTTAATACTTAATTGCAATGATGAAGGCATATTAATATTGATTATGCATAATGAATATTCAGCAACTGTTGAGTTGCAAATTTTAAAATATATAATTATTGATAATTTGATTGTAATGTTTGATGGCATTTTTGATTGGTTTGTTGCAATGATTAAGGAGTTATTAATTAATGTTGATCAGGCTTAATGAATATTCATCAACTTTTGAAAATGCATATTAAGATAGGATATGACGTCATGGACCCTGATTTTTGTATAGCTACGATTGTGTTTATTGCATCGATGTTCTTATTCTCAATCCAATAGTATTAATCTTTGTCTTGCATAAGTTTCTTTTCGAGCAATTTTCTTTGTCTTACATAACTTGCACAGCAAGAAAAACGTGATGATCTTAGTTACTTTTCAAGCAATATTGTATATGAATTAGATCAGTATTAACTTACTTTTAAGCATTTGCATTTGACTTTGTGAAGTGAAACAGTTCAATATCTATGATTCAGGAATTGAAATATATGTCAAGGTTTGAACATTTGTAAAAATTGTTTTTCGAAATTAAATGAACTTTACTTTATGAAGGATTGTGGGAATTGCTTCATACTTGAATGCAGTGGCGTCAATAGAAGGGGTGGGTGAGGGATGTGGGCCGCACCGGGTGACACCTTTAGAGGGGGTGACACCAAAATGACAATATGTGTAAAAAATTTATAATTTCAGCAGAAATTTATTATTTTAAAATTAACAATAACAGATAACAACATAAACATTTTTCGTAAGCCCAGCTTATATGTACTGCATATAGGCCTACTCCGTGATCGATCGAGTCAGTCGATCAAGTTGATCGAAACTCGGTTAAGTCGAGTCGGTCGAAAAATCTTCGACTCGATCGACTTGCAAATCGAGTCGATCATATGTTTTGACAAGTCGAGTTGATCGTTTTTTCCTCGACTTGACTCGACTATGAAATATTTTTTCATGACCCACATGATGTGATGACGTAATGCTTTGTAAACGCACAGCTACCTGATTTGAAGTTCAGTGTAAATTATGAGCATTTTGGTGTCTTCGTACAGTGGAAGCTGCAGATACTTTTTTCACAGTTTTACGGTGAAAATGGAAAGATTAAGATGCGTTAAAATGCGCTAGTTTCAGAAAATTTCAGCTCTGTAGTCAGTTACGACGATCTTAAAACGTTCGAATGTCTGTATGTTAGGACAGGAGTGAATGCTTTGACTTTGGTCAAGAGCAGTGGCACGGAAAGTGTTTAAAAGTTGCGAGACCTAACCTATGCCATGTATACAGACCTAAGATGGATAGAATTATAAATTATATCCAATATAACCAGTAAGAATATTTTGTCATTTTTCAAAATCAGTGAAAAGTATATTATACTAGGCCTACATATACTGGCGTAAACTTGTCCAAAATATTGGGGGCCATGGGGTCTGGACCAGAGGTGCAAAAAACAAGTTTTTTCAAGATGAAAAGTTTTTGTTGTTTTTTTCTTTGTTTTTATGGTTTTGTTGTTTTGGTTGTTTTTAAGATTTTCCGATTTCGGATCATAAAAATCATGAAAAATGGCATGAACAAGAGCTCCAACTCAGTTTAATTCAGTTGCGATTTCCGAAAATTTAAAATCATTGAAACATGTTACTAAAATAACTTCTACAAAAACAAGAAATTTATTTTTTTAAACAAATTTTGTGGTTTTCTTTGTTTGTTGTTGTTTAAAACCAAATTCCAAGAAAAACGTTTTTCATCTCTGGTCTGGACAGAGTCAGCAGAGGCTTCCGGTGTTACGATAATGCGTATGGGGCGTTTTGTTTACATGTAAATTTATTGAGGATATTGAAGATAAAAATAAATCTTTATTTTCATTATGAATTTCTGGTAGTATTTCAGTTCTGTATCTCTGTTTTTCTGTTTCTGAAGAAATTTGTCTATATTGAAACATAATATTTTAATATTTGAAGACATTCTTCTCTCGATTTTTGGGGGCATTGCCCCGGCTCCTCAATTATTTGGGGGTACGTGCCCCGGCTGCCACCCCCAGTCTACGCCTAAACCTACATATTCATGAAATGAAACGCGTCTATACCACAATAAGTCAATAACTAATTTAGCAAGCATCAAATACAAAGCTCCAGCCAAAAGTTGTGTTAGCATGCTTCTGCCTCGGCGCTACAGAGCCAAAACTTGTGTGAGCATTAACACCTTTGTCGCCTTGGCCCCCGGGCCCCTGGCCACGAGATAAGCTTACAGTCCAAGTCGACCAAGTCGATCGTTTATTTGCGAAGTCGATCGAGTCGACGAGAGGTCGACAAAAATGATGCACCACCCTGCAAAAATTCCTGCGGACGCCCATGGGGTCTTGAACTAAAATATCACAGGCATTTGATTTTGTTCCAGTTTGCGCTTCGGTGTTTTCAGGATAGCATCTCAATAAAACACTTCCAATCAACTCATTGGAATGTCTATATCCACATTCCGTAAGGGTAAAGGGAACGTTGATATCATATGGTACAGTGAGCAAGATGTAACATAGCAAAGTACAGTGCCTATGAGAAGAGCAGTTCCTTAAGCCAATTCAGCAAAGTAACCACTGATATGGAGCGTTACCGACTTAATTGGAGAATTGGACTGACGGCGTGGCAATCAGGAATCCATCCATTAATCCATCCATCCAGTCATCCATCCATCCGTCCATACGTCCATCCGTCCATCCATCCATCCATCCATCCATCCATCCATCCATCCATCCATCCATCCACCCATCTATCCATCCATCCATCCATCCATCCATCCATCCATCCATCCATCCATCCACGCTAACTCCATCCATTCATTTTGCCCGATGGATGAAAGGCTTAGCTCTGCCTCTGGGAAATTGAGCCAAACGACATAAGAAAAATCGTCCTGCTTTAAAGTCGTATAAATATCCAACTAATCGAACGACCAAAGACGCACCGATGGACAAAGAGACAGCGACAGACGCGGAAATAGAGAAATCTAATCCTGGCTTTTCTTTATCAGATAGGCCTACAAAGTTGGCAGGAATCCTCAGTTTACCGACATCTTATGGCAACTGAGGCCGTTGAAGTCGGCAGAAATTATTTTCACCAGTTCTCGCTGTTTGCATGTCATATTAAATCTCAAATAAATGTCATCACTTTTAAACCTGCTGCACTAACAGTTTCATCTAAATTGTGTATGGATTTAATATGGATTTTCATGTCAGGCTCTGTTGTGCAAAGGTCGTTCATAATATAATATATTATATACGTACTTATCTGCTGACTATAAATTCATGATATCCAGGTGTTGAAGGAATTTTGCTGTTTGTCTGAGTGTGTCCGTCTGTCCGTCCGTCCGCCAGTCCGTCCTCAGTCAGTCCATCCGTGAGTCCGTCGGTCAGTCAGTTCGTCCGTCCGTCAGTCCGTCCTTAGTCAGTCAGTCAGTCCGTCCGTCCGTTAGTCAGTCCGTTAGTCAGTCCGTCCGTCAGTCCGTCCGTCAGTCCGTTCGTCCGTTAGTCAGTCCGTCCGCCAGTTCGTCCTCAGTCAGTCCGTCCGTCAGTCCGTCCGTCAGTCCGTCTGTCAGTCCGTCCACCAGTCCGTCCTCACTCCTCAGTCAGTCCGTCCGTCAGTCCGTCCGTCCGTCCGCCAGCCCGTCCTCAGTCAGTCCATCCGTGAGTCCGTCGGTCAGTCAGTTCGTCCGTCCGTCAGTCCGTCCTCAGTCAGTCAGTCAGTCCGTTCGTCCGTTAGTCAGTCCGTCCGTCAGTCCATCCGCCAGTCCGTCCTCACTCCTCAGTCAGTCCGTCCGTCAGTCCGTCCGTCCGTCAGTCCGTCTGTCAGTCCGTCCGCCAGCCCGTCCTCAGTCAGTCCATCCGTCAGTCCGTCCGTTAGTCAGTCCGTCCGTCAGTCCGTCAGTCCGTTCGTCCGTCTGTCAGTCCGTCCGCCAGTCCGTCCTCACTCCTCAGTCAGTCCGTTCGTCCGTCCGTCCGTCCGTCCGTCAGTCCGTCTGTCAGTCCGTCCGCCAGTCCGTCCTCACTCCTCAGTCAGTCCGTCCGTCCGTCAGTCCGTCTGTCAGTCCATCCGTCTGTCAGTCCGCCAGTCCGTCTGTCAGTCCATCCGTCTGTCAGTCCGTCCGTCCGTCAGTCCGTCCGTCCGTCAGTCCGTCCGTTCGTCTGTCGAGCTGCATATTGACAGGCAACGACACTACGTATCAAAGATTTTTTCAACAACCACAAATATTGGCCATATCTTTGGTTCTTTTTTTTGCTTAGGCAAATATATCCAAGGACAAATAACAACGGTTAATATATTCGCATATATAAGACTTAATATAATTTTTTATGATATATATCAAAATATATCACATGCACGTGCATTGTACATAAATATTAGAAATCCAGCAGAGGAAGGATTATTGGTAGTTCTGTCAGGGAAGAATATGGAGGTCTATGGGCTTTGAATGAATATTACATAAATTACTCTTTCGATCGCTACTGTAATGTGCACTTTCATATATTATGTATTATTGTATTGTCAGCATAGGCATAATTCAGTAAAAGAAGGATGATGTGGTGGGATAGGAGGAGAAGGAGGAGGAGGAGGAGAAAGAGGAGAAGACGAAGGAAGAGGAGGAGAAGGAGGAGGAGAAGAGAAGGAGGAGGTGGTGAATAATGAGGAGGAGGAAGAGGAGGACGAGGAGGAAGAGAAGGACGAGGAGGAGGAGGAGAAGGACGAAGAGGAGCAGAAGGACGAGGAGGAGAAGAAGGAAGAGGAGGCGAAGTAGAAGAATGAGGAGGAGGAGGAGGAGAAGGAGGAGGAGGAGGAGGAGGAGGAGGAGGAGGAGAAGAAGGAATAGGAGAAGGAGGAGAAGTAGGAGGAGGAGGAGGAGGAGGAGGAGGAGGAGAAGAAGGAATAGGAGAAGGAGGAGAAGTAGGAGGAGGAGGAGGAGGAGGAGGAGGAGGAGGAGGAGGAGGAGGAGGAGGAGGAGGAGGAGGAAACGTTACATCGATTTTCTTTGGCAGAGCAAAACCTAAAATACAAATATAGAAAGCTGCATAAAATAGAAAAACGAGACCAATCAGTTCACTCCCAATACAAAACTCTAGACATATTATATGCATATCTATATGCATAATTGTATACGTATATACATACATATATATATATATCAATCAATCAATCAATCAATCAATGTGTTTATTGCATCAAATGACAATCCAGTAACAGAGTTAATTAGAATTCAATTACACATGTTATAGGAATAGTAGGTTAGATTCAGATCTGGAAAAAAGAGATGTTATTTATATCTGTAGATTTTTTTTATTCTGCCCATTAGCAAGAGACCGAGAAGCTTATAATTATGTCATTTCACTTAGTGATTGGCATCTGAGGCAATGGGCATCCCCAAAGGGATGTAAGTCCCGCTAGCCGGGGATACCCTATTAGTTCAATTAACCTAAGTCTGGATGGCTATTTAGTTGTGGATCCTCTCAGGTTCGTTTTCCATTGGTAATTTTGTAAGGATTATGGCCCAAATCTTGTAAACCAGGGTAAATAATAAGAAATGGTCTTAACTATCCTTAACTAATGAAACTTAAATACTGCACTCTTGTGCGAGGCTCTAGTGCTGCTCCGCCCCCGGACCCGACCGACCATATCACCTGCTTTGGTCGTAATTTTACCACACCCTCACTTATTCAAGATATAATCTCTCATTCGTTTCTTAAACTGATGTCTATTTCTAATAGACCGTATTTCTAACGGGACCAAATTCCAGACCTGCGGTCCAGTAGACTTGATACTGAATCGTCTGAGGTTGGTGCGTGTCTTAATGGGTCTGTATAATGACGCTCCTCTAGTATTGTGGTCATGTATCGATGAAGCTGTAGAGAAGTAATCGAAGAATGAAGCGGGTAATAACTTATGCTCAAAGCGGTAAAGGAGGTCCGCGATTTGATAAATTTTTATTTGATTAATGTTCAGTATTTTTAAATCTTTAAAGAGTGGTTCCGAATGGGCATCTCTTTTTGCTCCCTGGATCATTTTAATGGCTTTTTTCTGCAGAATTATCAATTTTTGTAATCGTGACTGATAATTAGTGGTCCATATGAAGTTGCAGTAGTTTAGATAGGGGTAGATTAGCGTGTAATATAAATTCATTTTTATTTCTCTTGGTAGTAGATATGCAATTCTGGATATAATGCCAATATTTTTAGCTATTTTTTTGGAAATATAGTCGATATGCGTTTTCCAGGTGAGGTGTTGATCAATGAATATTCCCAAGAATTTAGTGGAGTCCACTTGTGTTATAGGAGTGTCATTTAGTGACAGTGACCACTTTATTGGCTTAATCTTTCTATGAGACTTAAATATGATAAAGTTGGTTTTATCAGTATTTAGAGTAAGTTTGTTGGCAGTAAACCAGCTATTAACTTTAACCAGTTCTTGGTTAACCGTTTCCATAAGGGCCACACTGGAGGGATTAGAGTAAACAATATTAGTATCATCCGCGAATAATAAGAAATAAAAGACTGAAGATACCCTGGCTAAGTCATTTATATATAATAAAAATAAGAGCGGTCCTAAATTAGATCCTTGAGGAACACCGAAGGATATGGTTGCAGCGTCTGATAAAGCCCCGTTACATAATACATTTTGAGTGCGAAGTTCGAGGTAACTTTTAAACCATTTCAATTGTACTCCCCTGATTCCATAATTGTTCAATTTTTTTAGTAGTATGGCATGGTCGACGGTGTCAAACGCCTTAGCTAGATCCAAGAAGATTCCTATCGAGTATTCGTTATTGTCTATTGCTTTGGAAATCTTATCTTCCATGTCAAGCAGTGCCATAAACGTTGAATGCCCGGTTTGAAATCCATGCTGGGCGGAATGTATTAAATTTCTTTTTTGGATAAAGGAACTGAGCCTGTCATACATGATTTTTTCTAGGAATTTCCCAAAGAATGGAAGTACAGATATAGGCCTATAATTTATAATGCTTTCTTTATTTCCTTTTTTAAATATGGGTATAACTTTTGCAGCTTTTAGTAAGTTCGGTACTATCCCATTCGACAAGGAGCTGTTTATTATTTCTGCAAGAGGTCTTGCAATTAAACGTAGACTATGTAACGCTGTAATCGGGTCGATTTCATCAAGTCCTTTCGTATGTGATTTTTTGAAACTAAGTCCTACTTTCATAATTTCCTCAGGCGATGTCAGAAGTAAACCCATAGATGATAGGGAGGGTGAAGGCAAATAATCTTGACAGCAGGCGGTAGAAACAGGCAACCTCTTTGCCAGCTCATTGGGTAAATTTATAAAGTATTCATTAAATTTATTAGCCATTACTCCCGGATCTTCTATTCTATTATTATCAACTATTAGTGCATCAATGTTCGAGCTTTTACGTTCAATTAGTAGGGCGGATCGAATATATATATATATATATATATATTTCTTTCTATGTATGGGTAAAATACATGTGTATCATGCATATATATATATATATAACTAGATGGCTGTGGGTTGGTGTGTTTGATATGGTAGGCCTATGTATTTGAGATGAGTGTGGAGATATATGTCGCGTCTTGTGTTATTTACGAGTGCAAGGCAATTACTGTGAGATGGCCCAGCGGAGCAACTGCGTGGCCTCTCCTCTCTGTACAACAACGGCCGATATATGTACAAAGATACATATAATATATGTATATATGGATGGCATCACAAGAAACACACACTTACGAAAGGTATATTATGCCTTTCGTAAGTGTGTGTGTGTTTCTTGTGATGCCATCCATCCATCCATCCATCCATCCATCCATCCATCCATCCATCCATCCATCCATCCATCCATCCATCCATCCATCCATCCATCCATCCATTCATACAACTATCAATCCATCCATCCATCAATCCATCTGTCCATCCATCCATCCATCCATCTATCCATTTATCCATTCATTCATCCATCCATCCGTCCATCTGTTCATATATTCGTCAGTCCATCCATCCATGAAAGCGACGTCATCTACTGTACGACACTAAAATAATCAACTCTACTCTACTCTTCTACAATCCAATCCAATCAAACAGACTCCTACAAATCCTTTATCATAATGCACGAGGCTTCAATTGATCCGGGATAAGCGCATTCCAATCACTTCCCTTTCCATCGAACAGAGCCGTATACATATATATATATACATATATATACATATATATACATATATACATATATATACATATATATACATATATATATATACATATATATGTGTGCATATATATACATACATATATATGTGTGCATATATATATATACAAAC